>OY783191.1:14599095-14996069 GCA_963678675.1 Xiphydria camelus
CGGCGATCTGAAAAACACGTTTAAAAGCCCACTGTGAACAAAATCAATCCTTCGCAGCCACGACATTCTGACAATGTGAAACTCCTCTTTGTTCCTGGCAAATTAAAAGTTTACCGCGATAAAATTGTTTAATCGTACCTTGTGACGAGTTTCAATTTGACTTTGTCGATGTTTTTCAGTATATCGCCCATTGATTTCTGGGAGATCAGTGGCGGTTTATGCCGATCGATGAACTTGTAGTCCTGTAAACTAGCTCTCCTCACGATGTTAGGAGTCGTCGGAGGTTGCAGAGGTGGTGGCATACCGTATGTCCAATGGCTAGTCGAGCAGGTGCAGCGACCTGAATTTTCCTGAAACTTGACTTCGGCAGTGTTTTAGTTAAAGGTGGCTTTGGAAGATGGCGCGCATACGAGCGAAACTTTTGAAATATCTAATTTCCCGATAGGTAAAAGCGGGAGGTAGATAAATGCGGGAGATCGAAGTGTAACCTCAAAATTGTGAATGTTGGAATAATGGTGAGTAATTGTTTGAAACTATAAGACATAATAATTCGGGTTTTTTTTCGATGTTCAACTAAATAACACGACTGATACCTAATTGCAGAGAGAAGCGACTGGCAGTCGTGGAGGAAGGGACTACCGTCAACGTGATCCTCGTCAGAGTGGTCGAGCTCTGCCTCGGCGACGAAAGGTGCAATTAAAATGAAATGAAAGCCTGAGTCAAGGTGAAAATTGGAAGGCGTGGAAAGAAAACGCGGCAGAGTCGCCAACAGAAGGAGTGAGTGAAGTGCGAAAGAAAAGTGCAGTGGCGCCGAAAAACGTCGCATGTAGAATGTTAGTGGATTACAATGACAGAGACAAGGCGACGAGACGGAGAAGGAAGTCGTCACCACGAAGGGTTCCTTAGCTGTCACTACCACCGCCAACACTGCTTCTTCCTTTTTCAGTGAGGCTCCCGTTCTTCTCCACCGTTCACACTCCTGACGTGATGCCGCTGTCGGGTGTCACAGGAATTCGGCATGATTTACGACTGGGTGTAGACGGCCTGTTCTCTGGAACTGTTCGCACGGTGCTAGTACTGCTACCGTTTCAGGAACCCTTTGTGGTGACGACTTCCTCCTCCGTCTCGTCGCCTTGTCTCTGTCATTTTTCTTCTTCCTCTTACCACACTCTCATTGCAAGTCTTGCTTCGATATTTTATGTTTCCGCCGATGTGTCTTTCTCTTACAGCTATCCGAGTCGGTCTTGGATTGCCTTCGCTTTCCAACGGTGGCCCTGCCGTCGACGCTGCTGCTGCTGCTGTCCTTGCTGCGACTACGACTCGAGTGTCTGGAATCGTTGTCCACAGGAGCTGCCGCGTATCGCGATCGGCGAGATATCATTCAGGAGCTGGTGCGGAGTTGAGCAGTGTCGACCAGCTGCTGCTGCTGTTCGTCACTGTCTTCTACATGCGACGTTTTTCGGCGCCACTGCACTTTTCTTTCGCACTTTACTCACTCCTTCTGTTGGCGACTCTGCCGCGTTTTCTTTCCACGCCTTCCAATTTTCACCTTGACTCAGGCTTTCATTTCATTTTAATTGCACCTTTCGTCGCCGAGGCAGAGCTCGACCACTCTGACGAGGATCACGTTGACGGTAGTCCCTTCCTCCACGACTGCTAGTCGCTTCTCTCTGCAATTAGGTATCAGTCGTGTTATTTAGTTGAACATCGAAAAAAAACCCGAATTATTATGTCTTATAGTTTCAAACAATTACTCACCATTATTCCAGCATTCACAATTTTGAGGTTACACTTCGATCTCCCGCATTTATCTACCTCCCGCTTTTACCTATCGGGAAATTAGATATTTCAAACGTTTCGCTCGTATGCGCGCCATCTTCCAAAGCCACCTTTAACTAAAACACTGCCGAAGTCAAGTTTCAGGAAAATTCAGGTCGCTGCACCTGCTCGACTAGCCATTGGACATACGGTATAATAATAACTAATTAAAAGTTTTAACATTATGATAAAAACGATTACCTACAGTAATTAGCATTAATCCCGAAGCAAGAAATCTTAAAGTTGGCAATAATTTCGTTGCTGGCTGAATTGCTGCATTTCTTTGCGACCTCTAAGCAATGCGATGTCGTATTTCTCCCAATAATCTCTGACAGGTTTGTTTTTCCAGACGAAATCAAGTGAAGAATTCTATAACCATTGTATTCTTCGAAATAGTAAACTCTGGAATAGTTTATTGTATTAGATATTGGTTATAAATTAGTAGGTATAGGTATCCTTTATTTACTTACCGGGCACGTATTTTCCTAGGATTTCTCATTTTTTGTAAGACGTCAATTTCATCATCAGATGATGATTTGAAAACTGGCACATCAATCAACTCTATTTCATAACTAATAACAATTATTATGATTCTGTCACGGTTGTGATTCTGTCACGGAATAATAAAGACGTAAACAAAAAGTTAGGTTATACCGAGGATAGCTAGCTTATCCAGCGCTGAAACTGCCGGATAAGCTATCCCTGCATTTATTCCAAAGTTTATCCTATTCCAGACTTATACCATCGTGGTAAAACGCTTGCGTACTGGTTATTCTCAGTATAGCGCTATACTGAGAATAACCATAAGGCTTATTGCTGGTTATTCTCAGTATAGCGCTATACCGCGTTTATACCGTGTTGGTAAAACCGGCCCTTAAAGGATGGAATTGCAAGAAATTCAACGTTATTAGTACTGAGTGAAACTTGGTTGAAACGGGGCAAAAAGGTGGATATACTTCGACTGTGTTTAACAATTAAAAGAGAAAAAGAGAAAGCCGCTGGTGTAGCTATTTATTGAAATACAGCTGATCATTCAATCACTCTCACTCCACATTTAACTATATCTCTTCGACAAATGAATACAATAGATGTGAGTACATGTGCCATTGGAGACATCTGTACTGCAAGATTTTTTTGGTAATGGACAATTCATGTGAATTGTTGCTGTGTATATATCACCTAACAAGAAATTGGATGATATTATCGAATTCATTCATCACGTGTTGATATCATACACACTAGGTGGTGCAGCATTACTAATTGTAAGAAAGGACTGAGTGATTCTACCAATGATACTGAGCGGTGACTTCAATGTCCAGTTTTCCAAACCTGAAAGTCAACCTCTCATTGACTTTTTGGCTAGAGAATTCAATTTAAAAATCAACAATAATTTGAATACTGCAACCACCAGGTCGGATACAACAATTGATGCTGTATTCTCTAGGAGTCTAGAAAATATTAAATCCCAAACGTTTGTGTCGTATTTTAGCTATCATAAGCCAATTGTCACTATGATAGACACTGATAAATCTATGGATACATATTCATAAAAAATGAAGATTGATTCATGTTCTTCTCAAATTGAATAACGAATTTCTTATAAAATATATTAGAAAACATTAATTTTGAATTGGTTCTTCATTTAAGATCACACCCTCATCCTTACTATTGCCAATTATTATTTCTTGTTCAATACAAAATACTAATAATTTATCTATCATAAGCAAGAAGTTTAAGGTATTCCTTGCGCTCAGGAGCGTTTTTTCAATGTGCCACAGGCGGGCCCCTCATGAATCAGTAATTCTACGTCATATAATATACTCATATTCCCTATAACACTGATAATGAATAAATAAGATAAGGCCAATAAATATTCAAGTTTATTATTTACATTCTCATATTTTTAAAAAATATTCAAACTTGAAATCTGGCAACGTCGCATCACATAGTTTATGAAATGATAGGAGTACGGCCCTGAGTAGAATAATCGTATATCCGTACAACTCTGAAACATAACCTCTATAAATCACCGAACTCAGTATACTGCGGATTTTTACTCATCGAAAAGAATTTGAATATTGAAATTCCTCCCATTTTTTAAAAATATAATAAAATTCACTTCTGTACCATTAGCGCCAGTACAATTCATAACGACAATACTTCACAGATGGCCACCGGTGGTGTTGAACGTTGCTTACTGTCGCGCTATCACCCGGCCATGCACGAACCCTATGATGCAACGCTGCCTATTCTATTTCAGGTTATATTCTATCGTCAAAATACTACGTTTTGCTGTTTACGAACACCAATATCTTTGTCAAACATTCGGTGACCTTATATTTTTATGAACTCAAAAGATTCTATGCAAATTTGTGAAGATATGGAAACGGTTTTATTTAATGTGTCATACTTTTAACCCTTTCGCTGCTACAGACGTACATATACGCCTAGAACAGCCTGGACAGAGACGTATTTATACGCCTGGAGCAGCGAAAGGGTTAAACATGTAGATGTCGGCATTCAAATGTGGAAAAGTGGATTCTACCATAAGGTTACATATTAAATTTTCAATTTTCAAAATCAAAATTCTTTCTTAAATGCCCGGTAATTGGACCTGAAACTTTTCAAAAATAATCTTACGATATTAATTTCCACTCTACAAAAAAATTAGCATTCTCTGAAATGTTTCATCTCGTGCAAGGAATACCTTAAGTTTCACTTCTGTCGTGCGTGGACTTCACGCACTCTGTTTTTGTTCTTATTTTCATCCAAGGAACCCATCCTTAAAGTTTGTCGCCATATTAAAGAATCACCCGGTATATTTCCTTATTTGAACCAACAAAATATTTTTTCCGCTGTAATCCAGTATACATATTTTATTAATTGCAAATAAACTCTTTTCTCAGTATACGAAGTAACTTTGATCGAGCGAACGAAGTGTTCACTAAACTGACAAAGTGTCTCGCCGTATTTCCATATGAAAAATGCCCGGGCAACAATTAACTTTGTTAAACCTTTTATCTATTGCTTTTTATCCGAAATACCTCCACAACAAATTTCAGACTGCTAACTTCACGTACAAGGGAAATAGGGGGTAAACAACAATTAACGCTACTATTTTTTTTCTATGGAACTATAAGATATCAAAGCCATTCAAAAATGAACTTGTAGGTCTTCGTGAATAGTATATTATATATTTTTTCAATGGCATAAAAGCACTGTTTAGAGGTGTAAATTTAAAAAAAAGATTTTTTGCAATATAGTTACACTGGAGATACACCAACCAAAAAAATCATATGGAATCATCTATTAGTCAGCTATTATAGAAAAAAATTGTCAAATAGTTTAATTTGGTGGAACATAGTAAACAAATTTAAAAACGCTGAGTACCGCGCCGGCGTGAACGTGTTAATTCATATTATATTATGTTTATTATGTTTGTTTTCGTGGCAGAAAAATAAGTGATACAATGTTATTGGATTACAATAATGGAGTAACTACTTTATTATTATTTTTTCTTTATCGATATAAGTTTTTCCTCTTTCATATTATACTATCACAAGTTTCAATTTATATACCGACCTGTCAAACGTGAAGTGTACATGTATGTACCTCACTTCTATTTCATCTCTTCTTTACCTTTGGTGTAACGATGGAAATTACAAAATATCATCATTTACACCCCGCCAAGCACGTTTTTGCAAGTAACTTTTCTGTAACATTCCTGCGATATTTTACAATATTCGTGAACACTACCGTATGTTAGAAACATTCCTTTACGCATAATATATATTTCTCGATAAATTCGCGAATGTTGCAAAACATCATAGAAACATTTCGGAATCATTACGTCGAAAGATCTCCTCGATAAGGTACAGCTCGATAAGATTGTACTTGTTAGGGCTGAATTATATGGGGTTCTTATAATTATTTTAGGAAGCCCCAGAAGAATACAGGTGCAGCAAAATATCGATGCTCTGTACTAGAAATTTATTCACGAGTAAGGACGAAATTTCAGCAGTGCATGCAAAAGGATTTCTTAAAACTATTTCAACGTCTCGATTTAATATATGTAACAACATATATCGAATGTCCTCTAGCAAATTCCCGATTTTGAATTTCCCTGACATTTGGCCGGAAGTGGTTAGGTCAATTCAGGAGATCGAAATCGTTAATTTGTAAATAATGATTACTCTAATTTGTAGAAGTGATAAGAAATAATCATTCGGGTTTCTTCGATGAGATTCCCCAAGTGTTTAAAAACAGGTGTCCGATTTTTGCCAATAACTGTTGCTTCAACTTCCAGTGATATTATGTATTACTGCAGAACGAGTAGGTTAGAAGATTTTCATGAAAACTCACGATTTTCTGACACGTCATCTCGTACAGGTGCAACCGAAGAGGACCTAGCTCGTGTCCTGTCCGTAAAACGATGACTCGATGGACATCGGAGAATGCCAGGCTTGTCACCCAGCGCCTATTACCCATGGTACATTAATTGCAATATGCGCTTTTCGTTTCAATTATTCCTGCTTTAAATAACTTTCACTTGTTTCAACGTATTTACCTTGTACGAATTGTTCATTGTAGGGGGCAGCGATCAATGATTGTGACTAATCGTAGACAAATTATTCCTGCGATAACGTTCCAGTTGCAAAGCATACACTAGCAAGTCAGCTTACAGAGCATCCGATGTTTAGTATCAACTTACCTTTTTTGGAACACCCATCACCCGAGCGTAATCACGATTATGTTAACGTTAATTGCAGAATAGACCGCGAACTCGGGCACATTATCGCAGTTGTGGTTCGGCACACCGAATTGCCTTTTAGTTTTAATAGACGATCTTGTCTACGACGAGTCTCTATTATCGATCGCTGCCTCCTACCACGAACAGTTCATAAAGGGTTATTACCTTGAAAGAAGTAAAAGTTATTTAACGCTGAAATAGTTTAATAAAACGAGAAGCGCGTATTCTTAATGTACCATGGGTAATAGGCGCTCGGTGACAAGCCTGACATTCTCCGATGTCCATCGAGTCATCTTTTTATGGACAGGACACGAGCTAGATCCTCTTCAGTTGCACCTGTATGAGATGATATATCAGAAAATCGTCAGTCTTCATGAAAATCTTCTAATCTACTCGTTCTACAGTAATACTTACTATCACTAGAAGTTGAAGCAACAGTTATTATCAAAAATCGGACACAGATTTTTAAACACTTGGGGAATCTCATCGAAGAAACCTGAATAATTATTTCCTATCACTTCTACATATTATTCATCACTATTTATAAATTAACGATTTGAGGTTAGATGCTTCGGTCTTTCGAATTGACAGCTACCGGGAGATCAGGGGCCCCTTTCTCGAACTCGCTCGTATATTTGCGTGCACACATCTTAGCGAATAGACCAATCAGGATCAATTATTCCGTATCAGGAAACTTATATGCAACTTAGCGAGTAGACCAATCAGGACCCCCACCACAACGGAATACTTGATCCTGATTGGTCTATTCGCTAATATGCGTATACGTAACTTTGCGAGTGACTCGAGAAATTTATTTGCGAGTAAGGGCAAAATTTCAGTGGTGCATGCAAAAGGATTTCTTAAAACTGTTCCAACGTCTCGAGTTAATAAGTAACAACATATATACTGTCATAAGTGGTACCTTTACATGTGATGAAACAATTCGTCACGGTTATTGAAAGAGTATACTTAGAGTTAAAGGTAAAATGTCTACATGGATTTCTGTAGACGACCAAAATATAAGAAAAATCCGATGGCCTGTAAATTCGAAAGCGGTATGTTTTATTTCTCCAAAATACTAAGGCAAAGTGAAAAATATAAAGGCACTCTAGTTTATAAATCTCTTTCAAAATATCACGAGAATAAATAAAAAATAACGTGGTTATAATTAATTAGCTCGTATCGGTATAAAATGTGAGACTTTAATTTTGTGGTAATAAAAAGCTATTCTCCTACATGTACGTATTCTCCTCGTGAATAAATTCCAAAAAGTAGTGAAATCCCCCCACAAAAACAGATTCTCTGTAAAAAAGAAGGCGGCATATTCATTCAGTGCAAACAAAAATTGATACGTAAAATACTCTCCAAAAAAGATTTGAAATCAATTAAGATCGCCATGTTCAAGATTTATATATAAAAAGTAAAAGGCATCATTTGAACGGAAAATTATTGTAAATCAGGTTACTAAAAGTTCGACTAAAAAAAATTATAAAAAAATTTTAATAAAAAAGAACTTGCCGCGTTTAAGTTTTGATATTTTGTCCACCTATACCGAATAATTGGCAGTGCTTGGACGGTGCTAGAGTGATTCATAAATTACACTGCCGAAGTCAAATTCAGAGAAATTCAGAAGCCCCCGCCTCGTCGGTTTCCCGGGCGACATTCGGTATACTGGTGGTATCATATAAGAGTGTATTAATTTATTTAAAATCTCATAAGTGCATAAACATCGAGTATAATTCTATGTCTGAATGTTTTATTTTGAAGGAAAAAAACCCGGCGTTCTTTTTTATTAAAATTTGTTTATAATTTTTTTTAGTTGAATTTTTAGTAACCTGATTTACAATAATTTTCCGTTCAAATGATGCCTTTTACTTTTTATATATAAATCTTGAACATGGCGATCTTAATTGATTCAAATCTTTTTTGGAGAGTATTTTACGTATCAATTTTTGTTTGCACTGAATGATCATGCCGCCTTTTTTTTACAGAGATACTGTATACGTACAGCCAGGGCCGCTTCTAGATGATGAGACGCCTTCGTGCTTAGCGCCCTTTTCTATAGAAAGTATTGGCGCCCCATGGCTAGTGCGCCTTCGTGCGTGGCACGAAATAGCCCCCCGTTATATGCGGCCCTGCGTACAGCTGCCATATCGGCCATGCTGTATCCTTGCTTACAGCACGAAGCAGCGCGCGCATTCCTTCCCTCTCGCTCACATTTCTTTAGAGAGCGAGGGTAATTAATTCAAATCATGGCAACCACTGCTTGCGGCCACTTTTTTTACAGGCAACCATAGATTATTGTATTCAGTAAAAATTTAGCTTCAATTTGGTATAATTTTTTCTTGAAAAACAGATGATCGTAAATAATCAACAATAATGTACCTGTTTACACCTGGTTGCCTACAGGTTGCGGCTAACTGAGAGCTGGCAACCCTACTTTTTTACATTCTTCACATCATTTTCTTTCAAATGACGTTTCATTCACTTAAAAAACATATAGTGCAATTTCATACAAATAAATGACACAATATATTTAATTACACATAGTTGCGGCTAATTTTTTATAGGCAACCCGGAAGTAATACATTACATTGGCATTAATCTTTCACATTTGAATTAAGTTTTTTTTTAAAAACAGATACCTACATAATTTTGCAGTGGGATCTCGTACTATTAGTTACGAAGGAATAAGCGTTGACTAACTTACCTATATACCCAACTATCCCTACCCTTACCCTACTGCGACATTCGTACAACAAGATACCTGCGACAAGTATCTACTGCTTTTTAGCTTCAGCTAATCTGTATCTACGGGCTGCCGGGTCGCTTGAATAAAATACATAGACCTCTAAGCAATTTTTGATACAGTTTTTAACCTATACTCGGCAAGATGAAATTGACTAGAAATAGGTTTGAAATATACAAAATGTATACTCAAAATTATATTATTAGCATTATATAAATGTTATCTTGTATGAGAAAAATACAGCAGTCTAAATAAGGGCTCCTTGCAGCCTAAATTTCAAAATGTTCTATTTCGTATATTCTAATTTTTTCCACAATTTATTCTATAAATCATTCACAAGTAAAAATGTTTCTTATTGTATTGCAGGAAATCATAGCGCGACATTCAGTGCCGACTTATCAGTATTGTTTGACGTCGGCGGTATAGGAGGAGCCATAGTAGCTGGTGTTTTTTCCGATTACAGCGGTATGAGTGCTGTTACCTGTGCCGTCATGCTTGGAGCTTCTGTTCCCGCGGTAAGCGTATTTCTATTGATTTATCATTCATGTACAATAACACAGCTCCAAAAAAAATCGAAAAAATGCTTCCTCTGACCAGACCAGTATATCTTTATATTTTTGGGGTCGCTGAATCCGAATCCGGTATCCGTTTGTCTCCATCACGTCACGTTCAAGGTCATTTCAAGGACAAATCCTGGAAAAATAGTTAAATTGATTCAAATTATTATTCCTATATATTTTTGAGATCGCTGAATCCAAATCCGATGTCCGTCTGATCCGACAAGGTCAAATTCAAGGTCATTTCAAGGGCAAATGTATTTATTCTGTTAAAATGAATTTTTGACTGCAGATTCTGAAAGAACGGGAAATGTTACGTCTAGGTATGTATTCAATTTTTTTGATAACATAACCCCCTAGGTCATTTTAAGGTCACTTCATGTTATTGTATGGAAGGTTCATATGACAATTGCAAAAATAAGAAAATGTGTCTTCACGGGAATAAACTACTACGTCAATATATTTTGGAGGTCACTGAGTTAGAATCCGAGGTTCGTTTGCCTCCAGTATGTCAGGGTCAAGTTCATTTCAAGGTCAAATCCAGCAATAATTATTCAACACAAAAAACCCGAAAGCCATTAAATTCTTAAACTCCATAACACATAAACCTCATAAACCCTTTACCCCATAACGCTGTAAGAAGGAGACTTGTATGTACGAGCCATATGTGCACTTTAACCACTCAAATGATAAATTTCATAACACCATGACTTTCCAACCTCGTGACTGCATAACCTAGTAATTCATTGGCACCGTAGTCGTGTGAGGTAATGATATTTTATGCTACCCCCCCCCCCCTACTATCAGCCTAACCCGGGAACAATGACGTGGACGTAGTAGGTTTCTGTTCCCTTGGGGTACTTTTTTAACCTGAGTTCCTCTTGCCTCTCACTAATAATAAGACCGATAACAACGAATAAAAATAATAAAAATTGAATAAATACGAATAGGAAAAAGAATAAAAGAAAATTTCATTAGTCCTTACTTCGTTTGTGATACCTAACTTGCTTGTCTTCAAACGATCGACGGAGTGAACGTCGCTTATTACTTTTCTTATCCTTCACAACATTTCGTTTCAAACTCCAGCAATAGTCTGCCATCATATTGACACCCCACGTCCCTTGATATCGTTTTTCCATGTCCTTCATGTCTTGATGGCACCTTTCTCCATGTTCTTCACTGAAGTCACCTAGTTTTTTTTGGAAAAAAAATCGATATGTGAATCTAAGAAATGCATTTTAATAGTCATATTGCAACCTAGAAGTTGAAATTGTTGTATCATGTCACTCACCAGCTTCTTATAATTTGAACTTTTCTTATTTCCAAGGAAATTCTGGCATACATCGCGAAAACGTATCCATGCAGCTCGCTCCGTTTTCGTCATATGATCTGTAAAAGTGACATCGTTAAATAGTTGCCGAATTTTCAGGCCGTCTAAAATACCTGCCTCTAATTTGGCGTCACTGTGTATATGCATTTTCTGCGCAATATATTTAAAACATTCGCCCGACTTATCCAAAGCTTTGACGAACTAACAATAAGTCATTAGGCCAAGTTTGAGATGTAAAGGTGGAATTAAAATTTTTGATACATCCACAAGAGGCGATTTCAAAACATTTGGTGATCCGGGTCCTTAAGACTTGCGCTCTGGCCATTCCTTCTTTTTATAGTGATTTGATCGATCTCTACTGTCAAAGAGACATAAAAAGCAGGGATATTTGATGTTTCCGCTCTGCATCCCGAGAACGATCCCTATCATTTTTAAATCACCACAAAGAGGCCAGCTATGATCAGAGTATTTTATTTTATCAAAAACTATACTCACGTTATCATAAGATTCCTTCAAGGCTGTTGAATGAGCTATAGGTATCTGAGCTAGAATGTTCGTCTTGTGGAGTAGTATAGCTTTTAGACTACGGATTGAGGAATCTGTGAAAAGACGCCACTCTTCTGGCTTATATACTCCAGTCTCCAAACTATTAATCAGTCCGGTGACATTGTCACAATATACTAAATCTAATTTCTTATCCTGTATAAAAAACTTTCTCAATTCTTTCTCACGATTTCTATATACAGTTATCTTAGTTAGAGATTTTTCTCTTTCAACCTAGACGCCAAAAGCTCATGTGTTTCCTTTGATAGACCCAGCTCTCTGCCTAAATCACTCAATTCGGCTTGGCTAAATTTCTGTGGTGCTTCATTTCTTTTTTTGAATTCCTCATCACTTGAACTTGATTCCAGATCACTTGCACTGACTTCCATGTCACTGTCTTCATCAAACCCTCTTTCACTTACATCAATAGCTGGGGCTTCTAAAAGTTTCTGCCAACGACTACTATTCTGTTGAATAGTAATGGCTGATCCACTTTTTTTGTGTATACATATTTGATTTGATTTCTATTTTTGGCATTATATCCCGTTGTAACTGTCATACAGAAGAAACAATCTTTTCTTCTGTCTGGAATACCCCATACGCGACTGGTGATGAAAATTTCAAATTAGAAAGGTTCTTCGTACTGTGATATGTCTTTAAAATTCTGTAGCAGTTGGCACGGACAGTGTAAGGGACCTGTCTTTATCTTGATTCGAAATTTTAGATCCAAAACAATATTCGTATGCATCTTGAACTTTATCGTTGATTTTTTTCTGGTTTTAGGAGGGGTAAACAAACCGCAGACATAACAAAAGCTGTCCGGCTTGTTTTTATCATCATGAATGTGTCTTGTAGCTTTATACTCCGTAGTAGCCAAGAAACCTACTTCTCCGAAGCTGCGATCGCATGATGACGACGATTGCGGGCCCGCTTGCTCACCCTGACCAATTGCCGATACTGGGGTTCCTTGTGAGACCCCTGTATCGTAACACATTTCCGTGTGCCTGCCATGACGGTTTGGACGCTTTCATCCAGGGATTTTGCCGGAAAAATAAACAATAAAAAAAACCGTTGCCCGCCGTCACCGCGTGGAGGTACCCTGGGTGCAGGCACACCACGTATATTCGCTGTATCAAATTTACAACGATTAGCTCCAATTCACTTGAATTGAGAGATCACGTGACTGGATTTCAAAATTTATTTTGCGGTACGAGAACAGATTTATTTTCGCTCGGAACTGAATAAGTTGATGCTTGGAAAAAAAAACTTGGCAGATCTCCAAGGAGACCTCCACGTCTTTTAAACGTCAAAGACGTGTACCGCTCAACGGATCATTCGGTCGTGGACGCCGATCCGCCGTAATGCATTGAAGACACGAGAGAGCTAGGAAACCGCCACAGGCGACAGCCTTCCGACTGACCGCTCCGCCACGGCCTTTCTTACCACAGACTCGAGCCGGCGCGATCGAAGCTCCACTATCCACTCCTCGCGCGACCCGGCGTCCTATGAGTGGAAACACCTCGACCGGCACTTCCATGGAGGGGGTCAGCTTGGACTTTAGATTTGAACATTTTTACTGGATTTGACCTTGAAATGAACTTAACCCTGACATACTGGAGGCAAACGAACCTCGGATTCTAACTCAGTGACCTCGAAAACATATTGACGTAGTAGTTTATTCCCGTGAAGACACATTTTTTTATTTTTGCAATTGTCATATGAACCTTCCATACAATAACATGAAGTGACCTTAAAATGACCTAGGGGGTTATGTTATCAAAAAAATTGAATACATATCTAGACGTAACATTTCCCGTTATTTCAGAATCTGCAGTCAAAAATTCATTTTTGGCAGAATAAATACATTTGACCTTGAAATGACCTTGAATTTGACCTTGTCTTATCAAACGGACACGGATTTGGATTCAGCGACCTCAAAAATATATAGAAATAATAATATGAATCGATTTGACTATTTTCCAGGATTTGACCTTGAAATGACCTTGAACGTGACGTGATGGAGACAAACGAACACCAGATTCGGATTCAGCGACCCCAAAAACATAAAGATATACTGGTCTGGTCAGAGGAAGCATTTTTTTAATTTTTTTTGTGGTGCTGTGTAATGAATTATCAGGTTCTCCCTCTCCCTCTCCATCCCCCCTCTCTCCTCCAGCCCCCCCCCCCTCTCTCTCTCTCTCTCTCTCTCTCTCTCTGTACTGCACGAAAGGTTGGAAAGACATCACGGTATATTAAATTTCCATAATTTTAACTTAATCTATTATGAACATATTCCATTTTACTTACTGTAAAACTTAAATGAATTGGCCACCTTCGCAAGTATTCCAAATGTGATAGATTCTATCCAGAAACGTAGCTAGTTAATGGGATATACCTACATACATACAGAGTGACATTCCCAGTATAGGGTACTTAAAGAACGTGCGAGTGCGAGTGAGAACGCATGTGGTAACGGTATAAAAGCCTCTCTGTTGCTCACAATTCTCTGAAGAAGTTAGAGCAGGATAGAGAATTGTGCGTAACAGAGAGGCTCTTATGCCGTCATCGTGTATTCTCACCCCCTAAGTACCCCATTTTGGGAATGTCACTGTACGTACACTTCATGTTACCTAGTGCTCGTGCACAACGTTACCGCCACGCATAAAATTACGCATGCGGTGGGTCATTCCAAATTAGGCTCTATTCTCTGTAAGGAACCAAAGTTGCGGCAAGAAAGTAAGGGATGGCCAATTCATCCAGGTTTTACTGTATCGTTGGTCCAAAAACTATATACGAGGGCAGAGTGAAAAGTCCGATACTTTTCTAGTAGATGGTGATGCACCCCAAAGTTTGTAAAGTAGCCCCCTGCTGTGGCGATGACCTCTTCGTTTGATAAGAATTTCTTTCCAGCCATTCATTTTTTCAAGTCTGGGAAGAGAAAGAAGTCGCAAGGAGCTAAATCCGGTGAATAAGATGGATGCGGCAGCAATTCGAACTTCCAATCGACCAATTTCACTGTTGCAACAGCAGACGGATGGGCAGGTGCATTGTCGTGGTAGAACAGAACTTTTTTTTTCGCCCAATAGGGGCGTATACTCATCTTCGCGATCGTACCACCATTTACTAGAAAGTTATCGGACTTTTCTCTCTGCCCTCGTAGAGGGTATAGCCGGATAACCATATGAAAACTGCCCCCGCTTGAATTTATTTTCCCATTCAGCTTTATTTTGTGTTTATATATAAGTAAGCTCTCATTGTCAGTAAATTTTTAGCTCAAAAAATATTGATTTATAATCGTCATCGTTAAGAAGCCAAAAAACGAAAATATTTTTGATGTGTAAACATCTATGCTATGGCTCTACGGTGGGACCTTCCTGGGAAATCGAGCGTCAGACGTAAGCCGTGTACATGTGACTGCGTCAATGTGTGTGTGGCGCTACTGCGCATACTATTCGCGCAAGCTGGATTATCTCAACGGGAAAACATTTTAGAGAAAAATGTTTAATACAAAACTTTAAGGATTTTCCCGTGGCTACCCAGTGGTCGTATTGGATTTGACCTTGACCGTGACCTTTAAGGTAATATCAAATGCCTTCCTAAACCGTTCATCCGATTGCGATGAAACTTTGGGGAATGGTTGGACGCATGCCCGCGAAGGTTTCTGAGTTAGTAAATCTTATACAGGGTGTTCAAAAAGTACCGGTACTGATGATTATTATGCCTTCCTAAACCGTTCATCCGATTGCGATGAAAAGTTGGGGAATGGTTGGACGCATATCCGCGAAGGTTTCTGACAAGGAAACGTTTCGAGGCCGCCGCTTCCGATCTTGATGAAACTTCGTAAATTTAAAGTTTATCGAAAAATAAGAGACCCCTATTTTTTTATAGCGGCCCAATTTTGGTTTAAGGGGGTGAAATGGACCCCTGAATTTTCACCCCCTTCGAGCTATCTCCGAAACGAAGCGAGATAGATGAAAACTTTCAATGTACGTTTTGTTTGGTTTTTTTAGTATAATAAAATCCCCTAAACAGATTTTGAAAAAAAGCATTATTTTTCAAAAAAAAAATTTTTTTTATCTAATTTTTCGAAATTTCGGTTTAGTCATGTGGACAAAAATTTAGGAAATTTTATTACAAATTCAACCATGTATGACATGATATATTTCCCTCCTACAGTTTTGCAAATTTCTAACTTTTATGTCTGATAATGAGCGGGCTACCAATGGCAGTGACGGGATAGGTCGGGGGTTATTACTTCTATGTATTTTAATGCCACTTTTCTTTTATTTAATAAAGTTCAACTTCTATGGCTCATAATTATGACAATAATGGTATTCCGTGAAAAAATGTTTCATACAAAGTTGTTTCTTACACCAAGCACACGTAATAACGGCAATATCGCCACATATGTGGCATCGTGGTTCCGAGTTCTGTGCAAAACAAAATTCTACAGGATGTTCAAATTCAGGAGGTCTCCTGAATATATATCCACTCTTGAACCACGAATATTTAATAAAGTTAGTAAACCGTGGTGAAGAGAACTGATTATGAGTAAGAGATTGAAGTTTTAAAATATTATCTCTCGAATGAAGGTTAATATCGTAATTGAAAAGAGTTACAATATCTGAAAACCTCCTTACAAAATTCTTCCACATTCGAAATCCGTATACGTCTAGCGGTTGAATCAGTCCGGTGGTGCCTTGTGGAATCGTCATTAATATTATTGTCTTGTCTTCTGGTGTAGCTTCTCGAACACTTCGCTCACATTGTCCACTCCAAGAGTCCAGCAGTAAGACGCTTGTAGATCCAGTGTTAGGGAAGTAAACTTCTTGCAGCCATGTTTTCATGAGATCGGTTGTAAGTTTCCCAGATTTGGAAGCCATGAAGTATACATTTGGCGGCCTAAACACGGTTTGTTGCACTCGTTCTCCCAATTGCCCACTAGCCTCTTTTAATACCACATAAAGAGGCGACAGTAGTTTTCCATCAGCAGATATGGTGGGTTGTATAGTATAGCTGTGGGTTGTAGAAGATATTGATTGTACCACAGCTTCAATTTTTTTTGCCCCGATGTAGCTAAAGTTCGGCCAGAATGTATTTCTAAATTAAATCCACTCTGATCAGAGTTAAATACATTTTGTGGTCCATATTGTGTAATGAGTGGCTTCACTTGTTCTACGAAGGCATGGCTTCGTACTTTCAAACTTTCCTCACCCTCAACGTTTTTTCTCGTTACAAACTTTGTGATCTTTCGAGAGACAATTCTATATGCTTTCTTGAATGACCTCAACCATGTTTGACTTGCTTTGAAGGTTGGAAGATTCTCTACTTCTTTAGCTTGTAAAGCCCATCGTTTAAGGTCTACATCATGTACTATTATTTTCGATCTACTAGCTTCTACAAATTTATCAAAAGTATATTTCGCTATGCGTATTAATTTATCATTTTGAGTACCCCCCTGTCCTACTTGCGCAGCCCATCTTCGTAATTGTCTATCAGATTTCACTTTTTTAAACTGATGTTGAACTGCTGCTACGGTTCGACGTCTTTTCTTCCCACTGTTCCAGTAATCTATGGCACTTTGTTTATATTCAAAGCTAACCGCTTCTTCATCGGGTGTACAGGGATATGGTTCTGGAGGTATAGAGGTTTCTACGTGAGGAACATCCTCGACATCCGATTCCAGCCAGTCAGTATTAACAGCGTGCATTTCACTATCCTCGATTGAATCTTCCAATTCCAATTTATTTTCATGTTCGACTCGAAATGATGAATCCTCCATGCTACGTATAATAATATTTTGTAATAAATCTTTCAATTGCACTTCTGCACTATTCATTGGAGTTTCTCTTCCATTTGGTACACTGAAAACGGCCACCAATAAAGTTAACACATTGATCGGATTTATAATTGCCATAATAATAATATGAACTGCTGTGCACCATAGAAACTGAATATTCAGACTAAAAAGCTTTCTCTTTCGCTTCCTTATATATAATGAAGTCGCCTCACAAGAACGAAACAGACTGGAGAAGGTGGGAGGTCCGACTTCCCAAAAAGGGGCCATCATCCTCGGAGTCCGCGTACGAAACTCGAGAGCGCGTACGAAAATATTTTTACATGGGCACAGAGCCAACTAATAATAAAGCTTGTCCAAAGAACTAAACTCCCTCTTTCGCATCACCGGGGCCATATAAGGCAACCCTACAAATAACAGGAATGTTGTTTACGGCATTTTCGAGGAGTATATATACAGGGCCGAGAAGCAAAGAGCTTCAGTTTCATTGGCTGCGTCTATCATTCAAGTGATGGGTTCAAACGAGTTACCGACTTTTGAGAAGATCGTGGAGGATCTTAAAAATGGGCACATACCATTGCCGTCTCCCGGGAAATCGCTGGATCTGACATTCCGCACAACAGGACCATCCATGGCCGAAGTAGAACGAGAGCTGCAAGAATGTGAGGAGTACTGGAGGAAACAGTACGCGAAAAAGAAAAGTAAAGAAAAAAATGATTCCAACAAAAAACTATAAAAATTCAGACAATTTTATCTAACCTGTGAGTGAATTATTAGTTACTTACACACAAACAGAAAATAATATAAATAAATTAACGGTCGGATTTATTAATAAGATTTCTGAACAATTTTTGTCCATTTTATTTTGATAATATTCCGCTAGACGTATACGGCTTTCGAATGTGGAAGAATTTTGTAAGGAGGTTTTCAGATATTGTAACTCTTTTCAATTACGATATTAACCTTCATTCGAGAGATAATATTTTAAAACTTCAATCTCTTACTCATAATCAGTTTTCTTCACCACGGTTTACTAACTTTATTAAATATTCGTGGTTCAAGAGTGGATATATATTCAGGAGACCTCCTGAATTTGAACATCCTGTAGAATTTTGTTTTGCACAGGACTCGGAACCACGATGCCACATATGTGGCGATATTGCCGTTATTACGTGTGCTTGGTGTAAGAAACAACTTTGTATGAAACATTTTTTCACGGAATACCATTATTGTCATAATTATGAGCCATAGAAGTTGAACTTTATTAAATAAAAGAAAAGTGGCATTAAAATACATAGAAGTAATAACCCCCGACCTATCCCGTCACTGCCATTGGTAGCCCGCTCATTATCAGACATAAAAGTTAGAAATTTGCAAAACTGTAGGAGGGAAATATATCATGTCATACATGGTTGAATTTGTAATAAAATTTCCTAAATTTTTGTCCACATGACTAAACCGAAATTTCGAAAAATTAGATAAAAAAAATTTTTTTTTTTTGAAAAATAATGCCTTTTTTCAAAATCTGTTTAGGGGATTTTATTATACTAAAAAAACCAAACAAAACGTACATTGAAAGTTTTCATCTATCTCGCTTCGTTTCGGAGATAGCTCGAAGGGGGTGAAAATTCAGGGGTCCATTTCACCCCCTTAAACCAAAATTGGGCCGCTATAAAAAAATAGGGGTCTCTTATTTTTCGATAAACTTTAAATTTACGAAGTTTCATCAAGATCGGAAGCGGCGGCCTCGAAACGTTTCCTTGTGAGTTAGTAAATCTTATACAGGGTGTTCAAAAAGTACCGGTACGGATGATTATTATGCCCTCCTAAACCGTTCATCCGATTGCGATGAAAATTTTGGGAACAGTTGGACGCATATCCGCGAAGGTATCTGAGTTAATAAATCTTATACAGGGTGATCAAAAAGTCGAACTATACTTGACCTAAATTTGACCTCCACTGACAATAAAGGTAACATGAAAAAAATGGTTAAGGACACATTTGAACGTGAAAAAAAATTAATTTGTCCTTGATATAACCTTGAAGGTCATGGTCAAGGTCAAATCCAATATGACCATTTCGTAGCCCGGGAAAAATACTAAAAGTTTTTTATTAAAAATGTATTTAAGCAATGGTGGACGGACAAAATCAATCCACAATCTACCCGTGCGAAGCCGGGACGGGCTGCTAGTAAATTATAAATCTAATATAATAATAATAAATATTTTATTATAGAAAAAATGAAACTTCTTTATGTCGAACAACGACGTCATATTCCCCAATTAAACTCGGACCGCAGATAATTGTAAGATGTTTACACATCCTCCGTGAGTACAACGGCACTCACCTTTTTTATCTCGAGAACTATCTACTCGACTGATTTTACACAGCAAAATATATGTTATGCACCATCATGTAGCTATATTATAAAAAAAAAGTATTGGATTGTTTCGCCCATAAATAAAGTACATTTTTGTTGCATATTAAAAATAACACCCTCGCCATTTTTTTTATACATGGTGGTCCAGGTTTAAGTACATTAATTTTGATATGTGATAGACAACAAAGATAAAGTAGACTTTCATAAGAACATTTTTTTAAAAATGTTTACTGACAAAGATACAGGGTGTCAAAGTTGTGGAAAAAAGATGGTTTTCTCATCATAACTTCTAAACCACTGGACCGATTTCCATGAAATTTCGCACACAGACTAATGTGGTACACCTCTAAGTAATGATTAAAATCATTTTAAAAATTCTCCAGTGGCGTAGATACTGGGGGCCGGTACCCCCTTTTCCCCCTCCCAATTTTCGTCGCCACTGGATATTTACAAAGAAAATTGAATTTTTTGGTTCCATGTTAAATTTAGAAAAAAAATTACCCTTACCCTATATTCAAATTTTATTACTGACTAGACATACATCAGATACGAAAAAATAATAATAAATAAATCAAATAAATTATTCAAAATTTTTTTAATAATTAATTTGATTAATTAATTTTTTATTTTTTTTCGTATCTGATGTATGTCTAGTCAGTAATAAAATGTTGAAAACAGTTTTGGCCTCTCATGTCGTATTTTCTTGGTAGCTCAATCATAAGTTTTGGCCTGTCTGCAACCCTATACATTCAAATATCTCAAAAACGAAGCCATAAATCGAAAATTTGAAAGGGTAATTTTGTTTTTAAATTAAACAGGGAATCAAGAAATTCAATTTTCTTTGTAAAATATCCAGTGGCACCGAAGATTGGGAGGGGGAAAATGAGCTACCGGCCCCCAGTATCTACGCCACTGGAGAATTTTTAAAATGATTTTAATCATTACTTAGGTGTACCACATAAGACTGTGTACGAAATTTCATGGAAATCGGTTCAATGGTTAAGAAGTTATGATGAGAAAACCATTTTTTCCCACAACTTTGACACGCTGTATCCTTGTTAGTAAACATTTTTAAAAAATTTTTTTATGAAAGTATTTTATTTTTGTTGTTCTATCACATATCAAAATTAATGTACTTAAACCTGGACCACCCTGTATAGATTCAAGCATGATTAAACTGTGACATAATTTTTACAAGATGATTGGTATGGTGCAACAAGTTAAAAAAATTAATGAAAATAAAACCAATTATTTTTTGCTATATTAACAAATTCATGTCTTTTGGTAAAATATGTCGTTTATCCCAATTTCTTTGCACTCCAATTACACAATACAAACGTAAATTCGAATTTGTTATTATATTTTATTATAATTAGAATTTTTATGCTAATAGTCTTTAATAATACCTTAACAATTTGAATAGAAATAATTACTTTACAAAAATAATAGTATTTATTTACAATTACTTATTACTAACGAGAATACAATTTACTACATGTAATATATGTAGGTACATATAAATCAAAATTAAATCAAATTAAAGATAGAGGAGAGGGTGCAAAAATGGAATATGCTTGTAATATGGAATACCTCCGTTTTGACTAAACCAAATGCCGCCTTCTGTCGAAAAACGGCTAAATTTGTGAATGTTTGCGACCTTTATTGGAGGTGATCTGCCGCGCGCCGTTTTAGTATGGTTTCGGTTTACCATGTGTGTACATGTGAATTTCGCATACTGATAATTTTAACACGTAAGTGAATATGCAAGCATAATTTTTTTATTTGTATGTTTTCATTTAAATATTTGTTACGATGCCACTGTATATAAACTAAAGTTTAAGATGACGTTGTATTTGTTTAGTTTTTTGTTATGATAGGCTAAATCTAACTTCAAATATTGATGACATAGGTTGTCGGTAATATGGAATACTAGTCAAAGTACAAAGTACTCATCAGAGGGAAGAATTATGGGTCCAATGTTTAATGTGCTTAATGTGGGCTCATAATGAGTGTGCAGGCACCGATAAAGACGAGTATATTTGTGACTGGTGCAAGTAAACCATAAGTTACTTCATTATTTCTGAGATATTTAAAGTATTCCATATTTGCACCACCTTTTCTTAGGTGGGCATTTTTAGTTTTTCATTCAAACTTTTTTTTTGTGAAAATGTTTTAGATAATTATACATTTGCTTTTACATTTTGGTGTCTAATTGTCTAAAGTACCTTTTCTCTAAATTTGGCTTAATTATATTCATTAACAAAAAAAATTGTATCCCAAACAAAATGGTATTCCATATTTGCACCTTCTTCTCTATTATTTTATGAACTGACAAAGAAATTTCGTTTTAATCTAGAAAATAGAGTTTCAATATTATGTACCTCATAGTCCACATTGCCA
Organism: Xiphydria camelus; assembly: GCA_963678675.1. Classification (NCBI taxonomy): domain Eukaryota; kingdom Metazoa; phylum Arthropoda; class Insecta; order Hymenoptera; family Xiphydriidae; genus Xiphydria; species Xiphydria camelus. The sequence goes on from OY783191.1 coordinate 14,621,420, forward strand.
AATTTCTAGTAATATAGGTTTTGTTTAGATTGTATCCTGTAGACTACAGTACCAAATTCCTGCAGAAAATTAAAACTAAATCCAAATATACGTAGTAAATATTGTTTTTGTTTATTACTTCTTTTAGGCTTTTAAACAATATTTATCAAGAAAGGACAAAATACTAGCTCTCTCTTACCTCCTGCTAATGGAGGTTCAGATGAAGAAATATCTAGCGATGACGAATCTTATAGATTTATGTGCGCTAAAAACGAATCTGACTCTCAAATTTGCGTATCACACGTCAGGATTTTGAAATCAGGTGCGTGGTGCGGTGGACCTACATGATCGACTTGTCGTACTGAAATTTGCGTTTAAGAACAATCAAGTAATGTATTGAAAAGTTCAAAAACGACACTTTCAAATGCTGTAAGTGCAATAAAGAAACATTGTTTAGTTTCATTGTAATATACCCGTGAATATGGCCAAAATCACCCGTTTTCGTATATTTAACCTCAAGTATTTCAAAATCCTGACGTGATACGCAAATTTGAGAGTCAGATTCGTTTTTAGCGCACATAAATCTATAAGAATCACCTGGTCTGGTTCGTGTGACAAAATCACTGTTGTCCAGTGATATTTTCGTGCATCTTTGGTGATGTATCTCATGGGATACAATTAATAAATTTATTCCTATCGGTTTAAATTTTAATTTGTTATCATAAATGTGTTTAGTAAGCCCCAATAGATTAAAAAAAAACATAATTATCCCACTAAAAGATGTTTTATTAACATCTGCCCAATTAAGGGTTGTTAAAATGCTTGAATTGTTTTTAAAATAATGAATATTAATCGTATTCTTATTATGTATCATCTCTGCTAAACAGGAAATTGCTTGAGAATATTGATAAGTACCCGTAAACAATATTTTCAAGTTTCTTTTAGTCATTTCGGGAAAATCTAACAAATTAGATAAGGTTATTTGATGCAATGGTACTTTTCTGCGCTTCCAACTATCTTTCTCGGCTTGAATACTAAGAGTATCGTTTAAATTACGTCTCGATTTTATATGGGGCATTCCATGCCAAATCAACGAGTTTTTGACCCGACCCTCTTCGATTTCGCTCATTTTTTGATATGTTTTAGTACATATTAAAAGCAACTTGCACGCCAATTTTTAGCCTTTTAATCCAAACCGTTATTGAGTAATCGATTTTTTACATTTTTAAGCAAAAATTTTCAATTAACGATAGACTAGTAATAAATATCGATATCTATAAAAAGTAGGGTATCATTTTATTCGTTTTTGAATGTTTTATGAAAATAAATAAAAGAAAATTATTCGAAGTAATTACTTAGTTATTAACGTTTAAAGATTAAAATCGATATTTTCAAAAAGTCTCACCCCTTCGATTTTTTTTACATTTCCCCAAAATTCTACTCCATATTATTTAACTTTTAAGCCGCAGTTTGAGATGTGATCACAATTTTTTCTATTTTTTATCGAATATTGAAGATTTAATTTTAAAAAAATTGAATTATCTATAATTTCACTCTCTTAACTAAATATCGTCCAAGAACATTAAAAACATTTTTATTGAAAGCGATCAAATTATTTTAATCAATTTCAAATATGTTATTTAGTTATATTATTTTACACTTCATATAATCTTTATTATTATTATTTTTTCTCGCTTAACGATTGCTTTTTATATTTTGTTATTGTACTGTGATGTGTAAACTCGTCTGCAAGGGAAAACGGCTTTATTTCCACAATAGGATTTAGTAAAGGCGTAATTTTATGGATTTCTGTGTCGCTAGTATCGGTTATGCATTTCTGAAGCGATCTTCCCATTTTTCTTTCATTGCACTATATTCTTGAATTTTTGAGAACCGGATATTTATATTTAGTAAATTTTTCGACGACCACTCGAACAATTGTATCGGTGTTAATATTTGTAGATGAGGTGGCAACTGCAGACTAACTCGTGCGGCCATTCTTTTAACTGTTTTGCCTATTCCATCACAAGGTCCTTTGACGTGTGCCGTTGCAAAAAATGCTACTCCGCATTCATTCCATAGTCTTCTTTATAATAAAATAAATTAATGAAATGCTTATAATTCTTATATTGTTGAGGTGCACCATACAAAAAGAAAAAAATTGTGTGAACTTCAGATGACAGAGATTTAATAAAATTGGTAATAACCCCAGAGTAAACATGAACAGCAATAGAGCATCATGATTTAAGCGCAATCAGAAATAATAACCATACTTTGATGAGTAAGAGAGTTCATTATCTATATTATAATAAATAACTACAATGTATACCGTTACTTGATCGTTATTCCAGTGGAATCCTGGTGCAATTTTCAGCAACAACGAAAAATTTACCAAATATAAATATCCGGTTCTCAAAAATTCAAAAATACCGCATGTCCTATGGCCAACCGCGCAGGTGAGCTGCGACCTGAATTCTTGACTTCGGCAGTATTTATGGTACAGTTAGAGTGGGCTTCAGACGAGTGCGCTGCATAAGAACGAAAAGTGTCGACTGCTCCTCTAATAGCTGTCAATTCGGGAGATCGAAGCGTTTCGTGTAACCTTAAAATCGTAAAGTTTTGAATTAGTAGTGAATAATTTGTAGAAAAGTGATGAGAAATAATCATAAATAATCTTCCGAATTGTGACAGCCATCGGGAAATCAGACAACGCTTTTCGCTCTTACGCTGCGTTCTTACGAAAAGTATGAAACGTCTGATCTCCCGATGGCTATCAATTCGGGAGATCGAAGTCTAAGCTCGAAATCGTGAATCTTTGAATAAATGGTAAGTAATGTTCAGAAGTGAGAGTTAACAATCATTCGGGTTTTTTCGATGTCCAACCGAATTACACGCCTCATGCCTATTTGTTTCAGAAATTATTTCTGTGCTAGCACCGCGCGTGTCTAGGAAGTAGTTTTATGAAGTGGCGTGAGCGATACCTAAGGTGTCAATTCGGAAGATTATTTATGATTATTTCTCATCACTTCTACAAATGATTCACTACTAATTCAAAACTTTACGATTTTGAGGTTACACGAAACGCTTCGATCTCCCAAATTGACAGCTATTAGAAGAGCAGTCGACACTTTTCGTTCTTATGCAGCGCACTCGTCTGAAGCCCACTCTGACTATACCATACATACTGCCGAAGTCAAGAATTCAGGTCGTAGCTCACCTGCGCGGTTGGCCATAGGACATGCGGTATAGTGCAATGAAAGAAACATTGGAAGATCGCTTCAGAAATGGAAAACCGACATCAGCGACACAGAAAATACATAAATTACACCTTTACTAAATCCTTTTGTGGAAGTAAAGCCGTTTTCCCTTTCAGACAAGTTTACACATCACAGTACAATTAAAAAATATAAAAAGCAATCGTTAGGTGAGAAAAATAATAATAATAAAGATTATATGAAGTGTAAAATAATATGACTAAATAAAATGTTTAATTGATTAAGATAATTTGATCGCTTTCAATCAAATTGTTTTTAATGTTTTTGGACGATATTTAGGCAAGAGAGTGAAATTATAGATAATTCAATTTTTAAAAAAATTTTTACTTTTCAATATTCGATTAAAAATAGAAAAAATTGTGATCACATCTCAAACTGCGGCTTAAAATTTGCGTAATATGGAGTAGAATTTTGGGAAAATGTCGATTTTAATCTTTAAACGTTAATAACTAAGTGATAATTACCTCGAAAAATTTTCTTTTATTCATTTTCTAAAACTACATTCAAAGACGAAAAAAATGGTACCCTACTTTTTATAGATATCGATATTTATTACTAGTCTATCATTAATTGAAAATTTTTGTTTAAAAATTAAAAAAAATTGATTACTCAATAACGGTTTGGAATAAAAGGCTGAACATTGGTGTGCAAGTTGCTTTTAATACGTACTAAAACATATCAAAAAATGAGCGAAATCGAAGAGGGTCGGGTCAAAAACTCGTTGATTTGGCATGGAATGCCCCATATACTCCAGGATTTCTTCAGATAATTCAACGTCGCTATTTAAACGTTTACCAAATTGATTATGTAAAAAACAAGCCGTCTTGCAAATTAAACTGGTTTTTGGAAGTATTTTATCGTCAAGTTTTTTATATAAAAGTTGAACTTTTGTTTGATCATCCCACGTATAGTTTCTACTGGTCACCGAACTGTAGTGACATATCGAGTGATTTGATTTTCACACGACAATTGAGCACGTTTTCATTTTAATGCAGGGATGTGTACTTCAAAACCTTGCTGTTCTAAATATTCTATAATATCCCGAAAGCCTCTATCAAGGACCAATTTATCTCCTCTACGAAGCAAGTTTCTCAATTCCGGTGAACAATTTAAAATATCACGCAGAACCTTTGCATCACTAACATTTGCTGAATAAGGACCTAACATATCGACAATATAACCATTTATCGTACAAATTGGTGCCTGCCTCAATTTCCCACATGTGGACATAAGACAAGAACACTGCAATCCCGGGTCGAGTTTTTTTGACCTGGGAAGTCCTTGTAACGATAAAATTCTCCCATTCACATTGAAAGCCTGATATGTCCTCTAAGATCCTAGTTATGGTCCTAATCAGAGGTTCGTGGGTTTAAAACGGACAAATGTAAGACCTAGGAAAACCTAGTTTGACCTGCCCCGGGTTGACTTTTTTTACCTAGGAAGTCCTGGGAAGTCCTTATAACGATACAATTTTGCAGCCCCTATTCTAAATGTTCCATGTGATAATCGTTTATTTTTATATATAGACAAGATCGCGTTCAAAAATTGTCTGTGGTGAACGAAAAGTGAGTTCGCCATTTCGACCCGGAGTCGGCCTGTGGACTCGTCAGTAAGGATAGGCCGACTCCTGCCTTAGATGCTCTGTGGTCCTCTTAGGTATATAGTACTGCACCGCCGTTTTACTACCGAGAGCCGAGAGCCGGGGGCCAGGAGCCGCGAGCCGAGGGCCGAGAGGGTGGGCGCCATCTGGCGTCAGGCCGCCACAGTGTGACGGGTCGCCACAGAGCTATTAGTCGGAGAGCCAGAGCCAAAAAAGGTCTCTGAATTTAATAAGCCCAGTTTTTTTATAGTTTATTACAGTGGTTGTGTAGACAAACATACTGCGGTCAGTCAAGCGAAAGCTGGGGCATATGTCTCAGGGACGCTATCAAAGTTGTCGTTCCTGCCGGGGTAATAATTTGAATGTAATAAGGTTGAAAATCGGTATACAACTTGTATATTGCATATAAATAAAGGTTACGAAGTCAGTCAGCTGAATGTGGGGGCGGAGCTGGTCAGTCAGCAAAAAAAGAAATGTAAATTTCGCGCGCGCTCGGCGTTGCAGGCGATTTCAAATCAGAGTATAGGAAAGAGCGCAGGTATACTCGTAGGGGGGGTAAGAGACAATAGCTCGGGGTCTGTTCCGTCGCACCGAGCGTACATAGGTCGTAAATATCACGGACAATTCGTTAACAGCCATCTCCCGCAGTGCCCGCTTTGACCGGTACCGTCATAAAAGTGATCCGAGCCGGCTAAAGGAGAGGAGTGTCCGATGCCGCCGATGAACAATTGGGGAATTTTGATACTTAGTTTTTCCATTTCGCCAGCGTCATCGACATCCCTCCTCTGGCCGATCAGGGCGCGTCGCGTCACGTTAGCCCACGCTATCCCCTCCATTGGGCTACGATACGAATATATAAATTATTATTTAACGAACTAGATTCAATAGGCTATTAATTAATTATAATATAATAATATTGAAAATGTATTATATATGTACAGAATAGGCATTACAAATAATATTTTAATAACTCATTCATTATCAAATTCTGCCTCCGAATCATCAAATTCGTTGATTTCGCTTAAACGTCAACAACGCAACTTCTTACTTCAATAGGTGTTCAAGTCATATCGATAATAAGTACGAAATAAACTATTTTGAGCATGCACAAAATGTTTATATTGAATTGTATCTTACCTTAACTCTTGTCTATACTTTTTACTTAAAGCCGTAAACTTTCTGTAGCAAACTACATGGTAGCATTCAATTTGTCCTGGATTCGACGGCAAAGATATATTGTCATACGTTAAATTATATTTTGCACGAATTCGTAAAATTGCTTTACAATTTGTTAAAGTCTTCTCTGTAAATGATATTAATAGCTGATGCTTCTTGAGGCAGAATACACAAATTTTGTTCATTTCGAAACGAAACACATGCGTCACTCACTACGGTTTAACCATTGTTCAATACAACACGAATTGAGACACGACACTTGATGGTTGATAGTACATTGAAGGACACGCTTTTAGCCCCGATTTATATATTCGCATCGTAGCCCAATGGAAGGGATAGCGTGGGCTAACGTGACGCGACGCGACGCACCCTGATCGGCCAGGGGAAGGATGTCGATGACGCTGGCGAAATGGAAAAACTAAGTATCAAAATTCCCCAATTGTTCATCGTCTGCATCGGACACTCCTCTCCTTTAGCCGGCTCGGATCACTTTTATGACGGTACCGGTCAAAGCGGGTACTGCGGGAGATGGCTGTTAACGAATTGTCCGTGATATTTACGACCTATGTGTACGCTCGGTGCGACGGAACAGACCCCGAGCTATTGTCTCTTACCCCCCCTACGAGTATACCTGCGCTCTTTTCTATACTCTGATTTGAAATCGCCTGCAACGCCGAGCGCGCGCGAAATTAACATTTCTTTTTTTGCTGACTGACCAGCTCCGCCCCCACAATCAGCTGACTGACTTCGTAACCTTTATTTATATGCAATATACAAGTTGTATACCGATTTTCAACCTTATTAAATTCAAATTATTACCCCGGCAGGAACGACAACTTTGATAGCGTCCCTGAGACATATGCCCCAGCTTTCGCTTGACTGACCGTAGTATGTTTGTCTACACAACCACTGTAATAAACTATAAAAAACTGGGCTTATTAAATTCAGAGACCTTTTTTGGCTCTGGCTCTTGGACTATATAGATGAACGAGGAGACACAACACGTATTAGGACTTTACAGGTCTCCTTAGACTTCACCAGGTTTACTCAATTTTAAACAGATCTTAATAGGCTACTTTAGGTTTTGCCAGGACTTCCCAGGTCAAAAACTCGACCTGGGAGATCTCACTAGGCTACTTTAGGTTTCGCCAGAATTTCCCAGGTCAAAAAACTCGCCCCGGGATGTTACTTATTGACCATGACAGAGATAAGGAAATTCAATGAGAATTTTTACAAGAAATCCAAAACCTATCAAGACGTGTTTATGTGGAAGCATTGTTTCACCAAAAAAAATGCAAGGTATCAAAATTTAAAAAAATGTTAAAAATAAACCCAATCAATCACTGTCAATTACACCATTAAAACTTTAAAAGGAGCGCTTCCTGTGTGCAAAAAGACATTTCTGGCAATACTGGGTGTTGGAAAGAAACCGACTTCAGAGAATATTGAAGGAATACCACGAAACCGGATTTTTGTCAGCAGAAAAAGAGGTGGTGATAGAGTTTCCAAAAAAAAAAATTAGTAAGCGACAGGCGATAAAGAATTTCATCGAATCCTTAACTTGCTGTGAAACACATTATGCAAGGAATAAAACAATTATTAGACGATATTTACCCTGTGAGTTGAATATAGTCAAATTGTGGAAGATGTACAATTCTCGGGTTGAAGAATGCCTCAAAGTTAAGCAATGTTTTTTCAGAAATACTTTTGTAAAAGAATACAATATTGGGTTTGGATCTTCAAAGGTGGATGTGTATTCACAATGCCTACGATTTTTAGACAAAAAAATGAAAAATATTACAGACCCACAAGAAAAAATAAGGGTAATGACCGAACAGCGTGCCCACAAATTGCAGAGTAAAGCGTGTTTTATGACAAACTAACAGAAAATAATTCCAGAATTGCAATATTTTCCTTTGACTGTCAAAAAAATTTACCATTGCCCAAGATTTCAGATGTATCTTGTTACTTTAGCATGCAGGTAAACCTCTACAATTTCACATTGGTAGCAGGGCATTCAAAATCCAAACTCAATCCTGAAACTGTAACATCATTTATATGGACAGAGTGTGACCGTCAAAGAAGCTTAAATGAGATAGTTTCCGCAGTTTTCTACTCATTACAGAATTTCAATTTTGATGAAGAGATAGAGGTAGTACGTTTGGTAGCTTCTTTAACTGGAAAGGTGAGGTGGAAAAAATTCTTAAGAGCCCTATCTCTTGTTATTTCCGTTTTCAACCAAGTAAAAGAATAGTTTTTTCAAAAGCCACTAGTGGATCTGTTCTTGTCAAAGTTGAATTGTTTTATTCGAATGATGTTGCCATTGCAAAAGGCATCTGTAAGAGGAGCAAGCAGATTGCTCAAATTAATTTACAACAGATGAGTGTGGGTAGAAGTCAGAAATAGCTCCTGAGTAAAAGGGTACCAAACACGACATACCTGGTTTAAGTAAAGTTTAAAACTAAAAATTTCAGTCATAAATTTGTTTTAACTCTGTAAGGCGTTTCTAACATCAATAACTATTATTTAAATATTTTCAAAGGAAAATAAATTAATACAAAATACGTCACGGGACGCACCTATTGCACGCGTCTAACCTCGAAATCGTGAATTTGTGAATAATGGTGAGTCATTTCCATTATTCACAAATTCACGATTTCGAGATTAGATCCTTCGATCTCCCGAACTGATACCGACTCTAACTACCGGTATAAATGACGAGTACCGACCAAGCCTGGCCGAAGGTAAATGTCAAGGTCCTGCATAAAGGCACACTTTGTAACGTATTTAATGCTGTTGACGGCCACTGTAGCACTGGATATGAGCCGTTGAAAGCCAGAATGGTCTAAGTCACATTTCATGTAAGCTGACATTATTTGACTGCAAAGTTAAGTACAATTTGAAAAATCTGTCTAGATGATACAAAACAGATATTTACGATTTAAAATATCTATTTGTATCATCTAGACTGATTTTTCAAATTGTACTTAACTTTGCAGTCAAATAATCTCAGCTTACATTAAATGTGACTTAGACCATTCTGGCTTTCAACGGCTTTCTGTCGCGCCACCACTCAGGCATGCACGAGCCCTATTGGCAATCGACATTGGATGCTCGCCATTTGGTGACGGATCCCCCAATCATTATTAAGACGCTATGTACACCCAGGGACTCGGAATCATGCTTTCATTAACGAGAGTAGACGCCACCGTAGCTAATGAGGGCCTGAAAATTAATTGTTCATTGGTTAGTACGTTTAAAAATAACATTTAAAAAAAGTTACCAGCGACAGGTTCCGAGTCCCTGAGTGTACAAAGTACAGACAGCTGATCGTGTTTAGTGAATGAAATTTACGTGAGAATTTATAAAGTTTAAAGAATATAATGAGTGGTTTAAGCTTCGTACAACGAATAAAAAAAATATGTAAAGTCTTGTGTAGTTAGTTTCTGCGAAAGTAATTCGAAAAAACATTTATCCTTGTGTTTTCACGGTTTTCCAAAACCAAATGAACGCGTAGTATACATTGAAAACCTGTTTGGAAAATTAGAAGAAATAGATACATTGAAGGCATGGCAACGTGCTACAAAATGAAACGTGCTACGTTAAATGAGACATTTGAAGACAGAAAGCTATCAAACTGATACAACCGGGTGTCACATTTTCCACATTTCTACCAATTTTTATGATATGATTAGCATTAAGGACACGATTTCCTTCAATCACATTGCGATGGGAAAGATTTGTTTGAGCCCAATCATAAATATGATCTACAGTTATTAACATTTTTACTGTTTTCTCACAAATCGCGTGTATTGTCGAATGGTTTAGGTCTTATTCGGCGCCATATTGGTTAGGTCATGCCCCCATGTCGATTCCCAATAGGGAACGCTCTGTACTGCTTCGTACACCGATACAGTGAGCGTGTAGTATTAGTGTAAAGCTAACGATCGGGGAAAGGGGACCACCGAGTCGTGGCGGAGAGAGCCGATGCGTCCCGAGTTTTGCCATGCCTGCAACGTCAGGAGTAGCGATATCGCCACGCTAACAGCCGTTCTCACCGCCGTAGCGCGGCATTAGATGTTTCACACCAAAAGCAAGCATTTACACTCAAAAAGTTAAAAAAAAATGTATTCCAAAATTATCAAAGCAAAAATAATGACCTTTTCGTAGAAGGCATCTGTGAAAGAAAAAAACGGCCGAATCAATCTCAAATACTCATAACGCCCATAAAATTTTCAAAACTACAGCAAAAGAGCTAGGTATGTCGGGTTAGGCAACTTCGATACTTGAACTTTGTTTCCTCATAATGAACGAAAGAATGATGTTAGAAATAAAACTAAACCAATTTTTCTACCTTAAGGGCCCCACAGACGACCAAATTAGTTGTCAACTTAGTTGTCAACTTGGTTGACAACTTCTGCCAGAGACGAAACGAAATGTTGGCCATCAAGTTATCAACATCACTTTCAAGGCGAGAATGGAGTAGAGTAGATGGTTATAGTATAGTCTGTGCAAATATAGAAATTGTTTAAAAATATGTTTTTGCCTACATCTAGCTTTCCCTTCGCGACTTCGTCCGTGTGAATCACGAAATAATCTCATTTCAAAGCAATCGGTAAAGAACTTTCGGAGATCTGAATCCGCGTATATACGGACGTTACATTTTTATTTATATAGATAAATGGACAAACATTGTAATTTGTTCAATTATTAAATCAATAAATTATATTTGATTTCGAGTCTCCAAAGTATGTTGAGCAAGTTATAAACTATACTGTCTATTAAAAAGCACAGATTATTATAGTAAATCAAAGACAATTAATTAATGTAGGATGAATAAACATTCATATCACATTATTTCTTTATTAATATCAATTTGCGTCTATCTATGCAAGAATATTTATTAAAATATATAATCATAAATGTAGAAAAATGTTGAGAAAAGAATAATACAATTATAAAATCTTATTTATTCGAGCTGTTTCTTATTAACTGGGAAAGCAACATACATTTGCTCATCAAACTTCATATGAACACCAATAGTAATAATATTGTTAATCACATGAGTGTGACAGTAGTTGGACGGGTGACCGCACACGATGAAAAGATATACAAATTAATTAATTTATTTATATTATGTAATTGATAAGAATCAATATATCAATTAGTCTAATTTTCATTCCCGAAATAATAATAATAACAATAATATGCAGGGATTGGCTGGTAGGGGTTATGGCATTCTAATGAGGTTCAAATTTTGCCCCTACTTTGAAGCTAAAAGTGGAATATACGGAAATTTCTACCATCTTCAGCTTCAAAGTAGAAGCAAAATAATATGGAGACTCTGGTCTTGACAGCACAACTCCAAGTTCACTACTAATATTGACAACCTTGTTATCAACTTCCCTACAGACGCTACAACATAGTCGCCAACATCAGGCTCCACCCACGAAATATCCAAAGTTGTCGATCTTACCTCAACCATTCCTCCAACATGAATTTTCAACTACCAAGCTGCCTACAGACGTTCAATGTCTCTTTCAAGACGGCAAATTGACAACTAAGTTGACAACCAAGTTGGTCGTCTGTGGGGCCGTTTATGTGTTTCTGAATAACACCAAAATACAAAAAAAACTACTCACCACTAGCTATTCGTGTCTACAGCCGCCCGTTTTCACACATTCAAAAATGTTGACGATTGTAAATCTGTAACTTTTGAGATTATCGGCGCACAACTACGAAAACAAACGCCAGAGGCAATGTTACTGTACAGGCAAGCTATCTATGCATCGAAACGACTAAGTTTATGTAGTTGGTGGCAAAGTGCAGCACAACATGGTCGAAATAATAATGGTGTGTCGGGTTTGGGGGACTATGTCAGGTTTGGTTCCCCTCCTCTAACTTATTTATAGGTAGGTAGGTAGTATTATCACATTTGCCCCAAACTTCGGGGTAAATGTAATATATTGACATCGTTTAAAAAAAAATTACCTGACATTTTTCAAAAAGGAGCTGAGAAAATGTCAGCCCTAGAATCGATTAAGAACTGTAATCAAAGCATTAAGTATTTTTTATTTATTTTTTATTCCATTAAAAGTATAAGTATTATTCCTTTGTTCGTGAACTATTCAAAAACTATATCACATTTACCCCACTTCACCTTATTTTCCTTTGCGATCCCAAATTTCACCAGCCCATATTATACTTATTGATATTTCTACCGTTATTATAGAGATGCAAAACCAGACATTTTTGCATTCCACTCAGATGCATAAGCAGACATTTACAAGTCTCAGCTGCAAAACCAGACGTGCGTCATTTTTTAAACAAAATATCTTAATATTAATAAATCAGACATTTCTTGACAAAACACCAATTTTATTAAAACAATAAATAGGAAATTTATATCAAAACTGCAAGTTGATTGATTAGCTTATAAGATCTTGGTAATTGCTTTGCGTTTTACTCAAAACTAGTTATACGTCAAATGTCTGCTTTTGCATCTATACGCTTCATATACGCCTGCTTTCGAAATTCAAACGGAATGACAGTTCTGTTGTCTGTTGTTCCGCAAATACAGCAATATTTATGCGTAGAAACAACTCTTGGCAATGATAATTCGATACGTTCGAATCCAATATCTTCATTTCCACGGTGGAAATTAAATTCACAATCAGGATCATCTATGCAATCAATAAAAATTCATCAAAAATAGTCATAATCATTACAAGATTGTTAAATTACAATTATATTCCACTACGTTATCGAACTATGAAGTCTAAGTCAAACTTTTTTTGTGTTATAGCAGATATATTTACTTTGGAATCCAATTGAAATTACCTTTCTCAGTTTGAACAGATATAGTAGATATAGTGTTATCATCAGAAAGGTCGGATTCTGTTATTTTTTTATATGGTAAACTTTAAGTTTACATGTATTACAGATCTTATCTCCAGGAGATATTTTATCATTCGAAAGAATTACAGATTCTTTGCTTTTTCTTCTGTCGCAATTATTTTTCTTACAACGAAGTTTCCGAAAAAATCTTTCGCACCCAACACACTAAAAAAGATAAATATTTGACAAATTACATGTAAATAGTGAAGATATATTAAATGCAGTTAAATGACTAGAAAAAGTTATCCTTAATGCATAAGATAATATATAATATATATAAAAATGGTACTAACTTTGTCTGTACTCATATCTGTATAAGGTTAGATCTCCTCAGGGTACATGAGATCGGTCGCCCCTGACGATAGCGGATGAGACTGATAATGAGATCAGAGGGGAACTGACCCGATTGCAAAGTACTTGCAAACTGAATGTACTGTACTGCTTACATCTAACAAGGGGAGGATCCTACTCATGGATCACCGATTTGAACAGCGTTTTGGTTAAACGGTAGCCAAAAGGGTCACAAATAACCCCCTAAAGCGGTTGCTGCCAATGTGGCCTCATTTATTTATAAACAAGGTTTTTAGTTTTTATGCTGCCGGACCGGACGATAGAGTGGTCTGATTTTAAGCGGCAGTTTCTACAGCGGCGCAGCGGGCAGTGGCGCAGTGGCTAAGGGCAAGTCTTACCACGCGGTAGGCTCGGGTTCGATTCTTGTTGCGGATAGTTTTTTTTCACTTTTTTAAAAATTTATTTATTGTAATGTATATTTTTATCGTCAAGTTAAAAATCTCATCAAAAGACTGCAGAATGCGCCTGACTTGTTAAAAGAGCAACGGGAAATTTCCTCTCGCGAAGATGCCATAAAGATACACTCAATTGTTCACCACCAATTGAGTGCTCCTATTTTTTCTGATATGATTAGATATGCTTGGTTTGCGTCAAAACTCACGGATGAACGGCCGTTATTTGCTAATGTTAATGAGGTTTGTTTCCCCCGGACTCTTGCAAAAGAGAAATGTGAATGTTCAAAGGTGTCTTTTATTAAATGTTCTTGGTGCAAAGAAAATGTTTGCTTTGCATGTTTTTTTATGATAAGTATCACCCAAAAAATTGTTAACATAGCGTATCAGAGTCTCCATCCGAGTTAGAAACCGACAAAAGCGATTAAATATTTTTGTATAATTAGTATAACTGTGTAAATAATAAATTATAATTGAATGCAAAAAACACGTTTTTCCTTCGATAATTAAATTATATATATTATATATAGAAATAAGAATAAATCAAAAACATTTAATACTAGAAAATATTTTTCGTTTTAATGATTTTTCCCATTTTCATTTCCTCTTTAAAATTAATTTTTTCAGCGCATTTTGTTATCTGCGATAGAAATTACAATTTCACAATAAATATTTATTTATTGTGAAATTGTAATTTCTATCGCAGATAAAAAAATGCGCTAAAAAAATTAATTTTAAAGAGGAAATGAAAATGGGAAAAATCGTTAAAACAAAAAATATTTTCTAGTATTAAATGTTTTTGATTTTAAAAAAGTGAAAAAAAAACTGTCCCCAGCAAGAATCGAACCCGAGTCTACCGCGTGGCAAGACTTGCTCTTAGCCACTGCGTCACTGCGCCGCTGTGGAAACTGTCGCTTAAAATCAGATCACTATTGTCCTGTCTGGCAGCGTAAAAACTAAAAAACTTGTTTATAAATAAACGAGGCCGCATTGACAGCAACCGCTTTAGGGGGTTGTTTGTGATCCTTTTTGGCTACCGTTTAACCAAAGCGCGCTGTTCAAATCGGTGACCCATGAGTGGGATCCTCCCCTTGTAAGAGTCATTGCAAGTCGATGGGGGTAGCGACTTTCTATCCCTGATATATATATATAAGCCAGGTATTAGGTTTTCCCGGTCGCTCATCTATTGAATTCGTCATTTCTCCCATTTACAAAGCTGACTCAGTATTTGTGATATAGCGGTATCTATTAGAATGGGTACTGTGGGAGACACGCAAACGGCAAACGAACGGTCGGTTCTTCTTCCCATATAGCTTTAATTATTCATTATTTGTCAGATTAAAACGAAGTTTCTATGTCAGAGTTCATGAAATAATACCTTTAATTTGATATAATTTCAATTTATATGTACATATGTATATTACATGTAGTAAATTGTATTCGCGTTAGTAATAAGTAATTGTAAATAAATACTATTATTTTTGTAAAGTAATTATTTCTATTCAAACTGTTAAGGTATTATTAAAATCTATTAGCAAAAAAATTGTAATTATTAATAAAATATAATAACAAATTCGAATTTACGTTCGTATTGCGTAAGTGGGATGCAAATAAATTGGAATAAACGACATATTTTACCAAAAGATATAAATTTGTTAATATAACAAAAAATAATTAGTTTCATTTTCGTTAATTTATTTCAACTTGTTGCACCATACCAATCATCTTGTAAAAATTATGTCATAGTTTAATCATGCTTGAATTTATATTAAAAAACGGCGGGGGTGTTATTTTAATTATGAAAAAAAATTATTGAAAAACTCAAACTTGTTGTTTTACTTTATTTAATTTTACTGATAGGTGTTGTTCTAGGACTGCGAGCATTCAATTTTAACCCTTTCGGTCACTGTGTCGTCAATTGACGACATAAGAATCTTAACTCCGTTTATGCGGAACTGATTGCGTTTTGCCACATAAACACGATGTAGTCAACTGATGGCATCCCATTTGAAGTGCGTTCGTCACATTTAGCGAAAGATCAATATTTTTCAAGTGAAGGGTTATATGGTAGCACCTCCAGTGATCCAAAACCACTAATCAAATATTTGTTCACCCGATCCAAAAAAATTCGTGACTGAAAGGGTTAAATAGTCAACCATACATCTACATGTACTAGAAGCAAGCTTTCAGATTCGGTATATGTATATCATTTCATTGCGGTGTTAATAGCAATTTTTTTTATTACGTTGAAAATATCGCATTTCATACCTACAAAACAGCACATGTGGGAGATCTTACTCCACTATTTTATTTTAAATAAAAAGACAGCTGAAAGTCATCGTTTACTCGTGGAAGCCTATGGTGATAATGCTCTATCTGAAAGAAGTTGTAGAGAATGATTCCAACAATTTAAAGACGGCTTTTACAATGTGAAAGACAAAAAACGCTCTAGCGCACAAAAAAATTTGAAGATGCAAAGTTGGAAACAGTATTGGAGTTGGATGGGAGTTGGAGTGGAGCAAAGATCCACATGCAACACTAAAGGAATTATCTATATCATTAGAGGTTGATGAACCGACTGTAAGTAAGCGTTTAAAAGCACTAGGATTCATTAACAATCGAAATTACTGGGTACCAAACGTTCTGAAAGGCAGAGACCTTCAAGCGAAATCAGTCAAGAATGTGTTAGAACAACTTATATGGAAAGTGTTAGTGCACCCGCCGTATTCACCAGACCTTGCCCCGTTGCACTCTATGGGCGAAAACGCCGAAAATCTGGCCAAAAGTGTTTTTTTCAACTTTACGTAATAGTACCTATCTTATGTCATAAGGCGGTAATCCGAGGCTTTTTCAGACTGTGTTCAAGTCGTAGCACGAGGGATGGTGAGGTGACGGGGCACGCCCACCCGTGTGGAAATGTTCATTGGGCCCCAATTAGGGCCCAATTGGGCTGCCCAATTACTAGTTGGGCGCCAATTAGGCAGCCCAATCAGTGCCCAATTTGGGCCGCCAAATTTGGCCCCAATTGGGTAACCCTATTTATGCCCAATCAACCTGAAATGTTACTTTTAATGTATAATAAGATTAATAATGAATAAGAAGATTAATAATAATTAATAAGATTTTATATTTTCTCATAAAATGTCCACGAGTAAAATATAAACGTATTCAAGCGGAACAATGATTGACACAAATCATACGCGCGGGTTTCCTTAGTTTTTCATAAGTACAATTTAAGAATTTTCTATTTTCATATTTTATAGATTTATATGCAAGAGGGATTAGGGTGCGATTAATAATGTAAAAGGCCAAGGCCATACAGTAAGAAATAATAATAATATAAACGTATTCTTCAGTTTTTAGGGCTCTATCATACACTATATACACTACACTACATACACTATATTTATTTAAATATACAGGGTGTTACTTAATGATAGGCCGTAATTGCAAGGGTACATTACTGAATCTATTTCCAGTAGAAAAGTTCATATTAACATGTGTCCTAAAATGTCTGATTTTCAAGATACAGGACGTCAAAATTTTAAAAAATCGGTTTTTTAATAATATCTTAAAGATCCTTGTGCCGATTTTGTTGACATTTGGTACTGTTGTTTATTGTAATAAGACGCTAAGTTAACACTAACTAGAAGATAATTATGAGTTCCAGTGGCGTCCCGGGGGACAGTCTGACGAATAATATTTTTTTTCCTCAAAAACGAAGTGAGGTACGAAGTAATGTCAAGAGACAAAAAAGTTGTATTTTTAGCTGCTTAATCTGAAAATAATATAAAATTTGTTAAAAAGTCAGTGGCGTACACTTTTTTTGTCAATATTATTCGTGAGACTGTCCCCCGGGACGCCACTGGAACTCATCATTATCTTCTAGTTAGTGTTTACTTAGCGTCTTATTACAATAAATAACAGTGCCAAATGTCAACAAAATCGGCAAAAGGATCTTTGAGATATTATTAAAAAACCGATTTTTTTAAATTTTGACGTCCTGTTTCTTGACAATCAGATATTTTAGGACACATGTTACTATGAACTTTTCTACTGGAAATAGATTCAGTAATGTACCCTTGCAATTACGGCCTATCATTAAGTAACACCCTGTATATTTAAATAAATATAGTGTATGTAGTGTAGTGTATATAATGTACGATAGAGCCCTAAAAACTGAAGAATACGTTTATATTATTATTATTTCTTACTGTATGGCCTTGGCCTTTTACATTATTAATCGCACCCTAATCCCCCTTGCATATAAATCTATAAATATGAAAATAGAAAATTCTTAAATTGTACTTATGAAAAACTAAGGAAACCCGCGCGTATGATTTGTGTCAATCATTGTTCCGCTTGAATACGTTTATATTTTACTCGTGTACATTTTATGAGAAAATATAAAATCTTATTAATTATTATTAATATTATTATTCATTATTAATCTTATTATTCATTAAAAGTAATATTTCAGGTTGATTGGGCATAAATAGGGTTACCCAATTGGGGCCCAATTGGGCGGCCCAAATTGGGCATAGTTTGGGCTGAGCGTTACAAGCCCAACGAAAGCCCAATTGGGCACTGATTGGGCTGCCTAATTGGCGCCCAACTAGTAATTGGGCAGCCCAATTGGGGCCCAATGAACATTTCCACACGGGTAGCTCACGAATCTTCATTTTAGAAGTGTATTTGCGCACCACATTTGTTTATACACGTCACGCACAGTTGTACTTTTGGTCGGTGGTCAGTTAGCTTGAGGAGTTCGCCGAGCGTACACAAACTTTGCAGGTCTGGCGTTGTTGTCTTTTATAATTTTTACGTGCAGGTAACAGGGATATCAGCCTTAAGATATGTACTTGTAATAAACACAAACAGAAAGCTGCAAAATGTCATTACTTATTTCTTAAATTACTTTTAACATAATTGAAGTGTTTTGTATATATGAAAGTAAATTTTAAGATTTAAGTAGGCTTTTAAAAAATTGGCCATGTTTGGCGGGGAAACGGTTGTTATGAGTACATTCCCTCTTTATCTGTGATTACTATGCAATGTCCTTTTCCTGCGAATATCTGCGATCTTCTTAAAAAAATTAGTTTTTTCCAGTTTCCGATAAACGATACGCAGTGGGCGAAAACGCTGAAAATCTGGCCAAAAGTCGAAAAGTTAACGGATTGTCCTGAATTCGGGTACTGGAGGGTTTTCGGGGTCGCTGATTACGAATCAAAAGTCAAAATTTCTAAAAACAATATGGCGGATCCAATATGGCGGAAAGGTTCCTCAAAAATTGATCAAATCTGGGTGAAATTGAGTACTCGGGGGTTTTTGGGATCGCTGATTACGAATTCGAGGCCAGAATTGCAACATTCCTAGATGGCGCCACAATACGGCGCATGCGCGGATCTCGACGTAAAATTGAGTAATTGCCCTGAATTCGGGTGCCCGGGGATTTTCGGGGTCGCGCTATGGTTTCTAGGAAGGGATTTTTTGGCCAAAAGTCTACACAGGATTTTAAAAAATATATAAGTTTAACTGTTTTTTGTTGAGTATATTAACGTGTTGGATGTTTCGTAACGTATGGATATTTTCCATAGAGCTATGGATACCTCAGATCCCATAATATCCACATTAGATTTACAGAGAAAAATTAATAAGCAACAGAAACTACATCTTCCAGCTGAAGTTATAGCAATGCTCTTAGAAATACAACCCCAGACATTAGAAAATGAGGAACACACAGAGGAAGGTTATGATGAAGAAATTATGTTAGAAGAAGTAATACACGATCATTTGGACTCACTAGAATTAGGTATGGAAAATTAATACGTTGTTTTGTTAAATTTAGTAAATACGTTTCAACAAATCCGTGTTTATAAGTTTAAGGTTATTTGTAAAAGACATCAAACGTCTTTTTAGCGTTCATGTACTCCACAAAAAACAGTTAAGCTTAAATATTTTTTAAAACCTTGTTTAAACTTTTGGCCAACAAATCCCTTCCTAGAAACCATAACGCGACCCCGAAACCCCCCGGGTACCCGAATTCAGGGCAATTACTCAATTTTACGTCGAGATTTGATCCGTGCGTGCACCGTATTATGGTGCCATCTAGGAATTTTGCAATTCTGGCCTTGGATTCGTAATTAGCGACCCAAAAACCCCCGAGTACTCAATTTCACCCAGATTCCATCAATTTTTGAGGAACTTTTCCGCCATATTGGATCCGCCATATTGTTTTTCGAAATTTTGACTTTGGATTCGTAATCAGTGACCTCAAAAACCCCGGAATACTCAATTTCACTCAGATTCGATTAATTTTTTAGGAACCTTTCCGCCATGATGGATCCGCCATATTGTTTTTCGAAATTTTGACTTTGCATTCGTAATCAGCGACCGCAAAAACCAGCGAGTACTTAATTTCACCCAGATTTGATCACTTTTTTAGGAACCTTTCTGCCATTTTGGATCCGCCATATTGTTTTTCGAAATTTTGACTTCGGATTCGTAATGAGCGACCCCAAAAACCCCTGAGTTCTCAATTTCACCTCGATTAATACACATTTTCGACTTTTGGCCAGAATTTCGGCGTTTCCGCCCATCGGATTATCATTTATTTCGATCGATGCAGCATAGCCTTTCGGAGCAGCATTTTACTTATTATGAAGACATCACAAAGTGATTTGAGTGGATCGCGACAAAAAAAGAGATTTTTTTTTACCGGAATTCATTTACCTACTGCCTCAAAAATGACAAAATGTAGCTAACGATGGAAATTACTTTGATTTAATTATTGTTTGTTTTTATATTTTAATAAATTCTTAAATTATAACAAAAAATGACGGAAACTTATTTAAGTACCAATACATGATGGTGCTTAACATATATCTTGCTGTGCAGCATCAGTCGAGTAGTTTTCGAAATAAAAAATATTTTCGTTTTTTGGCCTTTTGACGATAACTTTTGATTAAATCAATATTTTGATCTAAAAATTTGCTGAGAGCTTAAATATAAACACAAAATATGCCTGAATGGGAAAAAATTCAAGTGGGGCAGTTTTCATATGGTTATCTGGGTTATGGTTATACCCTTTCGAAAGTACCTATCGCTTATTTGGTTGAAACACTACTTCCGAATTCAAAAGTAATCGGAAATTACTGATTTAAAGTAAGGGTATAGAGAAAAAATTCTTGTACGTGTCACAGTTTTAGTTTTGTTTAACCCGGCATCCGACACGTGACATTTTTTCACGTGTTCCGACAATGGCACTGGGGTTTGTTACACCCCACGTGTCGGATGCCGGGTTAATATTAAAGCTATATAATATGTTATTAGAAAACGTTCTTACTTTTCAAAATCGACTTTTCATAAGCGATATACCTACGTATGTCCTATACGCATAGTTTCACATATTCTTATCAATAAGTTTTTGACAAATACTGAGGAATATTTATTTCTATTTCCAACACGGAATTCGTATTTGCTGCACGTAAAGTGAATTTCCACTATATCGAAATATATGTTCAATAAACATTACAGCAGAGTCCCCGTGACGTGACCATTCACTTAAGTTGCTATCCCCTTCTTCCCTGCTATCTCTTCCATTTCTTGCAGTCAGGAAAATTAAAATTGGGACAACACACCACAGACGCACACTTTTATACTCAAAATACGTTTATGTGACCATATCATCATAACATCATCGATGATGAAGTAGTACACTGTCGATAATAATCGATATTATTTACCATTTGGTCTATTTATTATCCATTCCCCTTCTTATGGTACATACTTTCCATACCTCTATATGGAGAAATTAAATAGTTACGAGAGCTATTAAAGAATAATAAGTAAGTGACAGCTTCGACAACATTGTTTCCAATAATCTGCAAAATTAAAATAATTAGTATTCAAGGAGGCCCTTAATCTAAAAATGAATCCCATCTGTATAGTATTTAACCTAATGTATCGAAGTTGTCATTTCCTTACTATTCTTTTTAATAGTCGTTGCTATACACTTTCCTCTGTGTAATGCAGACACGATTGTAATTCCGGTGTATAGAATAAAGGTACGGGAATTATGCTAGTGGATGAAACTGAAACCTGAAGAGGTGTGAGTAGCTCTACTTGTATAATTTTAGTGCATATTACCAAATTTCTTATAGTGTTTTCGACTGGGAAAAACGGTGTATTACACTTTTTTTGGCATATGCGCTATTATTACACAAATAGAAATGCTAGAATTCATTATATAGCGTTTAATTATTTACTCAAAAGTGTAGAACGAGTATACAATTCTTCTTTAAGAATATCATTTAGCTGAGCTGAATGCGCTATGAAAAAGAAGTATTTGTATACACTGGTGTCACATCTTTTTCCCCAATAAAAAACTCTATTACACTAAGAGAACAATTTTGATAAAAGTGCCATAATTTAACTAGAAATCATGGTTGATTATTGCGCCAACCATGATTCGATAACTCTTCTAAACAGTGACATATATATGATTTACGGATTTATTTTTCAGCTATTTATTTATGATTATACCATTGGAAGCGTGGACGCGATGGTCAACGCAGTATTATTAATCGTAGTAGGATTTTTGGTCAACGGACCTTATGCTTTAATAACTACCGCTGTATCAGCCGACCTGGGAACACATCCGAGTTTAGGCGATAATTCAAAGGCCTTAGCCACCGTCACTGCAATTATTGATGGAACAGGTAGTATAGGTGCTGCAGTTGGTCCATTGTTAGCAGGATTGGTATCGAGGTGGATTGGATGGCATGCAGTTTTCTATATGCTAATGGTTACGGAGATGCTGTCACTATTGGTACGATATTTTTGAATTAATAATTTTATAGGAAAAGTAAATGTGCATGAATACTTATAAACATAAAAAGGTAAAAGTATAGGTCATTTAATTATTTTACCTACTTGTTTTGCAGTTTTTATTGAGACTAGTCTACAGGGATTTATTATTGTACGCACAGCGGTGGCGAGCTGTCTGAACTTATTATTCGGAATTAGAAGTTACATTCTTAAAACAAGGTAAAAATAACAGCCAATGCAATTGTGTTAGCGATATGTAAGTATGAATATCAATTTGATAGGACTAGTTCTTTACATTTTTGGTACCAAATCTTATACGTATTTACTCTGTACTTGTGGTAAAAGAGAAAAAGAAATCATGTATTAAGTGATCATGTATGATATAAATAAATCTCGTATATTTTTACAATGTATGAATAGATGAAGAATTCTACTAACTTAACTTTCCCACCCCGAGATCGTTTCCGAAAAATAATAAATGCCCTTAATTTCTAATCTCTTATCCTAAAGTCGCTCTTCGGAGGTTCCCTACTTATTCTATGCGTCTCATGCCATGCGTTCTATTCTGCGTGACCTTCTACCCCTGTGGACTAACGAAGGCGGGAACTTTGTAACTGATGCATCTGATTCACCACATTACAGTGTTTTAAATTGTCCTTTTCTCCCAGTCGGTACATTTAGTAGCTGCTATATAACACGGAAATCACAATTTATATAACAAGAAAAATGTTGCAGCTACATTATTACGCTATAACCTCAGTGTCTCTCTTTATATAACATGTTAATATATAGCGTATTTTTATAACGAAGATGAAGAACTTCGACACTAAAGTAATATTACACTGTAATATCGCGGAAGTGTACATGTGGTATACTTTGAAGTTTCTGTTGTAATGTTATAGCCATAAACTGATCTAATATTATATATTTATAACTCAGTAACATATCAGATACTCCGGAGACGTACTTTGGCAAATCTCGGCGATGTTATTAGTAGCGGTGTTATTTTTGCATAAAATGCTACATTTCTCTGGCGAAAAAAAGCGTGCAGTTAAGTGTGCACGAAGAGTGCAGTAGATCTTCTACGACCCTACGACTCTACCGCTCAAGCTGTCGATAGATGGCGGGCGATCTCGCAAACAATGTGAGGTTCGGATGGCTTATAGGAGGACGACGTCTATGGCATCGATACCTCGTCACTCTGCATGTTCGTTTTACGAAGTATCGTTCGCTATTTTTCGGCATGACGATATTAACCCTTTTTGTAAAGTCTGTAAGGACCTAGTAAGTATTTCCAAAGACTCTGTCCAGCCCGCTACTAATTCGACGAGTTTTGAGACTCCTGATTGGTCAAAAAAGTTATTCTACCAATCGCCAATCTTAAATTTGGTCGATTCGTCAGCGGGTCGGACAGATTCATTCATAACTTTTACCTAAAAGTTAGAACAACCGGCTTTAATAAATCACCCATTCTGAAAACCAGTCAGTATCCCCCATATAACGACCGTATAATAAGCAATAACTGTTATATATAACATATTTGTAACAGTTATATGCCAATATATATAGACTGTTATATGTATACGACATAATCTCAATAATCGAAATAGGGCGAAATTGTAATATCACTATGATATAATGCCAATTACCACGTTATATAAATTGCGATATTCCGTTATATGGACGTTTTATCGCACATCCCGAAGTAAAGTGTAATAAGTTAAAATTTTTCCTTTTTCGGTTTTCTCGTGAAATAAAATAGTAAAACTGACTAAATAGTAAATAGTGAATAGTAAAACTGACTTTGTTACAGTTTTCCACGAAGCAAGCCTACTAGACTTGGTATTCATTTCGTGAGAAAACCGAAAAGGGAAAAATTTTACCTTATTACACTTTTCTTCGCGATGTGCGATATGGTTAACATGTAACTCTGTCGACTGGGCGGTTTCATAAACAGGATGAATTATCTAAGATCTAGGATTAATGTACAGCTTAAATCGACTAATAATAGGATACCAATCGACCGACAGCTGTCGATACTCACCGACAATTCCTAGATGACTCACTCTACATGCATTTTATGCCACTGAATCCCTTATTCTCATTTCTACCAACATTTCCACACTTAAGTCTGAGCATTATTCCTTATCCTTATTTCTGACGTTCCCTTTATCCATAGAAGCAGCTCATTGATTAAGCGGTATAGGTCTGTGGCGATAGGATGCACAACGCGCTCGCGTATGCATGGGTAAATGCATATGTATTGTGACGGTGCCTTCTACATAAACCCTCCGAACTTCTCCGATGAAAAGAGATGGTGGCACATGCTGCACTTTCGACGAGAGGCTCCCTGTAGCCTCAAAAACTCTCTAGTTTAGAAAACGATTCAGATCGTCAAATCGCGTGGGCACCAGACGCTGGCGCGTCTCAGAGAGGATGGAAAGAACAAACGAAAGAAAGTTAAGGAATCAAACACCAGTTTACTCGACTAGCATCAGTCCCGAAAAGTCGGGTAGAGGGGTTGGGTTCTCAGAATGAAGTCCTAAATCGATAACGATAACAGTTTAATGTCCTTCAATCCAATTATACGAAAGCGGTCCTTATACAGTCGTCTTCAAACGCGTCACATTTCGAAAAGAGAGAGTTTCCGCTAAACCGAAAATCAGCTAATCAAATTCGGAACTACCATAAACACGAAAAAAAAAATGAAAGCCGCTGCTGTACGTCTTTTGAACAGCGGCAGCCTATATGCACTCTCAGAAGGGTTAAATTCTAGTCGCTCTTCGAAGGTCCAAAATCTATGCGTGCTCCCGAGAACCAAAACCTAATCCGCTACTCAAAGAACCTTTATGGCGCTCTCGGTCTTTACTCGAATCCGTGTGCCCGTGTGCCCCTCTTAAGGGGAGCAAAACTCAACGAGACGACACGGACGATTCTCCTTGTAGTCCAGTAAAATTTCCGTTTAAATCGAAAATTGAGACATACGGGCGAAAACTTGGGAAAAGGTGTGTTTTGATGTTATTAATCGAGGGAACATATTAAAAGAAAAATCACCAACCGGGTACGGCTGTAAAAAATTATTTATTGTTGAAGAAATTGATTCTTCGCTAATATTTTGAAAACTACGTGACATATTGAAAAATAGTTAAGACAGAAGTTGTAGATAATAAAATTATCTACAAAAAGCTATTACACTTTTTATCCTATCTTTAACGCCTAAGAACCTAGGACCTCCAGATGAGTTGAAATGTTCAAATATTCATAACAAATCCAAAAATTAAGATTTTTGCAATTTTTTTTTATAACCCGTTTAGAAAAATCTCATCATTTTTCCTAGCGAAACCAAATTTTGATTTTCATTGTTGTTTACACATGATTGATTTTTAAAGTTTTAAATGCTTGAATTTACATAGAAATTTGCAATTAAAAAAATTTTTAATTATACCATCGTTTATTTTGGATTATTTCTGAAGAAAAAGATAAATAGCAATTCAACGTATCTCGCCTGGTTTGCAAGATATGCTAAATTGAAAAGGAAGGGAATTTATGCGATGATCACCACTGACTACGCAAACTGTGGCAAACATATATGAAGGGTCCGCGGTCAAAACCTGTTAACTGACATTTTAGAAATTTTACGCGGTAAAGGAAAATCGTTATTATTTGTGGAATTTTCAATATTTTTTAAACCGTCAAATCTTTTTTGTTCATTAACTAAAGGAAAGTAATAAACATTAGTTTCATAATATTTAAATCAAAATTGGATGATATATGAGGAGTTGAACCTATACATATGTTATCTACAGGGGGTCTTGCGCGGTGAAAACCTGTTATATCTGCAGTATTTTACCGCTTTCCGTTCTTCAAAGTGGCTTGATAGAGAATATCTGTCACTTTATATGGTATAAAATCATGGCATTTTGTAGAAATAAACATGCTAAAGAATTTTTTTAATTAATTTTTTAATTTTCAATCTATTTTATTATTGCTGAAAATGACTTTATAGTAATTCTTCGAAAAATTCTTGTTTTTCTTGAGAGATTACTGTCATCATTTTCCCTGAGATCTTTTTGCTTTTCCGCTGATAATTCTTTGGCGTTTATTTTGTCGAATTCGAATCGGTTCAAATCGTCTGAGTTCCTCCCTGCAACAAATTAATACTTATTTTACATATTTCATTTATGATTATATTTTTTTTTATTTTTTGCTATACTAACCGCGTTTCCAAATGGTGAATTTTTCAAAAATGTGTTCTGATTGAAATTTCTTTTTATTTCAATTTTTCCTACGCTTGTGATTCGAAACCAATAAACGATGCTCAGCGCTATCTTTGTCGTATTCAGAAACCAATCTGCTGCGTTTTTAAAATCGTAGAACTTCGTCATTTTGATTACTTCGAATGGATTGCTTCTCGAGCCTCTTATCAATTGATCAACATCGTTAAGATCGTAGAGAATTCTTTTCCTTTTCTTCTTTTCAATAAGTGCGAAATCCCTGTCACAGCTCAGAAAGTTGTGACCTGATACGAGAAATTTGTGCTCGACACTTTCGATCAATCCAAAATGGATCATAAACATGTATGCCATAATCAAAATTTTATTTTTGTTCTGTCCTGGGTAATTATCGCTCCACACGATGAGATTTTTCTTTAATGGGAGTCGTTGTTCCTGATTATAAAGGTAGAATAAGCAGCTGGCTATTTCCGATGCCCCTCGAGAAGCGATTACCTCGTGCCAAATGCACATAAATGCGCGGTCATCATTGTTTACATGAATTCCAAGATTAAAACAGGATAATTGGCGAAGATAATACATCTCCCCGTGCGTTAAAGTCGGTAGAGGAATGACCTGTTGAAGATCGATGGAAAGGCAAGTGAAGTTTGGGTCTGGCAAAAGACTATCGACTTTCATTGCTGATCTCGCCACATCGGCTTCTCCGTAATGAGCCATCAGGTTTTTTTGTGCCAGCAATTCGTCTTTGCTCCCAGTCTTAGATCCTTTTAATTTCGCGGCCAATTTGTCACACGTGCTACATGTATCCACTCGAGGCTTGTGGAAACTTAAGTTAGGAAACTGAGATTTGAAAATACGAATGAAAAAATCGATTGTTACGGACACTGGGATTCTGTCGAGAGAATTCCTGATGCAATTTTTGATAATTAAGATCGCAGCTTAAATATTCCTTGTCCGAGTCTTTCCGGCCGTAATGACTTATGTCTCTTGGCAACAATTCGATGAATTTTATGATCAGATCACGTTGAGCGCTCGTGTACTTAATGTTACGTCCACCACCACGTCTATCCTTTGTACTATCGAACCCGTGTTTCGATTTTTCTCGTAACACGTCCAATTCTTCTCTGCCGAGTCCAAAAGTGTCCTGAAACGTCGATTTGCACACCGGAACTGGCAGCCCCTCTTCATCGCGAAGTCGATAAATAGTGGTGACTTGGCGACGGTTTGGCTGCGACGTTGTTGCCCTTTGAACAGGAATCAAGAGACACGGTAGTGTCTCGCGGCATGTTCATTCAAGTCGTCAGAACGACGCCGCCAGCGCTGTCGCCGCGAGCACCCGTGTATCTTTACAGGAAAAATGTCTGCCCCCTTCACCCCTCAATTTTAACATCGAATTTTCTCAATAAATATACGGTTATAACCAAAACTATGCTTAGTTACGCCATATAAATCGACTATTCTCTATCGATAGAGACCAGAGTAAATGTTGTAAGTTACATATTAACAGAGATTTTTCCTTAGCAACGCGAAGCCACGCCCCTCGCCCCATTAAAGTCGAGAATCCGATTTCTCGGGCGATATATATATGTAAAAATGTCACAAAAATTCCGCCTGTCTTCGGCGGTATTCGGCCATGGTCGGAAATATGTACACAGATGCGGCCACACGCATACGCCATCAAAAATGTATGTGAGAGTGTGTGAGAGACTATATTCCTTGAATGTTTAGTTGTTTTTCAAAATTTAAAAATATTTCCATTCGCGAAACGATATCCCTCGCATTTTTTCGATCCTCGGACGCGCTTGTTAATAAAAAGTACAAATTCAGTGTAATCGGAGTAGTGAATCTCAACAGTGGTGAATGTGACAGACGCTCTGACAGCTAGCTATTATCAAATCGTTTAGATTTTTTTTTAATAATCAAAACAGTGCACGGAAGCAGTGTCATTTTTCTTTGGTTGCTGGTGCATGAAGAACAGGGAAGGAGACATCTATATCTCGGAAGAAGTGGCATCAGATAAGTAACTTCCTAACTGACTGTCTTAACCTCATTTTCATCCCTTATACAGAACAAATATCTTTGTGGTTATTCTATTTTTTGTTTTCAGCGCCATACGAGAACGGGACGGATTGGTGGATTTTTCTTCGCAGTCAAAAATCAACCTGGGTAGAAAAGAATTCTCTAGAATTGCGGTACAATGCCACGGTGTGAATATCAGGTTCGACCGACATGACATGCTTCGACAAGGTCTGTATCAACTTTAGCGGTATATTAAGGGCACTGCACTAATCCTGTGGCACATTTTTCTATCTAGGAAAGCATATTATTATGGTAGTACAGCTGTACAGCGTTCCGATAATATACCGTCTTCCCGTACTGACAGTATACATGCATTTTACCTCCAATATGCCGGAATTAAAAATCTCTAGAACTCTGCGGTACAATGCCACGGTATGAATATCAGGTTCTACCGACATGACATGCTTCGACAAGGTCTGTATCAACTTTAGCGGTATATTAAGGGCACTGCACTAATCCTGTGGCACATTTTTCTATCTGGGAAAGCATATTATTATGGTAGTACAGCTGTACAGCGTTCCGATAATATATAATTGGAACTTTTAATAATACGAGAGGGAAAATATATCGATAAAGAAAAGATAATAAAATAATTACTTCATTATTGTAATCCAATTCTATCGTATCTCCTACTTTTCTACCACGGCTTTCCCAGATAGAAAAATGTGCCACAGGATTAGTGCAGTGCCCCCAATATAATGCTAAAGTTGATACAGACCTTGTCGAAGCATGTCATGTCGGTAGAATTTGATATTCCTACCGTGGCATTGTACCGCAGAGTTCTAGAGATTTTTAATTCCGGCATATTAAAGGTAAAATGCATGTATACTGTCAGTATGGGAAGACGGTATATTTCTACATATTGGAGAATCTAAGTCGTGGGAGAAGAACAAATCATCGGAGTAACTACAATATCGGGGTAACTATAATACTTTATTTCTATTTTTTTCAGAACGATTCTCAGATAGAAAAATGTGCCACAGGATTAGTGCAGTGCCCCCAATATAATGCTAAAGTTGATACAGACCTTGTCGAAGCATGTCATGTCGGTAGAATTTGATATTCCTACCGTGGCATTGTACCGCAGAGTTCTAGAGATTTTTAATTCCGGCATATTAGAGGTAAAATGAATGTATACTGTCAGTATGGGAAGACGGTATATTTCTACATATTGGAGAATCTAAGTCGTGGGAGAAGAACAAATCATCGGAGTAACTACAATATCGGGGTAACTATAATACTTTATTTCTATTTTTTTTCTCATCGGTGCTTGCCCTCTGCCTTCCTACTACAAGTTTCGATTTATATACTAAATTTTATTTTATTTTTAGTTCATCGCCTCCACTCCATCGCCTTCGACTTCTTCTACCCGTTAATATGGCATGCTAATGGTTTGCGAAGTCAAAACGAATTTCATGACAATATTACGTTGCAACTATACGGTAAAACCCAATTTACTTATTTTTTACATAATCCTTAATATTTCATCTGTCAAATTACTAGTCTTTCAAAGTCTAAAGTTGGCGGAATGTGTGTTAAAGTCAGTGATAATCTACCTTAGTACAATCGTCTGCCATAAGGCGATATGTTAAAAGTGGTCAACTTTAGAATAAAATAACGAAGAAACTATAGACGGTCTATATTGCTCAAATTTTCGTATTAGTTGTGTAAAGTATTCGTGTATATCATATAAAAAAATTAGGGCTGTAAGTTGGTTTTCGTCTGATAGTCGAACCTCCTTAAAGCAGGAATAGTTGGAACGAAAAGCCCATATTGCAATGAAAGTACTATGGGTACTGTGGATGAAGGCGCTCGCTGACAAGACTGACATTCTCCGATGTCCATCGAGTCATCTTTTTACGGACAGGACACGAGTTAGATCCTCTTCGGTTGCACCTGTACGAGATGATATGTCAGAAAATCGTGAGTCTTTATGAAAATCTTCTAACCTACTCGTTCTGCAGTAATACTTAATAATAAAAAACTATTCTCCTACATGTACACCCGGGGACACGGCATCTGTCGCTGGTGGTAATAAACAGCTATTCTTCTACATGTACGTATCTTCCTCATGAATAAATTCCAAAAAGTAGTGAAATCCCCCCACAAAAACAGATTCTCTGTAAAAAAAGGCGGCATGTTCATTCAGTGCCAACAAAAATTGATACGTAAAATACTCTCCAAAAAAGATTTGAAATCAATTAAGATCGCCATGTTCAAGATTTATGTATTAAAAGTAAAAGGCATCATTTGAAAGGAAAATTATTGTAAATCAAGTTACTAAAAAATTCGACTAAAAAAATTTATAAAAAAATTTTAATAAAAAAGAACTTGCCGCGTTTTTTTCTTCAAAATAAAAAATTCAGACAGAATTATACTCGATGTTTATGCACTTATGATTTTAAATAAATTCATACACTTATAATATGATACCACCAGTATACCGAATGTCGCACGGGAAACCGATTAGGCGGGGGCCTTCTGAAATTCTCTGAATTTGACTTCGGCAGTGTAATTTATGAATCACTCTAGCACCGTCCAAGCACTGCCAATTATTCGGCATAGTGGACAAAATATGAAAACTTAAACGCGGCAAGTTCTTTTTTATTAAAATTTTTTTATAAATTTTTTTAGTCGAATTTTTTAGTAACTTGATTTACAATAATTTTCCTTTCAAATGATGCCTTTTACTTTTAATACATAAATCTTGAACATGGCGATCTTAATTGATTTCAAATCTTTTTTGGAGAGTATTTTACGTATCAATTTTTGTTGGCACTGAATGAACATGCCGCCTTTTTTTTACAGAGAATCTGTTTTTGTGGTAATATTGACGAGATTGGCAAGATAGGCTTGCTGTGCATTTCTGTCGAGTGATCGGTACTGATTGAAGAGTATTGAACGATGGCGGTGCGAAAGAATCGAGCACTTCAATTTACATTTGCATATCAACTAAAAAAGAAAATCGAATTAGAAGATAAATATATCAACGTCGATTTATTCTGTACATTTTTAAATATATTTCTGAGAAGAATAAATTATAAGAATTTTATTTCATTTACATGAAAATTATTTTTTCAAATATATCAACCCGATCGATAATTTGTATGAAAAATTATTCACACATTTCATGTATTATTAATATTTAAAAAGAAGAAAATACAAAGATTTTGAGGTTAAATAGCCAAAATGATTTGAATATTTTCGTTTCTTGCCGTAAGAAAATGCAAACATCTTGAGGTCAAGTTGTCAAAAACGATTCGGATATATCAGTCACATTATCAGAAAAAGCTCTAATTGAAAAACTTACCCTAAAGGAAGGCTGTTTTACTGCGAACTTTTTTTGCCCTTTGTCGTCATGTATTCCTCGCCTTTCGAACGACGCTGCCGATTTTTTTCTCGGGCTCGCATTTTTCTCCTATGATTTTGAAGCTACGGACAAGTTTTATATATCAAAATATTTGGAATGACATGCCGAAAATTGATGTGCTTGTAAAAATTTAAAATTGATTATTGTAAAAGTTTCCTGAGTATTAATAACTAAGACACGTCACTCACCTTCGTCCTTTTCGTGATCTGTAGGTAACAATCTGGAGGAATCTGTGAAATTAACCTCAAAAAACGTCTGACACACAGATACACTTCACTGCAGAGACACTGACACGTGTCTCCCTCTCTTATTTTATGAGTGAACTGAGCCGATTTGAAAAAAAGCGCGAATTTCTCATAAAACGCCATAAGTAGTTAACAGGTTTTGACCGCGGACTAGGCTGTAGATACCGAAATGTGATTTTCAAAAATCAATTTAAAAAAAACTAAAAGGAATTTCGCAGTTTCGTTGGTGGCATATTGACTGCATAAAAAAAATGTTCCAGAAAATACAAAAAAGTCAATTTCGAAAAAAATGTCAGTTAACAGGTTTTGACCGCGGACCCTTCATATAGTGTCGCACCGCTCTCACTCACGTCGCCCTGACGTTTGTGTGCGCGCGCTGCTGCAGTTGTCTGCGAGTGTCAGTGAGACTGAGGGATGCTCTCGGCCTTCCGGACCTTGCAGGGGTTTCGTAGCATCCCGACCATGAATACCTCGCCAACCTAGTAGCCCAGGCAGTATGCATTATCTTATTTCCATTAGCGTATTTCCAGCGCCTCCTAGGTAAACGGTTCTACTTTTGGTTGATCAACGAAATTGATTCAATTTCATTGAACAGTGCTTTGAGAAACAAATTTTTGAAAATCGTGTCGCGCGCGCGTTCCATGTGTCTGGAATTCGCGTACATTACATCACCAATGCTTCGATAGCGCAACGGTCAAGTTGCCGGGCTGGGAGTCTCGATGTCGTGGGTTCAAATCTTGTTTTTTTTCTTTTTTTCTTTATTAACTCTTTTTTTCATTTCATTGCAATCACTTCTTGTTATTAAAAAGTGGTTTACATTACCGAATAAAATAATAGTTTCAATGTTTTTCATAGTTTTACATTATTTTCTTCCTTATTGAGGTGAACCAATATTACATATTTGTAAGAACATTTGGAAACATCGTGGCATTTTTTTTACTCTTACATTTCGTCATTGGAATTTTTGGCTGCCGAAGATTTTGTGCATAATTTTGGATGATAATTGTCGAAAAAATATTTGAAGCACACTGTATTTTGACACCATGAGCATTTATTTTGACGAATGGGACTTTGCCTCACGCACATTTACACTTTAAAAGCGTGATGGAAAAGCAAATTTCATTGTTTCATTCAGTGTTTCAAATGTTTTTTGAAAAAAATTCCCATAAAGAAATGTAAGAGCAAAAAAAAATGCCAAATTTCGTAGGGGTTTCGTAGCATCGCGACCATGAATACCTCGCCAACCTAGTAGCCGAGGCAGTATGCATTATCTTATTTCCATTAATTTCTTACCAGCGCGTCCTAGGTAAAAGGTAAGCAGGTATTATGAAAATTGTAGAGGATACAAGTTTTGTTTAAAACATTTTTTTTCTGAAACAAATAATTGCAGGGTTGGGCTTCAGTAAACTGGAGCGCTTTTCTTACAATTATTGCATTCACGTACCCTTTTCACTCTCAACGTTGCTAATTACTGATTCATTACCAGAAGTTATGTGTTTTTACCTGAAGCATAGAGAAATCAACAATTCGACAGCGTTAAATGTAGGAATATTATATTTATAGTAATTAGGAACAGAACAAGAAAAGAAATTTTACATTCGGAAACAAACCACCAATGTCATTGGTAGTATAACCAGCCTGTTTTCTTATGGAAATATTTGAGATGAAGAGAATAAAAAATTATTTTGACCTTTCCAATCGAAGTGGATCGCCTCCTAGGTAAAACTAGGTTCCGTAGGTTCTACTTTTGGATGATCAACGAAATTGATTCAATTGCATTGAACAGTGCTTCCCCGTGAGGATAAACGTTCGCGTTGACTTGTGCATTCAATTCTATGTTCAGTTGCATAGATTCAATGTTGTTGATCAATGAATCTGACTAATGAGATTGACTAATTGTCCCACGGTAAACGGAACTCGGAAGACCGTTTCGTACCGCTTAAGTTTCTAAATCATAAATACCTCGCCATCGACGAATGCGCACGTTTCGGCAAAACATGGGCTGCGAATGCACTCGCGGTCCCGTACCTTCCCGATAATTACCGGACGATCAGAGCAAACCGTTTTCGGCGGTGCCTCACTGTAAGGCCGGCATTATACTATAAAAGATCTTTATTATATTTATAAAATATATATTTTGACTAAAAATTTGACTGTGTAATGTAAAATGTAAAGTTCTTCTAGTAAAAGTAATAGGAAACTGCGACATTTTACGAAACTTTGAGTAGACGGGGCTGCGAGCTTATTAACAGCCTACATTCGCCGATCATACCGCTCGCCTCGCCATTGCGACCGATTGCGGGATTAACTCTAAATTTAATTAGCGCTTCGCTTAGATCGCGATGATTATGAACGGTAAAAACCAATATAGACGTCCGCTTAAGGTGCGATGGAACACTGCTATTATAAAAATTGAAAAATGTACTTGTACTATTACATCGATACGTATGGGAATAACGTTCAACTATAACTAAAGAAGTAATGTGTTAACGCTGCATCCGAAGTATTCCTTCAGGATACACTCTCGACTTTGGCAAATAATTCCGATGCATTTTAAGAACATTGAAGAAGTTTGCACTTATTTATTTGCCAAAGAAAAATCCACAGCAAATAAACTGCGTTTTAAGTTAATTACCCGTAATATCGGTTTCAATTTCAATGTATCCAAGGTTATTTGTGCTTCGGACGCATCCATTTTTACTGATAATATATAGTGGTCAAACATTTAAAACAGTGGAATATATGTACTCAACTTCTCTCTTTAAAATAAATGTTATGAAATAAATTTTGTAAAAGATATGACAAAAGATTTTTTTCAAAGATCTTTTATAGTGCAATGCCGACCTAAAGCTCGCAACAGACTATGCATGTATTCGACGATTGACCGTCTCAAATTATAATAATAATTTTTTTTAAATAACTACATTTACAGGCATGTAGACAGAATTTCATCTATTTTAATTTCTTTTAAATCAACGGCTCGACATTTTTCAATGAAACGAAACATACAGTGTCGAAAAAGTATCAATGAACACAGCAAAAAAATTAAATTAATTTTCCCTTTGGTTATCGAGAAATAATTAGTTAACATTATCGAGAGATAATTAATTTCATTTTTTGCTGTATTCATTGATACTTTCTCCACACTATGTTTCATTTCATTGAAAAGTGTCGAGCCCTTGATTTCAAGGAAAATTAGAATACATGAAATCTCCTGTCTGAACACATGTACATTTAATTATTTTAAAAAATTTATAATTACACTTTCAGACGGTCAATCGTCGTCGGGTGTGCTTATTTCGTAGTTAATTTTTTGAACTATCTACCATATAAATTAAAAAAAAGTCGAAATGACCAGTTACACGACGACAACCTCAAACAAACAAGCAAAGTCCCATTCGTCAAAATAAATGCTCATGGTGTCAAAATACAGTGTGCTTCAAATGTTTTTTCGACAATTATCATCCAAAATTATGAACAAAATCTTCGGCAACCAAAAATTCCAATGACGAAATGTAAGAGTAAAAAAAATGCCACGATGTTTCCAAATGTTCTTACAAATATGTAATATTGGTTCACCTCAATAAGGAAGAAAATAATGTAAAACTATGAAAAACATTGAAACTATTATTTTATTCGGTAATGTAAACCACTTTTTAATAACAAGAAGTGATTGCAATGAAATGAAAAAAAGAGTTAATAAAGAAAAAAAGAAAAAAAAACAAGATTTGAACCCACGACATCGAGACTCCCAGCCCGGCAACTTGACCGTTGCGCTATTGAAGCATTGGTGATGTAATGTACGCCAATTCCAGACACTTGGAACGCGCGCGCGACACGATTTTCAAAAATTTGTTTCTCAAAGCACTGTTCAATGAAATTGAATCAATTTCGTTGATCAACCAAAAGTAGAACCGTTTACCTAGGAGGCGCTGGAAATACGCTAATGGAAATAAGATAATGTATACTGCCTGGGCTACTAGGTTGGCAAGGTATTAATGGTCGGGATGCTACGAAACCCCTGCAAGGTCCGGAAGGCCGAGAGCATCCCTCAGTCTCACTGACACTCGCAGCCAACTGCAGCAGCGCGCGCACACAAACGTCAGGGCGACGTGAGTGAGAGCGGTGCGACACTATATATTTTTGCCACCCCGAGTCGTCTATTTTGACCTGCTTACCCCCTAGAACACCTAAAATAATCCTAAGTTCCTCCTCAAAACCCTACATTCTATTTTCAACCCTGATTTCCGCCTAGAGGTCCTACTACCTCCTGCTACCATCCTTTTCAGCCTAAATTTCCGCAATCATCTTTTACCTTTTGCAAATACCACCTATATATTAAGCCTATAACTCCTCTACGATGTAGTGAATGATAATTTTTTCGCTTTATTTAATAAATCTTGAACTTTTTTTATGAAAAATACATAAAACCGTAATTAGAGTAATTAGAAGAGTATTTCCCACTTTCTGCTTTCCTTTCTTGATCACTAATAAAAGATTATTTTATAAGAAGAATGACAAAATCTATTTATCCTAAATTTCACTGAAACCAAACTTTATTTCCAAAAATTGTTTACAACATGAATTACTACATTAAAAACTTAGGCATAGACATAGTCAATCATTATTATTTATTAATTTTAATCCCCATATATATTCGCCCAAAATTTATTAGAACTATAGAGAATACACAGTATTTCGGCAGGCAAAATTTTGTATTCAATTTATTCCAACTCTTTATCGTTTACTGGTATGCCAATATATACTTCATTGTCTGCAATGTTCATAAAGACACACACAGTGTGTAAAGATTGTACTGGTACAGCCAAAATATTGTCGGTCACCTGAACTTTGCATAGACATTTCGTGGTCGCATAAGTGAATCGATCACCTGTGGCCTGAAAAACCTCCGCAATTTGAACTTCTTGAGTGATACCGAAGTGTTGACCAATGTAGTGACATACCGGAAGCATACAATGACATTCTCTCATAGCTTTAATAAAATAGCTGCGTACCTTATAGGCAAGTTTATTTTATCACTTGTCAGACAATCGAGTATGGCTACATTGGTAGCGTGCTGGACTCGCATGCCTAAGGACCCGGGTTCGATTCCCCCGTAGTATTTTTTTTTTTTCATTACGAAATTGTTAAATTTTTTTTACAACGTACGGAAACGAACGTGCAAACACTTCGTAAATTTATTGTGAATGCACTGTGTCTTCATAAGATTTTTAAATTAAAAAATAACAAAATTAATATAATAATGATAGTTCAAACAGTGCAAATTGTACCGAATTATTCCATAAATAATGAATGATTAATTATCATAATCGCTATTGTTTTGAAAAAGAAAGTATCAAATTATTTTATAAAATTTATAATGAGAAGAACCTTCGAGAGCAGTCACTGTCATGTTCGGTTTCTATATGAAGACCTTGTGACCAGAAGGGGATAAGCCACAATTTCGTCAAACACTCGAAAACCCTTAAATAAACATTTGCGTTACCTCTGTTTTGTTTTTAATTACATATTTCCAAACAAATGTTGACCTTATTTCCGATACAAATTAAAAACCTGGATTTCACGATTTGAGAATGAGTTAAAAATGACGTTTTCTCAAAAACTTTGTTTGGTGGCATGTCCCCTTCTGGTCCCAAGGTCTTCATATATGACTGGAGTCGACCAGCACCACTCGAAGAGTCGGTGGCTCAATTGGTAGAGTGCGAAAGCATTCCCAGTTTCGAAGCAGCTCGTCCTTAAGATCGCAGGTTCGAGTCCCGGTAGGGTATATCCTAGTAGTGTCGGTTTTTTTTTTTCATATATGATGCAATATAAAGCAATATTATAAGGCACTGCGTGCGTTCCCTTTTTTGCAATCCCTCAGTGAGGATCCAGAGGTTCAAATTATAATTTAAATTTCGACTCGAGTAAGGTGTATTTCACTGAAAATTGCACCCCCTTATTTCCTCCTTAAACCTCGGATTCGGGAAATAACTCGACGTTGTAGGTGCTAAGCAGGGCCTAGTTTTCAATGTAATTTAAGACCTGGTTTCATCCTTTACCTCCTACTGAGGTAGGAGGTTTAGGGTCTACTCAGGTTTAATTTGACGACGCGGGACAGTTTGCGTAGTCAGTGGTGATCATCGCATAAATCTCCTTCCTTTTCAATTTAGCATATCTTGCAAACCAGGCGAGATACGTTGAATTGCTATTTATCTTTTTCTTCAGAAATAATCCAAAATAAACGATGGTATAATTAAAAATTTTTTAAATTGCAAATTTCTATGTAAATTCAAGCATTTAAAACTTTAAAAATCAATCATATGTAAACAACAATGAAAAAATCAAAATTTGGTTTCGCTAGGAAAAATGATGAGATTTTTCTAAACGGGTTACAAAAAAAAATTGCAAAAATCTTAATTTTTGGATTTGTTATGAATATTTGAACATTTCAACTCATCTGGAGGTCCTAGCTTCTTAGGCGTTGAAGATAGGGGGTAAAAAGTGTAAGCTTTTTTGTAGATAATTTTATTATCTACAACTTTTGTCTTAACTATTTTTCAATATATCACGTAGTTTTCAAAATATTAGCGAAGAATCGATTTTTTCAACAATAAATAATTTTTTACAGCCGTACCCGGTTGGTGATTTTTCTTTTAATATGTTCCCTCGATTAATAACATCAAAACACACCTTTTCCCAAGTTTTCGCCCGTATGTCTCAATTTTCGATTTAAACGGAAATTTTACTGGACTATTGGTGGAGCAGGACTAGCACCTAGCCTTAAACCTAAAGGGCCTTCTAAACGGGCAATATTTTACTGCAATATGTGGCTGCAACACAGTGGCCGGCAACATTGCCAGCAATACCAGCCAGATTATGCCATTTAGGATAATATTTTTAGTATGTCCCGGCCATATAGCTACACATTTTTGGTACCGGCGCAAGCATTTATATGTGTTGCAGGCAAGTTGCCAGACGATCGCTTGGCGAGCGAAAATACTCTGCAATAGGGACCGTGCAAGGCGTTTAGGGTGCCATCCGAAATCTGTTGTGCAACATAATGTGGAGGAATTTAACGAGCGCATAAAGGGCAATTACAATGAAAGTCCTTTTTATTAATTAAAATTAAATATTGTTTTTGTAAAATGCCAGCGTCGAAAAGAACCTGTTGCGTCGAAGGTTGCTCAAATACACCAGGGCCCTATAACACAAGCACTACAATTGTAACAATTGTAGAATTTTACTTGTAGACTTGTCAAAATTCTGTAACACATCGCAACGTGTAGCTATATGCGCCGAACTTGTTATTACGGAGAATTTTCTACACTTGTAGAGCTGTTCTGTAACTCAACGTGAACACTTGTAAGTTTGTGTTACCGATTTTACTACAATTGTAAGAAAATTTTCACCTAACTAAAACCATGGGTAGAATTTCCTACAAGTGTCAGTTTTAGCGTTTTAGGAAGCGCTTTAGTCGAAATACTAGGAGTGGGAAAAAAAAGCAGAAACGGTGTACACGCGTTCGCAGTGCAAAGAGGCAACGCAATTAAGGAGGAACATCAGTAAAATGAAAATGGACCAATTACCAAGATTTTTTTCTTATAATCTTCACTTCATCAGAACGCTAATGTCAAAATTTGAAATAAATTCACTTAACCGTTTTTTAAAAATTCATGTTTAAAAACTCACCGATTAATATGGAGCCTTATGGACCGATGATTTGATAGTCATAATATTGGCTCTTAAAATGGAAGAAATGGTAACACGAAAACGTTTTATTTTGCATGTAGTTATAAACTTCTATCCTGCACAGTTTAAACCAATTTCACTTAGTAATTTTTACGTATTTTAGTAAAAGGTTTCGAGAAAACGGAATTTTTGAACGAATACGGGAAAACGTAGCAATAGTGCGTGACGTCAGAGGAGAGGTCAGACGGTCCAGCGCACCGCTAGGATTCAAACCCGAGACTAATACAGCATAACCCGCGCAGCACCGCACAATTGCAGGGACCTTGGAATTTACCATTGGCCGGGCTTGGTCGGTACTCTCATTTATACCGGCAGAAGTCGAGTCGGTAGTTAGAGTTGGTGTCAATTCGGGAGATCGAAGCATCTAATCACGAAATCGTGAATTTGTGAATTATATGGTGAGTAATTTCCTTTCCAACGATAACATTGTGCCGTGATATTATACATTTTGAAAGCAATATTTGGCTACTGATAGAACCCACGTAAACATAGCTTTGAGGTTATGAATATCAAAATATGTACGCAGCTGTCACACATAGAATTCTGTCGGCAACTGACCGTTTTTACCGACAAATCTCGTACCAACGTCGTGGTCAAAAACTGTGGTGTTGCCACGTTTTTCTCATTTTCGTACTCGAATAAATAATGTAAAATTTAACAGTAATAAATTTAAATAAATGTTACATTGATTTTTCAATTCAATAATAGTGCAATGATAAGCCACATTTTGTGACATTAATAACGTATATATAATTTTTGAGTGAACTAAAATTTCATTATCTGATATTGGCAATACGCGTCGAAAGCTTTGTTCTTTCCCTCCTCTCGCCTCACCCCGTAGAGAGTAGGGATGATGTTCCTCCTTAAGGACCGAGCCCTCCACTGCACGTGGGGCTCGGGAAGGAAACTCGAAATTGCATACAGTAAAAACGGCCCATTAACAGCTCCGTTCTTAGTGAAAGTTAGAGGATAAAGGAGAAAGGGGAAAAAAGGATACTAGTGCAGGAGCTGAGAGACATTGAGTATGAAAAAATCGGTGACCTCATTCTGATTGATGATTTGAGTTCAGAAAGACATAAAGAATGATATCGTGGAGGTTGCCAGACGGGATTAGTGCCAATTTTTTTTATCGGCCATTTAATAGGAGTTTTCGATTCCGTCGCTGTAGCTGTGAAAAAAACGTTGTTCTTGACTATTAAAAGGTTGTTTGGGTAAGGTATGAAATTAAAAACGGCATCATCATAATACAATACAAATTTATTTATTAATGAAAAAGGAATAAGTGGTTTATATAATTAATTATTATCGAAAACTAACAAAATTGTACAATTACGTAGGTAAGTTTTGACAATGGTTGAGGATGCAATGGTTGTATGATTCAATTACCATGTTTTGTTGTCAATTTGCGGAAAGGTATGTTGTCAGTTAAGAGAACACCAGGTAAATTTAATTCTGTTGGTTGCGATATGACACTCGAGCAGTCCCAGAATCGATCATCCGCTATAACTGGAGGCTAGATAGAGATTACTAAAAATGAAGATGCAACTCAACGGTGGTTACTGTTATATCCATTTAAAAATGCAATTCACAATGCTATTGTATCATACGTTCAGATAGAAGGTGATGCTACCGGCGACATTGATTCTTCCTTTCATAGTGAGTGGAGTAAAGCACGAATAGCGAAGGACCAACAAAACATTCGAAGTTTGATTTTGTCTTTAACAGATTGCAACATATTTAACACCGATGTAGATCTCGGTCTTCGCAATATTTACACCGAAGCTCTTGCAGATGAAAACACTGTCATATGTTTGCTGAATTTAAAAGAAACTAGAGAATCGATGATAAAAGAGTACGAAACTGAACGGTTTGAATTAAAGAAGAAATACGTTTTTGACCCACTAGCAAGAAAACTAGTGATAAAAAAGTAGAACTCATAACCAATAATACTACATTTCAACAATCATTTATGATGGCATCACAACGTGAACTTGATCTTAGACAGTTTTTATCGCATGAAATACTTGATTACCCTACATATTTTTTTGACCACGAAGGGTTCTACAGGAAAAGTACAAAATCAGCATTAGTAATCGAAATTCAAAAAGTACATGCATGTGAAAACAACACTTTCCAGCAAATAATAAAATCTGATCATTCGAAAGTTTGTATTTTCGATGAAATGTCACTAGTGCATAAAATTCAACTTCAAAAATATAATACTTTCGGAGATTTTGCCACTGCATTTTTCGAACGTATACAGAATCTTTCATATCAGCATTTCGTCAAAAGAATTGACGTCATCTTCGATAGATACGATGACGTTTCTATTAAGTATTATACGTTGAGTCGCAATTACGATCGAAAGGAATGAAACCGAAGCAAATTGTTATATCAAGTCCTTCAACCAAAATCCCGGCCGACTGCAAAGATTTTTTTTCTTGTCCTCAAAACAAACTGCAACTTGTTCAATTTCTTTGCATGTATGCTCCAACTTTTTTAAACATCAATGCTGAAACAGAACTGTTCATTACCGGTGGATATGAAGACCCTACGAAATGCTTCAAGTTCCAAAGTAATAGTTTACCCCACAAAAACAGATTCTCTGTAAAAAAAGGCGGCATGTTCATTCAGTGCCAACAAAAATTGATACGTAAAATACTCTCCAAAAAAGATTTGAAATCAATTAAGATCGCCATGTTCAAGATTTATATATAAAAAGTAAAAGGCATCATTTGAAAGGGAAATTATTGTAAATCAGGTTACTAAAAAATTCGACTAAAAAAATTTATAAAAAAATTTTAATAAAAAAGAACTTGCCGCGTTTAAGTTTTCATATTTTGTTCACTATACCGAATATTGGCAGTGCTTGGACAGTGCTAGAGTGATTCATAAATTGCACTGTCGAAGTCAAATTCAGAGAAATCCAGAAGGCCCCCGCCTGATCGGTTTCCCGTGCGACGTTCGGTATACTGGTGGTATCATATAAGAGTGTATGAATTTATTTAAAATCATAAGTGCATAAACATCGAATATAATTCTCTGTCTGAATTTTTTATTTTGAAGGAAAAAACGCGGCAAGTTCTTTTTTATTAAAATTTTTTTATAAATTTTTTTAGTCGAATTTTTTAGTAACCTGATTTACAATAATTTCCCTTTCAAATGATGCCTTTTACTTTTTATATATAAATCTTGAACATCGCGATCTTAATTGATTTCAAATCTTTTTTGGAGAGTATTTTACGTATCAATTTTTGTTGGCACTGAATGAACATGCCGCCTTTTTTTACAGAGAATCTGTTTTTGTGGGGGGATTTCACTACTTTTTGGAATTTATTCATGAGGAAGATACGTACATGTAGAAGAATAGCTTTTTATTACCACAAAATTAAAGTCTCACATTTTATACCGATACGAGCCAATTAATTATAACCACGTTACTTTTGATTTATTCTCGTGATATTTTGAAAGGGACTTATAGACTAGAGAGCCCTTATATTTTTAACTTTGCCTTAGTATTTTGGAGAAATAAAACATATACCGCTTTCGAATTTACAGGCCATCGGATTTTTCTTATATGGGTGATTCTACAAAAAGTGGGTAACTCGATGTCATCAGTCAGTTGATACGACATTTTAAAACATTTTGTAAATATTTTAATGTATTATAAACGAGTAAAAACCCCTTTATTTGTTCACCCAATTTCTATTATTTCCTCTTGAAGCAAATTTGTGAAATAAAACAATAAATCCTCAAAACGTCAGTTCTTTGGCGTGTCACAATCCCAAAAACACGCAATCAAGTATCTGTATACTACTATATAACCACTTTTTTGTAAATGTTATTATTTCACTACAATTCATAATATATTTGATA
Source organism: Xiphydria camelus (assembly GCA_963678675.1). NCBI lineage: Eukaryota > Metazoa > Arthropoda > Insecta > Hymenoptera > Xiphydriidae > Xiphydria > Xiphydria camelus. The sequence goes on from OY783191.1 coordinate 14,665,473, forward strand.
ATGGATAATGCAACTTTCGCCATAACATCCTCAGATCATTATTTTTTTAAAATTAGGAAACTTTGTCATAAGTTCCATTCGTCAGTCCGTTGTGCGATATTCAAATTTAAAATTCCCGTAAAATATCGCCAACTCACGGTTGAATCCTATACGATTTTTAATGTTGATACTTAAGTGAGCTGTAGATAGCGCCACTTGTACGGCAGCCATTACGACGATAGTGCTAAAAGCGAGGTAAGCGTGTGTACATGTGCCGATCCAGTCAAAATGTCAGTACTGTGGCGAGTTTCTATTTTCTTAAATACTTATATTTTGTTTTAATTTATACGTAGTTGATTATGATTTATTAAAATGTAGCATCCCACTAATTGAAAATATCGATAGAAATATCAGTTTTAGTTATAACCTCAAACGTATATCTATTTCATCAGTACTTTGGCGTCAGTCCCATGTCTGGTAATTGCGCCAGAGGAGTAACGAGTTTCCAGGGTACTGATGGTTTTTACTTAAAATCTTTTTTATTTCAAATGTTACAGTTTGTAAGCATTAGTATTATTAATTTCAGACTAATACATCATGCCGCCACCTAAAAAAAAAAGAAAAATTATCTCGGGAAGATGTGTTGAAAAAAAAGAGAAGCCAAAAAGGCTCGTTTGGCCAGAATTAAGTGACCCTGTTAAATTTGCTGAATATGAAGAAAAACAAAGGTATTTAAAAAAAAAGAAGAGAGTAATTGATAAGTAGTAAACAAAAAAATATCTTAGTTTTTGTTTTAAATTTTTAAAAATTGTTTACTAGTGAACTAATACTAATCATCTACTAGTGAGTAATGACAAAAATCAAGAGTGTAAGAAAATTAAGTATTAAAAATGTCAAGACTGTTTTAAAGACTGAGGCATCCTTAAATTATTATATTGTTAACGATAATCTTAAGTTACTCATGTGATTTAAATCTTAAGATATGTGCCATTATTAGATTTTAAGAAATATGATACAAAAAATGCTTAAAATGATAATAAATCTTATGTACTTCTTATAAAATTGTGTATTTAATCAGTACTCTGTTATCCTCGTCAGTCCCCTGGTAGTCAAATTTAAAAAAATGGAAATATCTTAAAAACTACAACAAAAAGTGACTGGCCCGATCTAGGTTAGTATATTAATTAGATTACCTATCTAAAATACCGAAAGACGTAGCTATTTAACTTAAAAACTGTAATAAACAAAATACCCCTTAAAGTTACCCAACTTTTGTAGAATCACCCATATTTTGGTCGTCTACAGAAATCCATGAAGACGTTTTACTTTCAACTCTCTAACAAGAGAGGCTCAGGCTTTCGGGTCACCGATTTGGCCGAATCTTTACTCATTTATAGAGCACCACTAGTATAGTACATCACCACAACCCTAGGGTGCAACACTCAAAAAGAAGAGAAAAAATCACCTCTAAAGTTGAGCTTGTAAGTATTTGTACAAGTTCTCAACAACGAATTTCCAAGAGGCGGCGTGGCCGAGCGGTTAAAGCGCTAGTCTACTAACTCGGGGATCGCGTGTTCGAGGCTCCTCATGTGCTTCTTTTTTTTTTGCAAATAAAATGTTCATTTAATCATAATTTGATAACAATCAACGTTATTAAATAATATTTTTGTCCAACGTGAATGAAGTATGCTTTCCTTTAAATAAATTGAAGACTCCCTGCGCTTGCAGCAATACCGGTTTTATCTCCTGTAGTCATTGTCAACTTAATTTATGTTTTGAGTGCTTTTATGACAATTATCATCCCACAAATTGTAAGCCTGAGCTCACCGAAAGCGAATAATAACTGCTATTTTTCTACAATTTTAATTTTTTTCAACACAGCTCCCAGAATTAAAATATAATTGAAATTAAAAAAAATATTGATTAGTAACGTTGATTGTTATCAAATTATGATTAAATGAACATTTTTATTTGCAAAAAAAAAGAAGCACATGAGGAGCCTCGAACACGCGATCCCCGAGTTAGTAGACTAGCGCTTTAACCGCTCGGCCACGCCGCCTCTTGGAAACTCGTTGTTGAGAACTTGTACAAATACTTACAAGCTCAACTTTAGAGGTGATTTTTTCTCTTTTTTTAGAGGTATTATTGCAGAACGAGTAGGTTAGAAGATTTTCATGAACTCACGATTTTCTGACATGTCATCTCGTACAGGTGCAATCGAAGAGGATCTAGCTCATGTCCTGTCCGTAAAAAGATGACTCGATGGATCGGAGAATGTTAGGCTTGTCACCGAGCGCCTTTCACCCATAGTACTTTCATTGCAATATGCGATTTTCGTTTTAACTATTCCTGCTCTAAGTAACTTTTACTTCTTTCAAAGCATTTACCTTGTACGAATTGTTGATCGTAGGGGGCAACGATCAATGATTGTGACTAATCGTAGACAAATTATTCCTGCGATGATGTTCCAGTTGCACACCAATTGCCTTTTAGTTTTAATAGACGAACTTGTCTACGACGAGTCTCTATTATCGATCGCTGCCTCCTACCACGAACAGTTCATAAAAGGTGATTACCTTGAAAGAAGTAAAAGTTATTTAACGCTGGAATATTTGAATGAAACGAGAAGCGCGTATTGCAATTAATGTAACTTGGGTAATAGGCGCTCGGTGACAAGCCTGACATTCTCCGATGTCCATCGAGTCATCTTTTTACGGACAGGACACGAGCTAGATCCTCTTCGGTTGCACCTGTACGAAATGACATATCAGAAAATCGTGAGTCTTCACGAAAATCTTTTAACCTACTCGTTCTCCAGTAATACTTACAAGTAATATACCTGGAAGTTGAAGCAACAGGATTGCCGTTCCTTTGGTCCAATATTAAAATAAATCTTCTCAAGGCTGAATACGACTTGGGCATGTTTCAACGTACAATTAGCTAGATCCAGCTCGACGAATGAACTATTCCGACTGATTTTTGGAACGGCAAGTGGACGATCCCTCGTTCGTCAGAAGATTTTGTTCACAGATGAATCGAAATTCTGCAACAAAGGATTAGTGAATAATCACAACGCCCACTATTGGTCCGTGAGAAATCCTCACGGGGTAGAAGAAGTCGAAGGCGATGGAGTGGAGGTTTTACCTCTAATATGCCGGAATTAAAAATCTCTAGAACTCTGCGCTACAATGCCACGGTAGGAATATCAAATTCTACCGACATGACATGCTTCGACAAGGTCTGTATCAACTTTAGCATTATATATAACTAGCAGCCCGTCCCGGCTTTGCACGGGTAGATTGTGGATTGATTTTGTCCGTCCACCATTGTTAGCTACGGAAAAATTCTAAACCCTACTATCAAAAAGAATTTTTATAGGGCCCATAGCTTTCATGGTACGAAGCCGAACTGTACTTGACCTCAATTTGACCGCCGCTGACCATAAAGGTCACATGAAAATAATGGTCTCAGTGGGAAATCATTTTATAAAAAAATTTTTAATACAAAACTTGTAGTATTTTTCCCGGGCTACCCAATGGTCATATTGGATTTGACCTTGACCATGACCTTCAAGGTTATATCAAGGTCAAATTAATTTTTTTTTTCGCGTTCAAATGTGTCCTTGACCATTTTTTTTATGTTACATACCTTTATTGTCAGCGGAGGTCAAATTTAGGTCAAGTATAGTTCGACTTCTTGAACACCCTGTATAAGATTTACTAACTCAGAAACCTTCGCGGATATGCGTCCAACTGTCCCCCAAATTTTCATCGCAATCGGATGAACGGTTTAGGAAGGCATAATAATCATCCGTACCGGTACTTTTTGAACACCCTGTATAAGATTTACTAACTCGGAAACCTTCGCGGGCATGCGTCCAACCATTCCCCAAAGTTTCATCGCATTCGGATGAACGGTTTAGGAAGGCATAATAATCATCAGTACCGGTACTTTTTGAACACCTTTTATAAGATTTACTAACTCAGAAACCTTCGCGGGCATGCGTCCAACCATTCCCCAAAGTTTCATCGCAATCGGATGAACGGTTTAGGAAGGCATTTGATAATACCTTAAAGGTCACGGTCAAGGTCAAATCCAATACGACCACTGGGTAGCTAAGGGAAAATCCTTAAAGTTTTGTATTAAACATTTTTCTCTAAAATGTTTTCCCGCTGAGATAATCGGCCGTACCGGGACTTTTTGAACACCCTGTATAAGATTTACTAACTCAGAAACCATCGCGGGTATGCGTCCAACCATTTCCCAAAATTTCATCGCAATCGGATGAACGATTTAGGAAGGCATAAGAGACATACAGACAGACAGACAGACACATTCATTTTTATATATATAGATATATTGGGGGCACTGCACTAATCCTGTGGCACATTTTTCTATCTGGGAAAGCCGTGGTAGAAAAGTAGGAGATACGATAGAATTGGATTACAATAATGAAGTAATTATTTTATTATCTTTTCTTTATCGATATATTCCCCCTTTCGTATTATCAAAAGTTCCAATTATATATTATCGGAACGCTGTACAGCTGTACTACCATAATAATATGCTTTCCCAGATAGAAAAATGTACCACAGGATTAGTGCAGTGCCCCCAATATACCGCTAAAGTTGATACAGACCTTGCCGAAGCATGTCATGTCGGTAGAACCTGATATTCCTACCGTGGCATTGTACCAAAGAGTTCTAGAGATTTTTAATTCCGGCATATTGGAGGTAAAATGCATGTATACTGTCAGTACGGGAAGACGGTATATTATCGGAACGCTGTACAGCTGTACTACCATAATGATATGCTTTCCTAGATAGAAAAATGTGCCACAGGATTAGTGCAGTGCCCTTAATATACCGCTAAAGTTGATACAGACCTTGTTGAAGCATGTCATGTCGGTAGAACCTGATATTCATACCGTGGCATTGTACCGCAGAGTTCTAGAGATTTTTAATTCCGGCATATTGGAGGTAAAATGCATGTATACTGTCAGTACGGGAAGACGGTATATTATCGGAACGCTGTACAGCTGTACTACCATAATAATATGCTTTCCTAGATAGAAAAATGTGCCACAGGATTAGTGCAGTGCCCTTAATATAACGCTAAAGTTGATACAGACCTTGTCTAAGCATGCCATGTCGGTAGAACCTGATATTCATACCGTGGCATTGTACCGCAATTCTAGAGAATTCTTTTCTACCTAGGTTGATTTTTGACTGCGAAGAAAAACCAAGTTTCCGTCAATCCGTCCCATTCTCGTATGGCGCTGAAAACAAAAAATAGAATAACCACAAAGATATTTGTTCTGTATAAGGGATGAAAATGAGGTTAAGACAGTCAGTTAGGAAGTTACTTATCTGATGCCACTTCTTCCGAGATACAGATGTCTCCTTTACTGCTCTTCATGCACCAGCAACCAAAGAAAAATGACACTGCTTCCGTGCACTGTCTTGATTATTAAAAATATCTAAAGGATTTGATTAGCTAGCTGTCAGAGCATCTGTCACATTCACCACTATTGAGATTCACTACTCCGATTACACTGAATTTGTACTTTTTATTAACAAGCGCGTCCGAGGATCGAGAAAATGCGAGGGAAATCGTTTCGCGAATGGAAATATTTTTAAATTTTGAAAAACAACTAAACATTCAAGAAATATATTATCTCACACACTCTCACATACATTTTTGATAGCGTATGCGTGTGGCCGCATCTGTGTACACATTTCCGACCATGGCCGAATACCGCCGAAGACAGGCGGAATTTTTGTGACATTTTTACATATATATATCGCGGCCGAGAAAAGAAATCCTCGACTTTGAGGGGCAAGGGGCGTGGCTTCGCGTTTCTAAGGAAAAATCTCTGTTAATATGTAACTTACAACATTTACTCTGGTCTCTATCGATAGAGAATAATCGATTTATATGGCGTAACTAAGCATAGTTTTGGTTATAACCATATATTTATTGAGAAAATTCGATGTAAAAATTGAGGGGTGCAGGGGGTAGATATTTGTGGCGTATAGATACACGGGTGCTCGCTTCGACGCCGAGACTAGATGAACGAACATGCCGCGAGACACTGCCGCGTCTCTTGATCTGAAGTGCTAGACTTGAATTCTAATCACCTAGAAGCAGATTGTAGAATGTTCAGTCATATTATTCACGCTGTTCGTGGAGGGATTGAACAAGTAATTATAAGTAGTTCGGATACTGATGTTTTCGTGCTTAGCATTCACTTTTGGCATAGACTGTCGAACATTGGATGTCGAGGTATCTGGTTTGAAAGGTCGAGTAAAAAAGGAAATCTTTTAAGCTGTCATTTAGCAGCTGAATCACTTGGCGAAAAAATGTGTAATATTTTACCCGCGTTACATGCTCTAACAGGTTGCGACATGACAAGCCGATTTACAACCAAAAATCAATGTATAAACGCTGCATCCGAAGTATTCGTTCAGGACGCTCTCTCAACTTTTGCAAATAACTCCGAAACTCCGATGCCTTTTTAAGAACATTGAAGAAGTTTGCACTTATTTATTTGCTAAAGAAAAATCCACAGCAGATGAACTACGTTTCAGGTCAATTACCCGTAATATCGGTTTCAATTTCAATGTATCTAAAGTTATTTGCACTTCTGATGCTTTGTATTTACATTGTTTAAGAGCTGCAGCCCAAACATATTTGTTGAAAAATTCGTCACAACCAATATGTGAGCCTCTGAACTTTCTCCAATTTGGCTATGAAAGACGAGATGGACAGCTCCACCCGGTGCAAATGACAAAACCGCCTTTGCCAAATTCTTTAATCAGGCCCTGCAAATGTAATGCTGATTGCAGAACAATGTCCGGTAATTGTGAAAAAAGCAACGGTAATTGTATATCTCTTTGCAAATGCATCTACAACCATTGTCAAAACTTACCTACGTAATTGTACAATTTTGTTAGTTTTCGATAATAATTAATTATATAAATCACTTATTCCTTTTTCATTAATAAATAAATTTGTATTGTATTATGATGATGCCGTTTTTAATTTCATACCTTACCCAAACAACCTTTTAACAGTCAAGAACAACATCTTTTTCACAGCTACAGCGACGGAATCGAAAACTCCTATTAAATGGCCGATAAAAAAAAATTGGCACTAATCCCGTCCGGCAACCTCCACGATATCATTCTTTAAGTCTTTCTGAACTCAAATCTCAATCAGAATGAGGTCACCGATTTTTTCATACTCAATGTCTCTCAGCTCCCGGTCTATACACGTCCTTGGAACGGTGTACACGTCGCGTTCGCAGTGCAGAGAGGCAACGCAATTAACCCTTTCGCTACGAACGGTGACTATAGTCACCCAACGACTGACGCTCGCTACGTACGAACGGTGACTATAGTCACCCAACGATTCACGCTCGCCAGGTACGAACGGTGACTATACTATGTGTAAACATTTCAAATAATAATTTCTCGCTAAAATAATAATTGTAGTGACCAAAAAATGTTACATAATATATTAAATAGCTAGTTTAGAGATCTCGCAGAACCACCACGCACAACAGCTCTTAATACGCAAATCAACACTGTCTAAAAATACAAAAGTTACCCGGGTACCTTCTCAGTCACATAAAGGTTAAGATCCAGTTATTAAACTGCTATTTTTGGTTATTATAATTCTATATCTATAATCAAAGAAAATGGAACGCGACAAGTTGTTTTTTCGATGTGTACTTCTACATTACTTTGATTTTTTAAAAAGTTGCTGTAGTTCATTAATTACTTGTGCAAACTTATGCTGAATCTGCTCCATCAGAAACAGTATGTAAAGACTGGTTTCGTCGCTTCAAAAGTGGAAAGTATGACGTCCACGACAAACAACTGCCAAATCAAAGAAAGAAGTTCGAAGATGAACAACTGCAAGCTCCATTGGAAGAAAACCCTACTCAAACGCTTAAAGAATTGACTCAATAGCTTGAAGTCGATACGATACAATTTCACGACTTTTACATGCGATGGGAAAGATTAAAAAAGAAGGAAAGTGGCTGCCACATGAATTAACTGAAAATTCCATTACTAATCATCTGAACGTCTCTATAGGCTAGGCAAGTATCTCAAATTATTGACGCGCGCGCGACCTCGTGGATAGTCCACGAAACTTTGGGGTGATAAGTGACCAATCAGGATCAAGTATTCCGTTGTCTGTAACCCACCACAACGGAATACTTGATCCTGATTGGTCACTTATCACCCCAGAGTTACGAACTGCGACCACCTCGTGGCGCCACTAGAGATACTTGCCTAGCCTATTTCTTTGTTTGCAAAGCATAAAAAGAAAAGTTTTTTATAGTACATCGTAACCGGTGATGAGAAATGAATCTCTTTCGATAACCCGAAACGCAAAAAATCATGGGTTCATCCTGGCCAACCATCAACGTGTTTACCAAAACGAAACATCCATGGTCACAAAACAATGCTTTCAATTTGGTGGGATGTGGAAGGTGTCGTTTATTACAATCTGTTGAAACTGAATGAAACAATTACTGCCGAATGTTATTAGCAACAATTATGGAGCGCTTAAATGATAATTTGATGCAAAAACGACCATCAATTGTATCTAATCGCCGAAAAGTGATTCTTTTTCATGGCAACGCTCGGACTCGTGTTGCTAAAGTTGTGAAATAAACATTGGTGGAGCTTGAATGGGAAGTTCTCCCGCACTCAGCGTATCAGACCTGGCCCCGAGTGATTATCATTTATTTATTTAGACCTATGCAACCCGACTTGGAAGATAAACACTTCCATGATTACCTAAAAGTCAAAAATTATATTGCCGAGTGGATTAGCTCAAAAAGTAGACAATTCTTTGGTCGCGGAATTTAACTTTTGCCAGAAAAGTGGGAAAAAGTTAGGTATAGCTTCCGAAGGCAAATACTTCGATTGAGGTATTCACACATTTTATTATGACATAGTGTTTTAAAAACGAAAAAAACAGCGGCTTTCAATGCAACCCCCTAATATGACCCCCTAAAAAACAAAACTGGCAATGAACCAGTATAAGCCGGATTCAAATGAATGAAGGGAATGAAATTTGGAATATATAAGGTCCTGGGAATGAACCATCGAGACCTCATTCCATTCTCTGCTCCTGTACCCTCCACATCCCAAGCAAAAGCTCACGAGGTAGAGCGAGTTCAACTCTTTTCGGATAGAAGGTATATTTCGGCACTACTTGTGAAAGTTGGGGATACCGGATAGGTGCACTGCCCCTAATCAGATCTTCTGACAGGTCTATGCATATCATTCTTACAATAATTAGTAGAATACCCAATGGATAGAGCATCTCAAACTTTCATAGGATCGAAGGGGTATTTCTATAATACCGGTGTATCTCAGTGATTCATGAGAGGTGCATGACCTCGATCTGATCATCTGAGTGGTATATGCTTATATCACTATACCCAAGTCATTAGCCCTCCGTTACTCGCTAGAAACCTATGACCTTAGGTGGTCGCATGGCCAGCGCTGAGCCGCCGTGCTAAACGGAGTACGCTTTTGCTACATTAACGTCCAGTGAAGCGCGCGAGTTTAAAATACAATATTTTTATTTCTTTTTCTTTCGGTTATAGTTATAATAATTAATAATATACTCACTAATAATAATTAACTGAATAAAAAATTTGAAATTATGCATTTTGCAAACATCCATAGAAATATCGCCATTTATTGTAACATTTATATACATGTACAATAATATGTGTTCCCCCGGAGGAACAATGCTCCTCCGGGGGCAATGGCGCATGGCGCTAACCGAAGAAAGAAAAACAAGTAATATAATTTTAAAAAAAAGATAAATATAAGTATAAGGGGGGCGGCTATTACTCACCCCCCACTATTGGGGGCCCGCCATTACGAAGAAGTAAATTTATTGAATTCGGCGGGCCCTAACAATATCATACATGTAATCCCCCGCCGCCCTGCGGTCGGGGGATGTGGCGCCATTATCTGTTAAAGAACAGGGGACAGGACGCCACAAACAGAAATCCAGTGGCACTCCATGACCAGCCATCCCCTGATCCACTTTTTAGTGGACCGAGGCCGGCCGGCCCAAGGGGTACCCGCTCCACCGCACAGACCTAGGACAGGACAAGACATCACATGGACAACACAGGACAACAACACTTTGCGGTGGGCAACACATAACTTATTAATCAGGTAAGTATATTATAACAGGTAAGTGAAAATATTATATCTATAATAGATTATTTAAGTTAGGTTAATTCGATAATAATAGATCATACTGATCAAATCAAATATAATTAGACAGAAATAGCAATTTAGGTATCGTAGTATAATTTGGCAAATATAATATAGTAATAATGTTTTACGCGAGGGGGGTAGGGCGGCAATTCGATGTTTTCATATAAGGGGCCATCCGTATATTACGTAAGATGTTTTTGGCCTCTTTTTGACCCTCCCTCCCCCCAGTGTAAGATACTTGTACGTACAGTTGACACTGTATTTACATACAGTGTAAGAAATATTCACACCCCCCCCCCCTCCTCCTCAAACGTCTTACGTAATATATGGATGGCCCCTAAGTAGGTAAGTAAGTAAATAGTGGATTAAATATGCAGATAAATAGGTAAATTATATTGACTTAGATAGAGTAGTTGGGTAAACAGTGAAATGGCGAATGGCAGCAAATGAGGTGAGTATAATGGATGATCATATTTCCAATAAGCGAGTGTAATGGAATGGATGTGAAGAAGAGCACTGTTACCCAAATAGCGCCAGCCCTACCCAGGACCAAGGCAGGAGGGCAGATGTTTATACATTATTCTCGGGTTCAAGAGGCGCATACTGCCTGACGCCAGTCAGATGCTCCACGTATATGTCGCGTGACCACCGGACCGTGTCCGTGACAATGGGTGATATGAATAAAATTGAGTTTGTACTCTGAGCATATACTCATGAGCATGAGCATAAAAAGTAGGAGTTTATACTTCAATCCATATGAATAAAATGTATCGCAGCTAGGAGAGTACATGCTCCTATGTAAAGGGAGTAGATACTCCTATTTACTGGCTGCGCGCTGCATGGGCGTCTCAGTCATATCGCCGCGTCGACAGATTTAAGAGGCCGAAACACCCCGTCTGGAAATGTAAAGATATATTTTCAACATGGTGCATAAGAACCTTTTGTATTTTCGCCACCACACTTAAAAAACATAAATCTAAGGTCCTATAGAAAAAAAATAAATTCCTTTGTTGTAATCAATCGGCAAAATCAGAAATTTATTTCCTCTTTTTTTTCTATAGGGCCCTAGATTTATGTTTTTTAAGTGTGGTGCCGAAAATACAAAAGGTTCTTATGCACCATGTTCAAAATATATCTTTACATTTCCAGACGAGGTGTGTCGGCCTCTTAACCCTTTTAGTGCCGGACGACAATATATCGTCGTTCGCTGCACTTGCGAAAAATGCCAGCGACGCACAGTGGTCGATTTCGCACATTTAGGGTCGATTTTGAGTAATAAGCTACTGCTTCCAAACTTGTTCAAATTAACACAGATGGTAGTTTAAAAGGCCAATGCGTGAGATACGATACAATAATGTTCTCAAACTTCCCGCGGTTTATGTATTTTATGTTTAAAATGTAGGCAACTGTGACACGTATAATACAATTTCTGTTTTCGCGGTTATTGTGTTGTGCTCCTAAACTAGAGAATATTAACTGTCAAATTGAAAGTGTGACATTTGTAACCATGGAAGGAGAAAATACAGGTATAGTACTAGTAAAACGGTAGGAAATAATATGCTATTATTGATATTTATCACCGATTATGTTATGTAGCTTGTGACATTAAAAAGTGCAATTTTCTTTTCACGTAACGATTTCAAAGAGGATTTTCTTTTATGGAACATATTGGAACATCATAAACTATATATATAGTAATTACCTATCTCATTAGCTATATAGTAGTGTGACGCGTTTTGCCGTAAGATGCCGTAAAAAAAAGTTATTAATTTTTTAACGCATAATGGTGTGTTTCGTCGCACGATAGACGGAATAGAACGATAGAATTTCAAGATTATGGCCCGAAATTTGTTACTCGGGGTTTTTTTGAGTCGCTCATTAAGATACTGATGTCCAAATCGGTCTATTCTCAAATCCAAGATGGCGAATGCAATAATATATAATTGATAGTAGATGCCTTTCACTAATATTTGTACAGATCAAGAATGTAATGATGAAAGTTTTTGTGACTGAGGGCCGGTTTTACCAACAGGTATATAAACGCGGTATAGCGCTATACTGAGAATAACCATAAGGTTTATTGCTGGTTATTCTCAGTATAGCGCTATACCGCGTTTATATACCGTGTTGGTAAAACCGGCTCTGAATATGTATATATTATATATTTATTACTATAAATAATAAATAAATAAATTATATGTAAAATCATTTTTGTTATTTCCACATTGATTTTATAATTGATAGTAGATACCTTTCACTAATACTTGTACAGATCAAGAATCTAATGATGAAAGTTTTTGTGACTACATATATTATATGTATTATATATTTATTAATATAACAAATAAGTTAATCTTTTATAGGATAATTTTTGTGACGAGTCATATACAGATCAAGAATGTAATGATGAAAGTTTTTGTGACTGAATATGTATTATATATTTATTAGTATAATAATTAAATAAATTTTATGTAAAATCATTTTTGTTATTTCCAAATTGATTTTATAATTGATAGTAGGTACCTTTCGCTAATATTTGTTATTCTGGTCTTGAAATATAGATTCTATATGTGAAAAAACAAAAATCAACCCTAAATGTGCGAAATCGACCACTGTGCGACGTTGCGTATGCGATGGCGCCATATTCTTTGCATTGCAAGAAAGCTCTATCTCAAAATAAATGTATAAAACGTTATAAACGGTCTAATTATATTGTAAAGCAATCTAAAAAAAATTGTTTTTGGGTATCTTGTCAAATTACTTGGAGAACGTTTTCACGCAGTTGTGTGCAGTCATAATTGTCATGTACGTTTGATCATGAGCGATAGCGAAAAGGATCAAATTGAATTAATTTCTAAATAATAATAATACATTACACAATATTATTAAAATAATTAATTATTAAATCTATTATATTTAAAATATACAGGGTGTTCGGAAAAAACACCGACACAGAAATAGGGGTGATAGGTTACGTCATTACAAGTATTTTGATATAAGGGACCTATACCCGCAAGCGCCCCCCCCCCCTTCTGGAGATATCAACTTTTCAAATTTATAACGACCGAGGTTGATCAAAGTAGAATAATAAGAAACGTATCAAGATGGTAACGAATATTTAATTTTACAAGATACAAAAACAATGTACTACAGCAAATGCTCAAAATGACGGCCACCCATGTCCATGCAACATTAAAAACGATTCTGGATAGATGTGCCACTGCGCAAACTGCTTGTGGAAAGGATAACCGCTTAGCTCAAGTCCTTGTACTTTTCGAAGATGATGCGGATACAAGGAGTTTTCATTTGTTTTTCAATTGTACAGGTAGACAAAAAACTCAATATTATTCTACTTTGATCAACCTCGGTCGTTATAAACTTGAAAAGTTGATATCTCCAGAAGGGGGCGCTTGCGGGTATAGGTCCCATATATCAAAATACTTGTAATGACGTAACCTATCACCCCTATTCTGTGTCGGTGTTTTTTTCGAACACCCTGTATATATAATTTTAAAATTTATTCAATTTTAATTAAAAATTTTATTTATATATAAATTAAATTTATTTCTTAAAAACTAGATAGGAAAAATCGTTTTATATTTCATAATAAATTATTTAAAAAATAATTTAACATTTAAATGTATATTTTATTAACTTTTTTTACAAGATAAAAAAATTTACTTTAAAATTATTTTATTTTTAAACTTTCAAATTATCCTCTGCAGTAAGAAATTTGCATTAATTAATTAAATTTTTTTGAATTTTTAAATTTAAATGTTTTAAACAAAAAATAAACGGTTATTAATTTATTCAATAATTATTAAATAATTATTTGTAGAGTAGCGGGGCTAATTGATCTAAGTGCCAAAAACATTTTTCCCAGGAAATTAAGAAAAACTACCTATCAGTGAAACCAAACTGACATTTGACCACCTTTTGACGGCTTATACAACGAAAAGAAAAGCGCATTGACACTTAAGGGCCGGTTTTACCAACACGGTATAAACGCGGTATAGCGCTATCCTGAGAATAACCAGCAATAAGCCCTATGGTTATTCTCAGTATAGCGCTATACCGCGTTTATACCTGTTGGTAAAACCGGCCCTAAATCATATAGCTCTGCATTGGCCTTGGCGCATACATCATTTTGTAGAAAAAATCCGAAATCATGGAATTTTGGCTCTTAGATCAATTAGCCCCGCCACTCTACATTTGTAATAATGATTAATTAAATTAATGATTTTAAATATAATTAGATATTTATAAATATAATAACTATTAAATAATATATATTTAATAATAAATTATTAAAATTAATTAATTTTATATATAAATATAAATATATATAGGATTGTTCCGTCTTTGCGCGACGAACTACGCACCAAATTAATCTTGCGTAATGGGTTCAGAGTGGGATTAATAAATTACATTATTGTACGAAAAAGCAAACCAATGCACTTTATTTGCGAGCTGTTCGAACTTAGCCATCACTTTTCCGTTGTCAAACTAAAACTGAGTCTCCCTCCGAGGAGACTCCACTTATGTGGAATAGAAACTCCAGACTGTTGAGCACAAACTCATTCTTATTTATACGAAAACTGAGTTTATACTCACTTGAAATTGTACATAAGAGTACCTTACTCATGGTGAGCATCTTCCCTCCGAGGAGACTCCACTTATGTGGCGTAGAAACTCCAGAATGTTGAGCACAAACTCATTCTTATTCATACGAAAACTGAGTTTATACTCACTTGAAGTTGTACATAAGAGTACCTACTCATGGTGAGCATCTACTCTTAATTCTTATTCATACAGATTGGAGTATTTACTCCAGAATTTTGAGCATGAAGTACATGCTCCGCTTTATTCATATCACCCAATGTGTCGGCGCATCATCGATGCATACCATGGAGAAATCCGTAACCATCTCAGCACCTTCTCATTGCCCCAGTACCATGACCTGAGGGCACCGACGATAAAGGCGTCGACCATAACCTGGTACCCTTGCGCCTGCAGCTGGTCCGCCAGAGGCGTGTATTTGGCGCATTTACGCGCTCTGGCCTCATCCCAAGACTGCAGACGATTCTCAAACGGTACCGTCACGTCCAAGATGGTGATGACACGTGACCGGTCGTCCTGGATGACTATGTTCGGCCGAAGTTGGGCCAACTCGCCAACCACCCCTGCCACAGGGCTGTTCGTGGTCATGACGCCAGGCAGTTGCTGTGCTTTGACGATCCGATCGACAATCGCGTCATGCCGACGCTGAATTGCGTTGGAGTGAGGGGTGCAGTGTCCGAGCACATGGGGCAAAGTCTCAAGGGCGCTCCCGCACCGCCGGCATCGTTTATCGTTCGCGTCCCAAGGCCTAGCTCCGTTAAGAGGCAAGACATTGAGTCGCGCTCGATGAATGAAGCGCCAGTCGGCAAATCGCGTGAAGCCGCCGGTCCGGAGGAAGTGGTTGGACCACTTCGCCCGTCCCGATACCTCGTCGAACTTACCTTGGTCCCGTTTCGCCAAAAGGGTGCTCCGGTAGTGCTCGACCAATGCAACCCTCATCCGGTGCACTATCTGTGAGTATGCGGCGGGTGGCACGATGGTCGATCGGTCTCGAGTCCCTCTCAGCTCGATCACCAGTTCCGCCAGTGCCTCAGACCACGTCCAACGTACGGTGAATCTTGCTGATTGTCTCCTAGTGGCGTCACGTGCCGAGGTCCAGAGGGACTTGACATCCCCCTAATGCCTGGCGAAATCCCCCTCCAGCGAACCGGAAAGTAATTCCGCCGTCTCATTCATGCATGGCTCTCGGCCCAGCTTGTTCCTGACCGCCGCCCTTAATCCGCTACTCGCGATTGTTCTCACCACCTCATCCTCCGCCGTCAGCATCCTGAAGGCGTGTGCGATGGTGAGCGCATCCGCGAGGTCAGCAAGCGGAAGTAGTCCTCATCCCCCCATAGATGGAGGTAGGAAAACCACTTCCGCGCTAGCGCACTGAAGGAGATGGAGCCAGCCTTTTGCCAGCTTTTTCAGGTGTCGGTCAACTTCACTGAATGGCCCCTTTTCCATTTCCATTCCCCTTAAACCGAAGTCCATACGCAGCAGCACAAACTTGACTACCGCGTCGAACTTCTGCCAAGGGGCGAGCAATGAGGCATCGATCGCTTTGAGGCAGTTAACGATGTCAACGAGCGTCTTTATTGGGGTCTGACGCACGTTGGCACCGGTGGGCGTGCCCAAGTGGGGGCATTCATCGGCGTCCGTTAGCGCACGGACGGGCTCTCCTTGGAGAGGTAACACAGTCGGCAGCACCCGGCGCCTAACTCTGCAGATCATATGCAGAGTGGCACATCTGGCTGGGTTAACCCCTTCAGGCCTGATTTTTGTTTGTTTGTTGAAAACATTTTTTTGCGTTTGATTCTTGTTCCTAGTGGTCAATGAAACACATTTATGAAAAAATTTTGGAAATTACGCTACTACATATATTTATTTCAGAATGTACATATATATGTGTACATATAATTTACACCGATTTGATAAAAGCAGAAACATTGTATTTAGATTATAAACATTCTACCTCTTTTTCTGTTCTTGCTAAAGTCTTTTCTTTGAGATGATTTTCATAGTCCTGGTATAATTTTCGTTGTCCTTCTTCATCAGAGTTTTTATAACTTTCACAAAGGTCACACTGATCTTTTTTTGGAATAAAAAAAGAAATATTAAAGTCTGCATTGAATATTCGGTTGAAAGTTGATGCCGTAGCAAAAGGCAAGCTGTCATTTTCACGTAGTTCTTTATAGTCTTGATATAAATCGGCGAGAGATTTGTCACTGCAAATAAATTCTCTTGTTGTTTGGGCCCTTAAGTAGTGTGATTTTCAATCCTAGGGATAGAATTTATAAAATCTTTAACGCTATTCTTAATTTCTGGATCAATAGTTGGTTGATTTCCGTGCTTTCCTCTCAATTCGCCTTCTATTACACCTGACTGTGATTTCTTAGAAAATGCGGTTTTAGTAACTCTATGATTCAAGTCAAGTGTGGATTTGAAAAATGCTTTACATACTCTAATTCTTGAACTGTTAATTTCAAAGTAAAATGCTGTATTTAAAGCCCTCAAATTTTGTGTACTCTAGTACCTGCACTTTGGTTTAATTTCTTGTGAGTGTCTTACTATGAACTCTCTCTCTGTCTTTGAAGATCAGCTAGTCCCCAGTATTTATCAAAAAGTTGCTGCCTTGATGGTTCGTCAAAATTGCTCTTACAGTTGAGCCGACACTTGGCTCCACAAGGGGGACGAAGTTTTCTCTCGGAAATTTATTTGTTTGTTTTAGACATAGACTGGCATGCTTTACCAGAATCTCGCAGTATTTTTGCAACTTTGGTTTCCCACGTATTTGTTTTTCTTCTTCTTTTCTTTCCTCTTCTTTCTTCAATAATAAGCTCTTGTTTTGGAACTTCAACAACAACGGTAGGATTCTGAGGTCATTGCATCCAGTATCTTCTTGAATTTTATGTCGATCAGCATCAAAATGATCTACATTGTCATCTTCAGACTCAGAAGAATTGCTCCCGTCGCTTGATGAGATGCTGGAGCTGCTGCCGGTTGAAAATAAAGAGGAAGAAGAAGGTACCACTTTACATGGTATTACCTTTTCAACATGAGGCATAAAATTTGGATCCGCGCATCAGAATCGTCAGAGTCACTTTCACCGCTTTAGATTGGTGAAATATAGTAATCAGTTTGTTTTTTTTTCCTGTACTTTAGAGGTGCATGGCATAGGGCTATGGATATCAGACTCAATATTAGGTGAATCTATGTGAGTCGTTTGATTTGATTGGTCCGTTGAAATTATCAAAACGTTTTCCTTCGCCAGATTGACTAAAAGACGTCCACGCATTCCATCCCTATTCATGTTTTTCTTAAATAACAAAAAATTTCAATGCACATTTATCCGGGAGCCGTGCGATCGATGCTAGATCTCCACGGGCTCGTAAATCCCGAAGACACTCGTTCGTGACACGGCTACTGGCCAAACATACCGCAAGGCGGATTTGAAAGGTTCACGGCGATTGATTTGAACGCGTGGTTAGGTGGAATGAAACCGAGCGATTACTTCGAATGACTTGATATTGCACTCACTATATTACGGCTATTACATTTGAATTAAAGAGATACAGTAACTTGATGGTTTAACCGTGGTTTATAATTAACTGTTCCGAATGCACTGTATACGATACACTACACTGGTATGCCTCGGGCGGCAAGTTAACTGACTAGTCACCTGAGTGAAACGGATATGCACTGAAATGAAACGAACGGCAAATTGAAGGACTTACTACCTGAATGCGCTGAATTGGAAACTCTATGCTGGCTGAGGCACTGGTCACTTTGTCGAAGACACATCGAATAACAAACATTCGGTTGCAGTTTATATACTCTACAGCTAATAGATAGTGGGGATGGCGTGGGCAGTTCGGTGTGCCCTGATTGGCTAAAAGGTGACTAGCTCTCCTGCGGGGGAGGTGCAAGCTTTAGCATTCCGAAAGGGGTGAAGAGGTTTCGAAGAAGGCAGGTGCGCTCCGTCCTTGGAATTTCCCGTGACGTACTAGATGCCGTTAGAGGAAGTAGACTGCTGACTCAAGGATAATCCCTTCTCGGAATGCATTGAGGTTCGAAGGTTCGGAAAGGCCCGGAAATTAAGCTGTATTAGCTGCGGCGCACTCCGGTCACAAGGCACCGTTAGAACGGGATATTCGCTCATAAATAGCTACGATTCATGGAACATACCGTCCGCCTTGCCGTCGGAATTGATCCTTGATTAACTAGATATGTACATATATCGCGGTGATACTACTTACTAAGAATCAATACTCATAATTCCGGCCAACGCTTGTCGGAGCAACATTCAGTAACCATGAAAAGTGCATCAACTCAAAAATAATCACTCAGAAATTGAATTAACCGCCTTTTTGCTCAGGCGTAATCAAAAAAGTGTATTAATTGTAAAAATGCATTATGCTATTTTATTAAAAATGTGTTTCATGTGTTTTCTCGAGAAATAATGAGAATAAAAAAATGACTCACGAAAACTGTTGTAACTTGAAATCTCGAAAGTGTTTGATCAAAACCGAAATAATCGTAAACTTTTCACTTACCTGTGTAATCAAAACTGGTACAACTCGAAATCCAGCAGTGCGTAGTCGTCAGTTCGATTACGATTTAGTCAGCAACACTGTAGTAACTCCAAATAATGCTGAACAAATTCACGAATTACACCAACAAAACCGTTGCAACTCGAAATAACACAGTTCAGTATGTGACGTGGAGAATCGCTCCATGTCACAAGAAGCGTGTAAGCGATCCTTTCGGGGTCAGGCGTGCGAATCGACCACCGAAAGGGCATTGCGTTAGGGCGGACCTAGGGTCGCGGCGCCGAGACGGGAGAGGCGTCCGTGCGTGCACGCATCGAGTGCACGAGCCGTCGGCTAACGGCTTGTCGTCGATCCACGTCGAAATGTCGAACGACAACACGGACGGCCTCAAGGCGTCGACGTCATCGTTTCTTTTCGCGAAAAGAAAGACCGTCGAGGAGCCGGAGCGACGAGGAGGTCGGGAGATCAAGTTAGTCTTGCTTGGGAGTGCGTCGAGCGAACACCGTGTGAATCTAACGAAGCCACGCCAATCCTAAGAAGAAGAATGTAGTCACGAGCAAGTGATACGAGGAGCCACGACGAGTTTCATCGGGAGAGCCCCTACGAGTCCGAGAGAGCTCCCCCAGGAGGACGAGACCGGAGCAGGGAGAGACTCCGGATCCGCAGCCCGGAAGCCGAGGAGCTAGGACGCACCCAGCCAAGGACGACCGCTGCAGCCCCGGTACGCTCCCCCTTTCTTACGATCGACCTCCGACTTGCCTCCGCGCCGTATCGCTCCGTTAGCGCCTCCGCGCGAGCGTTTTCGCCTCGCAGGCGAATCGAGCGGTGTCCGCTGCGTCGTGCGGCACCACTCTGTTGTTTTTGTTGTTCGGCGACCGCGAGCGTCGTTCGGGGACCACCGTGTAGTCCCCGACCAAATAAACAATTTTCTTTCATCGAACGCAGTCGCTTGTCTTTTTCGCGAACCCGTCCGCGAACCCGTCCTCCCTGGTTCCAGCTCGCGCACCTCGAACCGCCCCTCTACCATTTGCTAGAGGTAGCCGAGCCCGACGGAGATCGGATCGTTTCCGATCTCCCGGTTCCCATCGGTTCCCGATCACCCGGAGATCGGTCGTCGTCGGGGAGCCCGTTCGCCTCCCCCTCGTGGTGCATCCATTGCACCTGGCGCCCATCGTTCGTTCGGTAGTCGTGCGTGCGGTATCCGGACAGCTTGATTGTGCGTAGCGGAGGGCACCGAGGGCCCTCATCAAACGCTACGTCATAAATTGGCGCCCAACGTAGGGCCGCCGCCGAATAAATCGTTCCTCCGCGAATCGTCGATTCGACACATCCGTTAACCGTCGCGAATCGTCGTTACGAATCATTCGAAACTTTCGCGAGTTCGAATTTTTTAAGGCGGAGGACAGTTTTTGCGTAACCTCGGAGGCTGGGACGAGGACGAAGCTATCACCGTCGCGCATTCGATTGCGTCGTTGTTCTTTTTTTCCTTTTTCTTTTTCTGTTTGCGTCGCTTCTTACATAAGATCCGATTCGGTTTGAGCAGCTCGACCGTTACGGGATCAAGCGGACCTTTCGTCCGTCGAGTAGGGGGACGATTCCCACGGGCTCACCGACGAACCGTAGTGGTAGTGTCGCGCGACCTACCTATATGCGAAGCGCCGCGAACCGGGCTTGTCTATCGTGCCGGTAAACAGGCAAGTCCAGCCGTTTGGGCCGTGACCCAGATACGCGTGTGAGCAGCTGACCGGCCAAATACCGACACCGTGATATTTCGAAGCGGTTCCGGGCTCGATCAGCTGAGCGACCGACGACCGATTCGTCGGGGACGTATGCGTAGGGATTCGAGTACGAGTACCAATCCCCGGGAGTGCCGACCTTGAGAGTGCCATATCACGTGCGTCGGGTGACTCGCAAGTGAGCCGCTTCTCCACCGCCCGCGAGGAGCTCCAAGGACTCGCCGAGGAGCTCGGGCTCGATCCGTGGGGAGACGATGCCACCCTGCGCGCTCGAGTAAAAAGGGAGGTCAGGTCGCTTCGCCTCCGGAGTGCGACCTTCGAGGCCGTTTCCCCGCGCCCGGCCGACCTGATGGGCGAAGAGGATCGTCTTCCGGTCGGTCCATCTTAGCTGGACGTGTCCCGAATGGATGCGCCGGACGAGGAACTACAAGCGCCCAACCGAACGGGCGAAGAAGAGATTCGGGATCTGCTCGGCGACGTTGTCCTGGCACCGCCCCGACCGGTACCGATCAGGAGGGGGGAGTCCCTCCGCGAACAGGAACCCAGCGAGTCCGTTCCCGAGTCACGGGGAAGACGCGCCGTCGGACCGCAGGACCTCGTAGGGAGTGTCATTGTGAGGCTCCTCCGTGATTATGAGGCTCGTATCTTGCCTGGGGACCTGCCCGCGCGGGGAGAACTGCCACTGATGACAACGACCACGTCCGGAGGGCCAACGGGAACCGAAGCCCCATCGTTACGGGCGACGGCCACCCCCTGGGTGCCCCGTTCAACGCCGGCTCCGACCCGGGTCACGGAGTCGCTCCCACGTACGATCGTTACCACGTACGTGGAGGCGCCGGTCGGAGCCCCGATCGACACGACGGCCGGAAGGATGGAATTCCTCGACCAGAACGCCGGATCACCGATCCCGAGGCCCCGCGCTCGATCGACCACCGCCGAGCTGGAGCTCCCGCCACCAACACCGAGGCCGAGGAGCCACTAGGCTTCCTGGAGGACATCTCGCGTACTCTCCGCGAGGAACTAGAGAGCGAGATTGGCCAGGCCGTCCGCCGCGTCCTAACGTCGTGCCTCGGACGGCGAGGAAGGGACGAAAGGGGGCGAGAGGACGCTCACCCCCGACCGACGATCGTCTCCTCCTCGGACGCGAGACAACCGACGACTGCTCCTTCTCGTTTCGCGGAGCCACCGACACCTGTGGAGGAAGTCCATCGCCCGGGTGGAGCCGTGACGTTCGCACGGAGTAGTTCGGTGTTGCGACCTCGTGTCACCCCGCCGGACTTCCCCGTTTCGGGAATCGCCCGAAATTCGAGCGAGCTCGACCGGACACCGCACCGGACCGTATGTTCCGCCCCGAGGGATCCGACCGCCATCGTCCATCGCTGGAGGCTGAGTTACTCCGGCTATCGCGATGGAAGCGCCGAGCATTTTATCGAGAAGGTGGAAGATCGAGCGGAATTCGTCCGTCTCGATCTCGACAGCCTCCTTGCCGCGATGCCGTCGATTTTAGACGACCTACCTCGTCAGTGGGCACGGCTGCGGAAGGGGCAATGGTCCACCTGGGCCGAGTTTCGGCAGAATTTCCTCGCTCGCTTCGGAACACGAGACCTGGAGTAGACGCTGGACGACTTCTTGCGTAAACGTACGCAGGGGGAGCAGGATACCGCTGTCGAATTCGTCACCTGCATCGAGTCCAGCGCTGCGCGGATGAAACATCCCCCGCACCTCGAGGACCTCGCCCGTCTCGCGCTCCGGAACATGCGTCCGGAGTACCAGAGGGAAATTCGACGGGAGGAGGTCGCGTCCCTAGAGGATCTCATTGACGTTGCCACCGCGAGGGAAGAAATTTGGGCGACAATGCGCCGATTCCAGCCTCCATCCACTAACGAGGAAGTAGCCGGTACGTTTCCGTACCGCGCCGAACGAGCCGGCCGCGTACGACGGGGAGCACCACCGGTGCATGCGGTGACACCGACACGCTCGGTGGGCCCTCGAACTCCTACAGTACGATTACGATATCGTACATCGAAAAGGAGCTCTGCATCTCGTACCGGATGCACTATCGCGCATGTTCGAACTGGACATTCCGACGGACATTGCGGCGATCGAGGAAGAGTCCGTACCACCATCGCCGTCGGCGCAAGAGCAGTGGTACGACCGGCGCATTGAACACGTTCAACGATTTCCCACGAAGAACATCGGATGGAAGGTCGAGAACGACCAACTTTATCGTTACTGTCCGAATGTCTTCGTACATCTGATCATACCGGATCTAAACGCGTGGAAACTCGTCGTACCACCGGATCGAAGGAAGGACGTCCTCGAGGAGGTACACGACGACCCACAAGCCGGCCATCTCGGAGTCGCGAAATCGTATCTTCAGGCTCGAGAAAATTATTACTGGCCCGGAATGCACCAGAACATCGTCGAATATGTGCAACGGTGCATCCCCTGCCAGAGAACAAAGGTTAAGCAACGGTCACCATCCGGACTGATGGGTCAACGTAGCGTGCATGGCCCCTGGAAAGTCGTGGCGGCCGACATGATGGGTCCACTGCCGAGAAGTCCGACCGGTAATAAATACGTGCTCGTATTCCTCGATCTGCACAGCAAGTGGATCGAATGTATTCCACTGCGTGCCGCGACGGGGAAGCTCGTCCTCAGGGCCTTCGAACGGGACATCGTCTATCGCTGGGGCTGTCCGGATACGTTTTTGACAGACAACGGGACGGAGTTCGTGAACAAGCAGATAAAATCGTATCTGCAAGGACTCGGGATCAATTTCGCGACACTCCCGACGTATCACCCCCAGGCGAACCCTGTAGAGCGAATCAATCGAACGCTCAAGACGATGATCACCGCGTACGTGGACAGCCATCGGAACTGGGACGACCATCTACACCAGTTGCAGTTCGCTTACAACACGGCGG
This sequence comes from Xiphydria camelus, assembly GCA_963678675.1. Taxonomy (NCBI): domain Eukaryota; kingdom Metazoa; phylum Arthropoda; class Insecta; order Hymenoptera; family Xiphydriidae; genus Xiphydria; species Xiphydria camelus. The sequence goes on from OY783191.1 coordinate 14,689,529, forward strand.
TGTATAGTACCCTGAAGGCGAGCCCGGCATTCGTGAACTTCGGACGGATACCCGCACCACCTCGTATCGCTCGGCGGCTGGTCGAGGGGAAGATCGAAACCCCGACGCAAGATCCGCACGAGTGGGTGGAAAGGATGTTTCGCATGTCCGAGATACACGATCTCGTTCTGGAATACCTCGAGGAAGCCCACGAAAAGCAAGCGAAATACTACAACCGTGGTCGCCGGGACGTCACTTACACGGAAGGTGACGTCATCTGGAAACGTTCGCACGTGTTATCGTCGGGGGCACTCGGGGTCGTGTCGAAACTCGCACCGAAATTCGAAGGCCCTTATCGAGTCGCGAAAGTGTTGTCGCGTCGAACATGCAAGCTCGTAGACTTGCACGGCAAACCGGTCGGAAAGCAACATGTGTCGGACCTGAAACCAGCGCATATCGGCGACGCTCTGATCCGACCGCGACCGTCCGCGGACTCGTGAAGCGGGATCGCGCACCGCCGCGCCGTCGCCGGCAGATGGCTACGGATTCTCGCGAGTGAGCGAAGGCACGCGTGAAGCATAATCGCGCAGCGCAGCCTCGCGCCGTCGCCGGCAGAGGGCTACCGATGCTCACGAGAGAGCGAAAGCGCAACGGGGGATATTTCGATGCGAGAGTCCGGCATTCGATATCAGCACCACCATGGATGATTGGACAAAGGTGGACCACGGTATAGAGGTGGCAGGGCTGCCACGCCCTCTTCTCGAATTTGCCGGCGCCCCGGACTGCGAAGGAGACGCTGCGGTACCAATTCGCCTCAACGTACCGCGAGCGATTTTGGAGCGCTCGCTAGGACGCAGCGGGGAGCGGACGCCACCACAGCGGGGAAACGCCGTCACCCAGACGTCTCCGCAGCGGCGACGGATGGTCGACCACGCCACCAGTGTGGAGCAATCGCCGAACGGGAGGTCGCTGACGCCGACTAGGGAGCGGCGATGGCGGGAGAGGAATGCCCAGCGAGGTACCCAGGGCCAAGCAGCAGGTTGCGCGAACTGCTTCGTAGCGGGCCATTCGTGGATGTACTGCGGCAAGGTACTCCGCGACAACTTCTGTCGTCGATGTTTCCGGCAAAATGTAACGACCCGGAAGTGCCCGGCATGTAATAAAAAGAAATAAAGGTTGCGAATATTGTATTGAGTACGAATAAAATACAAACCCCGATGCGCGTGCGAATAATTAATTGCGTCCCCTAAGCCGATACCCTTTCCCTTGCGCCGGAATGCATTAGGCTAAGCGCGTAAGTCGTAGGCGGTGCGTTTCGTGAACCTAAGGGTTTAAGCTAAGGAGGGAGGAGTTTGTGACGTGGAGAATCGCTCCATGCTACAAGAAGCGTGTAGGCGACCCTTTCGGGGTCAGGCGTGCGAATCGACCACCGAAAGGGCATTGCGTTAGGGCGGCCGTAGGATCGCGGCGCCGAGACGGGAGAGGCGTCCGTGCGTGCACGCATCGAGTGCATGAGCCGTCGGCTAACGGCTTGTCGTCGATCCACGTCGAAGGATCGAACGACAACATGGACGGCCTCAAGGCGTCGACGTCATCATTTCTTTTCGCGAAAAGAAAGACCGTCGAGGAGCCGGAGCGACGAGGAGGTCGGGAGATCAAGTTAGTCTTGCTTGGGAGTGCGTCGAGCGAACACCATGTGAATCTAACGAAGCCACGCGAATTCTAAGAAGAAGAACGTAGTCACGAGCGAGTGATACGAGAAGCCACGATGAGCTCCATCGGGAGAGCCCCTACGTGTCCGACAGAGAGCTCCCCCAGGAGGACAAGACCGGAGCAGGGAGAGACCCCGGATCCGCAGCCCGGAAGCCGAGGAGCTAGGATGCACCCAGCCAAGGACGACCGCTGCAGCCCCGGCACGCTCCCCCTTTCTTACGACCGACCTCCTACTCGCCTCCGCGCCATATTGCTCCGTTAGCGCCTCCGCGCGAGCGTTTTCGCCTCGTAGGCGAATCGAGCGGTGTCCGCTGCGTCGTGCGGCACCACTCCGTTGTTTTTTGTTGTTGTTCGGCGACCGCGAGCGTCGTTCGGGGACCACCGTGTAGTCCCCGACCGAATAAATGATTTTCTTTCATCGAACGCCGTCGCTTGTCTTTTTCGCGAACCCGTCCGTGAACCCGTCCTCCCGGGTCCTAGCCCGCGTACCTCGAATCGCCCCTGTACCATTTGCTAGAGGTAGCCGCACCCGACGGAGATCGGATCGTTTTCGATCTCCCGGTTCCCATCCGTTCCCGATCTTCCGGAGATCGGTCGTTGTCGGGGAGCCCGTTCGCCTCCCCCTCGTGGTGCATCCGTTGCACCTGGCGCCCATCGTTCGTTCGGTAGTCGTGCGTGCGGTATACGGAACACTTGATTGTGCGTAGTGGAGGACATCGAGGGCCCTCATCGAACGCTACGTCATAAGTACTATCAATATACGTGCACCCTTCTCGCTGTCACGGTAGAAACTAAAAATGTAACGGTGTTCGTGGAGCTGTCATGTGCACATATATTCAACAAAACTGACTTATAGCGACATTTTTCGGAAACTATTCAAGATATCGGTAAATCTGTTTTATTGGTTTATGGAGCTTCGTTTGTAGAATTCGAATAAACGGTTAACTAAAAAAATTCATTTTTTGAGTTGATACTGTTTTGGTCTAGGTGTGCGATATATCAACGATCATGACTAGACCTATTGCTCAAGTGTATTATCACAAGCATAACATTTATTGCAAACTGAGCGCGTGTGCTGGCCACAGATGAAGTCATTGTAGGTGGTACAGTGGACGGTAGTCTTCCTATTCAATTTCTTCGGACAGTATTAGCATTTATTCCTTGCAGTGAGCTCGTTGGGGTTCTCGTCCTTGTAACCGATGAAGGCTTTCATTGAATTACGCAATTCTGCTGTGAGGTTTGGAAGTTTTAGACATTTGATAATGCACGGCTTGGTGAGTTCTCTAGCAATGTTCTATTTAGCAATGTTAATTTTTGTATTTTCTGAACAAATAATCTGCACATTTATTCCAACCATATCCATCATTGCGAAAAACGCAGTCAAAGGCCATCGGCAACAGCACCTGGCCACAATGTAATTTCCTCTCAGTTGGTCTACAGTGTCGAAGCCTCCTGTAGTGGCATTATAATAAGCTATAATTTCTCACTTTTTTTGCTCACCAGTGCTTTCATCGATCGTACCTGATGGATGACACAAGAAGTACAAACTTGTTTTTCTTAGGAACATAGGAAACCAACACTTTCCCGTCATTGTAACCGATTAGCGATGAAATCACCTGGCGTCGTTTAGTGCTCACGAAAGCAGGTGGAAGTTCAATCTTGTTCTTCCTGAAAGTGGTTACGACTGTAATACGATGAATATTCTGTAGCTCATTGATGAGAGGAATGGAGCTGAACCAGTTGTCCATTGTTAGGTTTCGTCCTGTTCCTAAGACTGATGCTCTGTGGAGATCCGCTGATCTCCTACTGATCCTGCGCAGTGTGGACGTGAGAAAGGAAGCGGTAGTTATAAATATAACGGAAGTTTATTTATTAACTATCGATGGTGAAACACAGTTAGCGTGAGTAAGCAGGAGCGCTGTGTCTGGACATCCGTCGTGGGCTCGTGTCGGCAAGAGATAGGCCTTGCGACTCTCGTAGCGTGGCTAGCTGTGGTCGCCAGAGGCGTGGTGATCGGTTTGTCACAAGACACGCGACGATTGCCTGGCCGTCAAAGGCGTGGCGATCGCTCGGTAGCCACAGTACTCCCCCCTAAGTGCTTTCAAGTGGAGGCTTGAAAGTGACTCTTCTTCTGGTATGTATTTGCGGGTCTGTCCATGGTTGATATCCATTGCTCCGGTGTTTGTGAGTTTCGGTTGGCCTGCAAGTCAGAAGTATTTATGTCTGTGTCCGTTTTGTTGATATAGGCAGGTTTGAGTCTATCTATGCTGATGTGTTTGAGAATATATGGCTACAGGTGCGAAGATCCTTTGCGATGAATACTTTGGCTCTGTTTTGATGGGCTGTAGGGGTAGATTTAAGTCCTCTCATGAATTCTCGTAGTTTCTCCAAAAAGGTTTGTGGATCAGCTGGCAAATCGAGGTCCATGAAAAATTCTCCAGGTACGCGTAACGTCGTTCTATACAGCATTTCTGCCGGTGACGTCTGGAGATCTTCGTTTATGTAGGTGCGAAGGCGGAGTAGTACTGTGGGAAGAATCTCCGTCCAGGGCTTTGGAGAGCACATAAGGGCAGTTTTCAAAGTGCTATGCCATCGCTCAACCATTCCGATGGATTATAGGTGGTATGGTGATGTTCAGCGCTTCTCCGCACCGATGAATTTCGCCAGGGCCTCGAACAATGATGACTCGAACTGGGAACCTTGGTCTGTGATGACAACGGTGGGTGTTTCGAAGTTGGCGATCCAGTGATTGAACAAGGTTGTCGTGACTGTGTTGGCCGTGATATCTCTCAACGGAACTGCGACCGGTCATCTTGTGAAACGATCAATGATCGTGAGGCAATATCTAAATCCTTCGTGTTCCGGCATCATGATAATGTCAAGGTGGATATGTTTCAACCGATCATCGGGAACGTCCATGCGGTAGGCCTACAGTTGAGTGTGCCATTGGACTTTAGCGCGTTGACAATGTACGCACTCTTTGGCCTAGGCAGAGACGTCTTTTCGAATGTTAGGCCATACGTATTTTTCCCTGACCTGCCTAGAAGTGACACGTCTGCTAGGATGTGATAGATTGTGTGCGATGTGGAATGCTGTTTTCCGGATTGACCGAGGGAGATAGGGATGTACAATCCCAGTCGAGGTGTCCAGTGTTAGTAGATTGAGTTTAAGTGAAGAATCATTGTCGTTGATGAGTTCGCGAAGTTCTTGATCTTCTTGTTGGTGTTGTTGGATGGTTTTGGGATCGAGAATCGTTGGCATCTGGATTGCGTTCAACCTTGAGAGAGCGTCGGCGATTACATTCTCTTCGCCCTTTTAATAGACTATGTCAGTGGTGAACTGAGAAATGTAGTCTAGTTGTCGAATTTGACGTTCTGAGGCTTTGTCGAGTTTCTGTTGAAAGACGTAAATGAGAGGTTTATGATCCGTCTTGATAACGAAAGGATGGCCTTACAGGAGATGGTAGAAGTACTTGACCGCCGCGAAAATGCCCAGCAGTTCTCTATCATAAGTGCTATATCTCGTCTCTGTGGCCGTTATCTTTCTCGAAAAGCATCCAATAGGTTTCCAAACATTTTCTTCGAGTTGTTTGAGGGAGGCTCCTATTGCAGTGGCAGAAGCGTCCGTGATGAGAACAAGCGGTGCATTGGGAGACCGAGAGGAAGTATAGTTACAGAGATTAGTACTTTCTTGCAGGCTTCGAATGCTGTTATCGCTTCGGTGGACCAAATGTGATAGGAGTCTTACCCTTTTTCTTAGAACTCTTTAGGTAAGAAGTGAGAGGTAGTTGGAGTTGTGCCGAGTGTTTGATGCAAGGACGGTAGTAGTTGAATATGCCAATGTTCTACACGCTCTGGATTCGGTTGAAAGCCTTTGCTGTCGATCTGGTAACCAAGGAAATAGACTTGTTGTTTACCGAATTTACAGTTTCCCAAGTTGATGGTCAGGTTATAGTCTGCCAAACGCTGAGGAACTTGGCGTAGATGAGTCCGGTGCTGTTAGTCGTTTTCCGACATGACAAGAATGTCATCTATGTACACGAAAATGAAATCCAGGCCGCGAAATATCCAGCCCATAGATCGTTGGAATGTCTGCGTGGCATTTTTAATACCGCAAGGTATCCTGGTATATTCGAAGAGTCCCCAGGGTGTGGTAATTGCCATCTTCTGGGTGTCGGGATGCACTGGCATCTGATAGTATGCTTCATCCAGATCTATAGTTGAGAAGGACGTTTTGCCATATGTAACGAGGAACAGACTCTGGTGAGAGGTGGAGCGTACTTATCAGACACGGTAATACTGTTTAGTTTGCGGTAATCGCCGCAGAGGCGGTAGCTGCCATCTTTCTTCTTGACAAGGTGGATAGGACTGGCCCAAGCGCTGCTAGACGGCTTGATGATTCCCCTGTCTAGCAGCCGTTGTATCTCCGTTCGAGTAGCCGTGGCCTTCTCACCGAAGAGTTTTCGCGGTCTTTCTGTCACAGGTAGAAGAGAATGGTTGGGTGATGTTAATGAATTCTTGGAGTAAGCCCGCATAGGGCATGGATTAATCCAGTGGAGATGCTATGGATGCTTGTGTTGATCGCTCGACCCTTCGTGGTCAGGTGGGTGATCGAGTCAACGAGTTGCCTGTTCTTGAGGTCGATGAGCAGGTTGTGACGAATCAGGAAATTAGCTCCTACGATTAGTTCTGGAACGTCAGCTACTACGAATGGCCAACTGAAATTGCGTCGTAAGTTTAGATCAACGTCGACATTGTGGCACCCATATGTAGAAATGTGTGGTGTTGTCTACGTAGAGTGTGAGGTTAGCTTTGGGTGGTGGTTTCTGGAAGAATCGAACGAGCAATATTGATAATACTGAGCCTAAATCTATTAGGTATCGCCGATTTGTCTTCCGGTCGTGGACATGGAGTCTGACATCTTGGGTTTGTGCGGTGCTGTAGCCGCTGCCGTCGACAACCGCTTGTACAACCGGCAGCGTTTTCAGTTTCCCTGATTCGTCAGAGAGTTTAACGAGCATGGTTGAGAGCAGCGTTTGGCGTCCGCTCCAAACCGATGGTGATAGTGACAAATTCCCGGTGAGCGAGACTGAGAGTAAGAGTTTTTCCTGTAAAGCTGGCCACTGCGGTTGCGTGAACGTGAACGGCGCCTGTAAAAACCGGCTGTTTTTTCTTCATGTCGGTGAGCTCTGTCGTGCAGATGGTGAAGGCTTGCTGTAGTTTGTTGAGTTTGAGTTCTATGGACGTCGATGGAGGTGTGTGTTACCTGCTGTCGACACGGTCAACTGGTGACGCGACGCGAGTCAATGCGACCACCGTTGGACCTTGCAGGTTAACGGTTTCTGTAAGCTTGTCCGCCATTATTGCCAGAACGTCTAAGTTTAGACGGTCAGAAATTACGAGTAACGGTCTAATGGATGTTGGGAGACGACTTAACCAGAGATTGTGCAGCATCTCCTCGTTCATGCTGTCCGTTGCTAAGTCCTTCATTTCTCGAAGGAGCTGCAAGGGCTTCTTGTCGCCCAGCACGAGGTCGTTAATGAGACGGTGAATCTGCTTCTGTCTCGACTTTGTAAGTTTTTGTACGTTCGTGGCTTTTAAGGCTTTGTATTTCTCTATTGCTGATGGGTGAAAAATGATATCCGTGATCTGTGCCAGGGTTTCCGTATCCAAAGCTTTGAGGATGACACTGTATTTGACATCATCGCTACGAATCCTGGATGCGTCGAACTCGGACTCGATCATGGAGAACCAGATATCTGGTCGATCCTTCATGAAGGTGGGTAATTGTGGTCTGTTCACCACTTCCACGTAGTCTGCACTGCCTGACGGTGCGAAGGCTAGCAATGAATTTCCAATTACCTGATCACTCTGTGTGTTTGAGCTGTTGGTGCAGTGTGCCAATTGTTTAAGTCCGTGAGGTTTGGGATGTTGTCTGTGTTGTCCATGCAGGCTGGCTGGCGAGTGGTCGACCGGCATATTGCCGGTGGCGTGGGTACCTGGTTGCGTCGCTTGAGTTGAGTTCGCAATGTGAATGTCACTCAGATCACGTTGGGGGTTATCAATTCTGGGGATCTGCTAACCTCCTACTGATCGTACGTGCAGTGGACGTGAGGAAGGAAGCGGTAATTATAAATATAACGGAAGTTTATTAACTATCGATGGTAAGACACAGTTTTCGTGGGTGAGCAGGAGCGCTGTGTCTGGACGTCCGTCGTGGGCTCGTGTCGGCAAGAGAATAGGCCTTACGACTCTCGTGGCGTGGCTAGGTGTCGTCACCAGAGGCGTGGTGATTGGTTTATCAACAGACGCGGGACGATTGCCTCGCCGCCAGAGGCGTGGCGATCGCTCGGTCGTCGCAGCTCCTATTCGTTTTAAAACTGGAGCTGGTCTGCAGTCGAGAATGTTAGGACCTGGTGGCTGTTTTCCAGTATAAATTTCAACTTGTGCCGTGTAATGCGTACCTGTATCGATTAAAGTAAATGCTTTCAAACCGTAACTGTGAGGCTTCATCGGCAAATAAACTTTGAATTTGCATCTACCCTTGAAAGCAAATACCATTTCGTCTATAGTCGCACATTCCCCAACGGTATACATTTTGAAAAATTTTTCATTCATGTCTTCCCAAAATTCCCTAACTGACGCCAATCTGTCAGTTTGCTTCCTCTCTTCGCGAGTGTCGATGTCATCATAGCGAAGAGCTCGTAATAACAAACGGAACTGAGTTTCACTCATTGTTGCTCTGAGATAATTAGGTGCTGTACCGTCTGTAGCCCACAAATCCCTTGTGAGTATGTGACATCCGCAAACTGCCTATGAGATATAATAATCCAAAAAGTACTCTGATCTCAAAGACATCGGTCAAAAGACAATCTCGTGGACGAGAGTAGTTCGTTTGGAAAACTTTCAGTTTCTTGTTTGTGTTGCCCACGATTTTTTGTACCACACATCGGGAGTAAAAAAAGTTCCCAGGCTGCCAATGGTGATTTGGCATTTTGAGCTGATTTTTTCATTCCTGGAGTCCCAATTACAGTGTTTTTTTTATTGTGCTCTTCGTCTTTGTTGGAGACTTAGTCAACTACTTTGTCACCTTATCTTTTAATGAAGATTCTTCCTTATCTTGACTGACATCGTTTGAGTCTTCAACGTCTTCATCACTCCAAGAATTCTCTGGTTCTGCGCCTGAGTAATTGAAGAGTGTAACTTCTAATTAGTCTATGTGCCATATTTGCAAAAATATATTTTTTGCTTGAAAACGGTCGTAAATGCAAACCCCAATGCATCTGAAAAGGGTCTATGTGCAAAAGCATACGTAGAGGATTAAAACTCAAAAATCTACAAGACATGCTCCACTATATTCCTTTGAAGCATCTGCCTACTTTTGTTGATTTTCCCAACTTTAGCTTTTTGGCACTTACAAGGAAAGTACTCGAGGTGTACCTCACCGATTTTCTTCATTCTGCGATATGTTGTAGTACCTATATCAAAAAACATTAGACATGTATTTTTTGTACGTGCTAATTCGGTCATTTAAGGGATAAATATCAGCTCCAAACTTAACCCCCTAAAACCAATTTTCTACGATTCTCAAAAACTACGTTGAATTTCTTATGTCTTATTTCCTTTTTTTCGATAAGGAATAATATTCAATTTGTTTCATTAAGAAATTCAACGTAGTTTTTGAGAAATCGTAGAAAATTGGTTTTAGGAGGTCAAATTTAGGGGTGATTTTCACCCCTTAAATGACCGAATTAGCACGTACAAAAAAATATGTGCCTAATGTTTTTAGATATACTACAACATATCGCAAAACGAAGAAAATCGGTGAGATATACCTCGAGTACTTTCCTTGTTACACTAATTGAAGGGTGTCCGGTTCCAACATGTTAAGTGCCAAAATCGGAATACTGAGATATCGTCGAAAAACTATGATCGTGATGCTATCAAGCAGTAAGAACCGATACTCAGAATTCCATCTATCGTGCGGTGGAACAATAAACATAAACAAAACACAATGTACTAAAATGTACGCACTGCGTGATAAATATCACCAATACCGTCAGGAATCGGTGGCATTTAGTTTATTTGTACCAAAACGAGACCTGGCGTTTGTTGCAACAGCCGTATTTGGTTCCACTGTGTAACTATTCATGATGAGTTTGGCACTTGGCATTTGTATACGATATAGGCAATTGTATGTAGAATATGTGCACCTTAATATCTTAAAATTAAGAAAATTGGCACTTAGCATGTTTGAACCGGACACCCTTCAATTAGAAGTTACACTCTTCAATTGCTGTCATCATCATCTCTAAAGTTTTCGATCTCAGATTCCTCTACTTCCAATGCTCTTCTTTTTTGTAGTCTCGATAACATTGCACTCTATAATCATTAATACGTTCGCTGCGTATCACACGGTTCCCGCGTGAGATGGCTGTATCTCCTGGGCGGATCACGCGGCTCCCGTGGCACGCCAACATAGTATTACGCAAATTTCAGGATTTTAGTACGGGGGGTTAACTCAGTGACCTTGATACGCAGGGAACGTGTTCGTTCGCTACTTATCACGCGGCTCCTGCGTGGGAGGGACAGACCCTCACGCGGCAACCGCGTGAGACGCAGCGAACGTGTTAAGAAATATGTTACGATGATTAACCGATGGCTTTAACTTTTTTGAAAATTTATTCAATTTTTATCAATGAAAATTAATATTTTACAAATCATTTTTATCACTATAACCTCTCAACAATCGCCCAAGTTTTCACAACATATTTTACCTTTCCATAATTCTGCAAGCACACAAGAAAATGCAACTGAAATAGACAATTTAAGGATTTGGGTATTTAACTCGTATTAAAATTAAGAAAAAATAAATAGTTAAGTGAAAAGACGTTTTCACTTACCGGCTACTTTCACATACTTTGCACTGAACGGGAGAGGAATGTAAGTGCGTCGTGGCAACACTGTATCTCGAGCGTGTATCGGAGAGCTACTCGCACTAGGCGGCTCGGCGCTGCTTTTCCGTTCGCTCGGATAATTACCATTCTTTTTAGTTGCACAGTGCATTTTTTTAAAAATTAAAACCACGGGCCGTTTCAGAAGTGTTTCAAGAAAGCATTTTAATTTTTTTCAAATTTTTCTAATACTAGTAAAAAATATACAAAATCACTTAAAATCTCAAAACGGCGGTGCTGCGCTCATATAGCGACTAACGGAGGGTTAGTAGGTAACCCATTGGAGAGAACATCCCTATCGGTCTATGGATCGGTTAGAATGTTTATGTATTAGCGACGCCACTTTGTGTGTTCTACGCTCTTCTCTGCTTTGCCCAAGCCTGATTCACTCATTTTACGACGCGCAGTGAAACGACGACTTTTCAGACGAAAAACTGGAACGAAAGCGAGGTGAAAAGCAGCTGCGTACATAACTGAACACAATATTGATAAACGTGCTGTTCCCATTACACGTAGAACTTGAAGCGTAACCCTCACTCATAAAAAAACGATCGTGGCGAAAAGAAATCATTTTCCTTTGATACCCGGATGCGCTATGACTTCACAAGTCTCAAGGAGGGATATATGACGAAATAGTTTGAGTATAACAAAGCTCATTCTGTCCAGTTGTATGTAGCTCTATCGCGAGTAACGAGCATTGAATGTTTGCATATATGTACACGGAATAATGATTTGAAATTTTATCATGGTAGAAGAACTGTGATCCATCGGTTTTATCTTTCCAACAAGAATTTCAAAGATTAACGTTAAACAGACTCCCAACACTGTGCAAAGGCTAATTACAGATCTCATAAAGTCAAGGGAGGGATTGTCGATATACACCGTCAACAGTCAAAGTCTCAGGAAACATGCTTCAGATGTAAACGATTCTGTTGTCAAGAACAGTGACTTCTTATTATTATGTGAAACATGGCTTCCTCAGAAAGAAAACGTTGACATACCCAAATTTGATTGCAATGCTATATTCAAACGACAAAACATTACAGCTACTGGGGTAGCTATCTATCAGAATAGGGACAACATTAAATGTTACTACATCTCACATGGACCTTCGAATAAGAAAAACAAGGGAAGTTGATGTTGGTCAATCAGCTGTTGGCGATTTATGTGCTACACAAATTCTGATGGACGACGGAAGGGAACTCGTTATGGTTGTTTTGTATATCTCTCCAAATAAAAAAAAATGGAAAATATCATACATTTTATACACCGACGATTAATTGTTTACAGCCCGGCAGGTTCAGCGATATTACAAGATATTTTCCATAAATTTCCATTAATTTTAGCAGGAGATTTTAATGTAAACTTTGCCGATGAAGCATCATTACCTCTCACTAATTTCCTTCAAAACGAGTTTCAGTTGGTTATGAAAAACCATGCGAAAGATCCTACAACGAGATATGGAACGACCATAGATGCAGTGTTTTCAAGATACCTTGAAAACATTACATCTAAAACGTTCGTCACATATTTTAGTTATCATCGGCCCGTTGTAACTTTCGTAGAATCTAACGTCGCAACGACACGTAGTACTGCTATCGTAACAGAAGTAACATATCAATAATCTGATTAAAAATTGTTATCAACGAAAATTAAAATCGTTTTTTTGTCTCATTTCCCCTACCACACATCTCACACTGTATATTTCCACTACAATATCATTCAGATGTTTCACATCTAACAGGCGTCCCGTGACGCCTTCTCTTTTTTTAAATTTTCTTTTACTTCAATAACAATATTTAATAGTTCATTGACAAGTAGAAATATTTGTCTCGGTTTTCTACCCCGTTATTGTACAACGTAATTTTCTAAATAATTTGTTAGGATCCGATCATATTTACCCGGTAAAGTCCTTATGGCGCATTTGGCTATACATATGTATATACAATCGGGGCCCTTTCGAGTTACCTAATAAAGGGTTCGATTACTTCCTCAGTGAAGGGGTAAGGCCACCATGCGCGTCAAGAAAGAAGGACGATTTTGGGAATTTTTTGTAGGAGTATAGTAAAAGCTGTAGAATGTTCTTATACAGTACTTTATCAAGTGTCTTTAGAGGTACAAAAAACATTTTTTTTTTAATTTTTGGTTAAGAAATGGCCGCTCTAGGATCCGGTTTCTGCGACGAGTTTTTTTGGAGGTCCAAAACGGGTGACCCGCCTGCACCTCGAAAAGTGAACCTAGATCAAAAATCCAAAAATGTTTCTTTAATATATATCATAAACTAATTGACCACGCGGGGGATTTTAGAAATATTTATTTTTCGAGAAATGGTGAGCATATGAAGGAAAAGTTCACGTTTTCACGTAAGAATTTCATATTTAATCGTTTATAAAACAAAAACTTTATAACATATCGAACAATCCCTACGTGGTCTATTAGATTACACTAGCACACACAAAAAAGTCCTGTTCCCAGAACCAGACCAGCATATCTTCATGTTTTTGGGGTCGCTGAATCCGAATCCGGTTTCCGTTTGTTTCCATCAGGTCACGTTTAAGGCCAGGTTCTGCTGGATTACGCTTATTTTTTAAATACTTATTACTTATTGTACAAAAAATATTAAAAATCAAAACTTTTTACAGGTGAAACTACACATATTTAACTACTAAAAAAAAGTTTTTTTGAATTTTTTTTCCAAAATGGTGGCTCTCAAAGTGGCGGCTGAAGATTGTCCAATTATTTGGTGGTCAGAAAGATTTTTCGAGAACCAATCATCTGAAAGCAAAAAACAAAAGAGATTCTTAATCTAGATGGAATTGGTTATCGTATTGACCACCCCGAGATATTTTCACCGAAAAACAACAAAATGGCGGACTTATGAATTTTTCGATCTATTTCATGCACTTACAATTGTTTATAACTTTTTTAAAAAACAATAAATATGTCTGATTCAGGTCAATACGATAGAGAGACATCTAAAAAGCAAAATGCCGTTTGGTTCAAGTCGATAAGTGCAATAGTTTTTGAAAAAACTTTCTGACCGGTTGAAAGAACGTGGTTTCGAGAAAAAGCAGTTTAAAGTTTTTTTTTGTGAAAAATCGTAAAGAAAAGTGGTTTTCACTTACATATCCATTCCAGCTTCGTACACAACTCCTTCTCGATCTTCGTAGGCATCATTTTCAAGGATTCTTGCATTTGAAAAAAATCCAGCAGAACCTGGCCTTAAGGTCATTTCAAAGTCAAGTCCAGGAGAAATAGTAAAATCGATTCAGATTAGTATTCCTATATATTTTTGGGGTCGCTGAATCCAAATCCGATGTCCATTTGATCCGACAAGGTCAAATTCAAGGTCATTTCAAGGTAAAATATGTTTATTCTGCCAAAAATGAATATTTGACTGCAGATTATGAAAGAACTGGAAATTTTACGTCTAGATATGTATTCAATTTTTTTGGTAACATAACCCCCAAGGTAATTTCAAGGTCACTTCATGTTATTGTATGGAGAGTTTATGTGACAATTGCAAAAATAAGAAAATGGGTCTTTGCGGGACTAAACTACTACGTCAATATGTTTTCGGGGGCACTGAGTTAGAATCCGAGGTTCGTTTGCCTCCAGTATGTCAGGGCCAAGTTCATTTCAAGGTCAAATCCAGCAAAAATGTTCAAATATTTTCGCATCATCACTCAGTTATGTTTTTGGAGTCGCTGGAACGTGCATTTTGTATCTCACTCTGCTGCTTCTTCATCGTTTCGCCTTCTTTTATAACGTACTCGTTTATCCTCAAAAGATCTGTGCAAGGGATTTCTCTTGCGTTTTATTTCTTTTTCCGCGCTTTCTCTCTGCAACATCCAACAGAAATCTGCCATCATGTTTTATCCCATCTACCCTGAAATCTTCGTTCTATATCTGTAAAATCTTGGTGGAAACGTTCTCCTTGTTCTTCACTGAAATTGCCAACGTTATCTGGAAGTTCGTCCACATGACTGTCCATCATATATGTAATTTTAAACTCATATTACATTCCAATCTCCTGAAATTCTCAACCATGTCAGACATTATTTTTTTTGTAGTCCGAGCTCTTATGATTGCCTAGAAAATTACTACATACTTTCTTGAAGCTGACCCATGCATTCTTCTCAATAGGGCTCATTTGAGTTACCAAGTGATCGTCTCTGAACATTTTTCTGATCTGAGGTTCATTGAATACTCCCGCTGCTACTTTAGCATCAGATAGATTTGGAAATTGATCTCGTAAGTATTTGTAACAATCGCCTTCTTTATTCAACGCTTTGACGGATTGTTTCATGAGTCCTAACTTTATATGTAATGGAGGTATCAATACCTTCTCTGGATCTATCAACGGCTGCTGTAAGATATTGTCGGATCCTACGACAAAGGATGTTCTAGGTTCCCAAACCTTTTTCACGTAATGATTTGTTTTATCTCTACTATCCCATTTACAAAGATAACACGGTTTTTTGGTATAGCCAGATTGCAGTCCCAGAATCGTTGTGAGGGTTTTAAAATCTCCGCAGTTGCCATTTGTGGTCGCCATATTTTATTGCTGCTAATAAAGTTTTCAAACATTCATACGATTCATTCATAACAGTCGAATGCGCAACTGGTATTGGTGCGTATACGTTAGTATTGTGGTGTAAGACTGTTTTGAGACTACGTTTACTAGAATCGATAAAACGTCTCCATTGATCAGCACTGTAAGTATCGGGCTTTAATTCGTCGATTACTCCTTTGACATTATTACAATAAACGAGAGACTTATTTGAATTGCGAGAGAAAAAGCTCCTAAATTTGTTTTCTCTTATCCTGTAAAACGTTACCTTCGTTTTCTTCTTCAACAGATTTCTCTCTTTCAACGTGGAAGCACAGTACTCGGCAACATCTTTCGGCAATCCCATGTTACGAATGAAATCGTTCAGTTCTCCCTGTGAGAACAATTGAGGCTTTTTTTTCTTACAACCCGTTGGAACGTATTCATGTGAATCATCTTCAGCTTCACTTTTTGATGTGAAACATCTTATGCCGCGCTTCGGGGGTGAGACCGGCTGCTCGTGAAACGTCGCTGGAGTGGCTAAATAAGCTAAGGCCAGGCGAACGTTGAACATTGCCTCTATATCTATATCTATTCTATATATAGATATAGAGGCAACGGTCACCCTGCGTCTCCTCACTGAACTGCGTCCCAACGTTCGCCTGGCCTAACTCAGGACGCATCGGCTCTCTCCGCCACGACTCGATGGTCCCCTTTCACCGAGCCCTAGCTTAACCACTTATTACTACACGCTCACTGTATCGGTGTACGAAGCAGTATTTACCCTCATTAATGAAAGCATGAGGATTGATTGATCATTGGTTAGCACGTTTAAAAATAACATTTAAATACCGTTTTTATAGGAAAATTGTTAGATGTGAAACATCGAAATTCTTCTTTGTAGAAAGTATGCGATAGGAAGGATGGACCACGCATCCGTTGAAAGCATACGTGCGCCAGTGCGCATTTGTATTTATGACTGGGATACCATTAAACGGTACGAACCGTTGTGTCGAATTCCGTTTATCGCGAGATAGAACAGCGACTGATGGCAGAGTTAAGAGAGAGTAAACTAAATGCGCTTTTTGAATTAGAGACAACGGTTGGTACCGTTTAATAGTATCACAATTATAAATACAAATGCGCACTGGCGAATGTGTTCTTTCGTTTTCAGCTAGATTTACTCAAGTGGACACAGCATTGAGAACAATCTAGCGAGAGTTAGTCTAGAATCTCGGTTGAGAAAAATAAATCTAGCTAGATTGTGCAGTGGATACACGATAAAAATTTACTACCAGAAAAATTTCAGTCTATTTGACCGGCTAAATAGATAGTAACTCAGTCTAGCGAGAGTGATAGGCGCCGGGTCGCAAGCGAAGGGCCTCGACCGCGTGCTCAGATTTCAGGAGCCTCGCGAGAGGCAACAGAAACCCTCTGCCCTTTATGCTCTCCTCGGACAAAGTGCAGACCCGCAATAAATTCGACTATTGCGGTGCACGTGTACTTCTTCGTGGATAGCACCAACCGAACGGCGCTGAATCTGCGTACTCTCCCGGCGCCAATTTTCATGCTCCAGCTCGGTGGTTGCGAAGAATTTCCTTCTCCCACCATGCATAGAAAAGTCATATCGATATAGGTCGAAAGTTCATAAATAATGAGATAATAGTAATTGAAACTTCTTCGCTGGCAAGTAAGTTTAGCCTCATGTGGGTACGTATGTGTGTACAATCTATAATACATCACGATTGTAAATAGATATTTGGGATAAGTCAAAGAAACATACGAGGCTAAACTTATTCACCAGGAAAGGAAATTTAATCGCCATTATCTTATTATCTATGAACTTTAGGCCCACATCGATGTAAGATACTTTGTTGTAGATAAAAATACGTGTGTGTATAATAACATATAATATAAAACAGTTTTCATAGAAAAATTGTTAGATGTGAAACATCGAAATTCTTTTTTGTAGAAAGTATGCGATAGGAAGGATCGACCACGCGTCCGTCGAAAAAAACACGTGCGCCAGTGCGCATTTGTATTTATGACTGTGATACTATTAAACGGTACGAACCGTTGTGTCTAATTCAAAAAGCGCATTTAGTTTACTCTCTCTTAACTCTACCATCGGTATTGTTTAATAGTATCACAGTCATAAATACAAATGCGCACTGGCGCACGTGTTCTTTCGACGGACGCGTGGTCGATCCTTCCTATCGCATACTTTCTACAAAGAAGAATTTCGATGTTTCACATCTAACAATTTTTCTATATAAAAACTGTTTTATATTTTCTATTTCATGGATAAGTATTATGCATTGACATAGCAATGCTATTTATGATTGACTTGAGCGTAGATGTGCTCGTAAGTACACGCATGGTTCTTGCACCCGTGCGTAAAGCTCCCACGGCTATACTGGTTTTATTTGATAGTACAACTCTTCAAGAATATATTCCCAAAATTACAAGTCGATCCGACAAACTCTGGAATATATAGCATTTTGAACTTCACTCACACTCACTCACTCACTCACTCACTCACTCACTCACTCACTCACTCACTCACTCACTCACTCACTCACTCACTCACTCACTCACTCACTCACTCACTCACTCACTCACTCACTCACTCACTCACTCACTCACTCACTCACTCACTCACTCACTCACTCACTCACTCACTCACTCACTCACTCACTCACTCACTCACTCACTCACTCACTCACTCACTCACTCACTCACTCACTCACTCACTCACTCACTCACTCACTCACTCACTCACTCACTCACTCACTCACTCACTCACTCACTCACTCACTCACTCACTCACTCACTCACTCACTCACTCACTCACTCACTCACTCACTCACTCACTCACTCACTCACTCACTCACTCACTCACTCACTCACTCACTCACTCACTCACTCACTCACTCACCTCACTCACTCCACTCACTCACTCACTCACTCACTCACTCACTCACTCACTCACTCACATCACTCACTCACTCACTCACACACTCACCACTCACTCACTCACTCACTCACTCACACACCTCACTCACTCACTCACTCACTCACTCACTCACTCACCACTCACTCACTCACTCACTCACTCACCACCACTCACTCACTCACTCACTCACTCACTCCACTCACTCACTCACTCACTCACTCACTCACTCACACCACTCACTCACTCACTCACTCACCTCACTCACTCACTCACTCCACTCACTCACTCACTCACTCACTCACACACTCACACACTCACTCACTCACCCTCACTCACATCACTCACTCACTCACTCACTCACTCACTCACTCACTCACTCACTCACTCACTCACTCACTCACTCACCACTCACTCACTCACTCACTCACTCACTCACACACTCACTCACTCACTCACATCACTCACTCACTCACTCACTCACTCACTCACCACTCACTCACTCACATCACTCACTCACTCACTCACTCACTCACTCACTCACTCACACTCACTCACATCACTCACTCACCACCACTCACTCACTCACCTCACTCACTCACCACTCACTCACACTCACTCACTCACTCACTCACCACTCACTCACATCACTCACTCACTCACTCACTCACTCACTCACTCACTCACTCACTCACTCCTCACTCACTCACTCACACACTCACTCACTCACCCACTCACTCACACACTCACTCACTCACTCACACACACTCACTCACTCACTCACTCACACACTCACTCACCACTCACTCACTCACTCACTCACTCACTCACCACACTCACTCACCACTCACTCCCACTCACTCACCACTCACTCACTCACTCACTCACTCACTCACTCACTCACTCACTCACATCACTCACTCACTCACTCACTCACTCACTCACCACTCACCTCACTCACTCACTCACTCACTCACTCACTCACTCACTCACTCACTCACTCACTCACTCACCTCACTCACTCACTCACTCACCACTCACCACTCACACACTCACCACTCACTCACTCACTCACTCACTCACTCACTCACTCACTCACTCACTCACTCACTCACTCACTCACTCACTCACTCACTCACTCACTCACTCACTCACTCACTCACTCACTCACTCACTCACTCACTCACTCACTCACTCACTCACTCACTCACTCACTCACTCACTCACTCACTCACTCACTCACTCACTCACTCACTCACTCACTCACTCACTCACTCACTCACTCACTCACTCACTCACTCACTCACTCACTCACTCACTCACCACTCACACTCACTCACTCACTCACTCACACTCACTCACTCACTCACTCACCTCACTCACTCACTCACTCACTCACTCACTCACTCACTCACTCACTCACTCACTCACTCACTCACTCACTCACTCACTCACTCACTCACTCACTCACTCACTCACTCACTCACTCACTCACTCACTCACTCACTCACTCACTCACTCACTCACTCACTCACTCACTCACTCACTCACTCACTCACTCACTCACTCACTCACTCACTCACTCACTCACTCACTCACTCACTCACTCACTCACTCACTCACTCACTCACTCACTCACTCACTCACTCACTCACTCACTCACTCACTCACTCACTCACTCACTCACTCACTCACTCACTCACTCACTCACTCACTCACTCACTCACTCACTCACTCACTCACTCACTCACTCACTCACTCACTCACTCACTCACTCACTCACTCACTCACTCACTCACTCACTCACTCACTCACTCACTCACTCACTCACTCACTCACTCACTCACTCACTCACTCACTCACTCACTCACTCACTCACTCACTCACTCACTCACTCACTCACTCACTCACTCACTCACACACTCACTCACTCACTCACTCACTCACTCACTCACTCACTCACTCACTCACTCACTCACTCACTCACTCACATCACTCACTCACTCACTCACTCACTCACTCACTCACTCACTCACTCACTCACTCACTCACTCACTCACTCACTCACTCACTCACTCACTCACTCACTCACTCACTCACATCACTCTCACTCACTCACTCACTCACTCACTCACTCACTCACTCACTCACTCACTCACTCACTCACTCACTCACTCACTCACTCACTCACTCACTCACTCACTCACTCACTCACTCACTCACTCACTCACTCACTCACTCACTCACTCACTCACTCACTCACCCACTCACCCACTCACCACTCACCCACTCACCCACTCACCCACTCACCCACTCACCCACTCACCCACTCACCCACTCACCCACTCACCCACTCACCCACTCACCCACTCACCCACTCACCCACTCACCCACTCACCCACTCACCCACTCACCCACTCACCCACTCACCCACTCACCCACTCACCCACTCACCCACTCACCCACTCACCCACTCACCCACTCACCCACTCACCCACTCACCCACTCACCCACTCACCCACTCACCCACTCACCCACTCACCCACTCACCCACTCACCCACTCACCCACTCACCCACTCACCCACTCACCCACTCACCCACTCACCCACTCACCCACTCACCCACTCACCCACTCACCCACTCACCCACTCACCCACTCACCCACTCACCCACTCACCCACTCACCCACTCACCCACTCACCCACTCACCCACTCACCCACTCACCCACTCACCCACTCACCCACTCACCCACTCACCCACTCACCCACTCACCCACCCACCCACCCACCCACCCACCCACCCACCCACCCACCCACCCACCCACCCACCCACCCACCCACCCACCCACCCACCCACCCACGCACCCACCCACCCACCCACCCACCCACCCACCCACCCACCCACCCACCCACCCACCCACCCACCCGCTCACCCGCTCACCCGCCCACCCGCTCACCCGCTCACCCGCTCACCCGCTCACCCGCTCACCCGCTCACCCGCTCACCCGCTCACCCGCTCACCCGCTCACCCGCTCACCCGCTCACCCGCTCACCCGCTCACCCGCTCACCCGCTCACCCGCTCACCCGCTCACCCGCTCACCCGCTCACCCGCTCACCCGCTCACCCGCTCACCCGCTCACCCACTCACCCACTCACCCACTCACCCACTCACCCACTCACTCACTCACCCACTCACTCACTCACCCACTCACTCACTCACCCACTCACTCACTCACCCACTCACCCACACTCACCCACACTCACCCACACTCACCCACACCACTGCGGTTCGAAGATCGTCGAAATTGCTGCTTATGTCGCAGGATGTATTTTCAACGAAGGGATTTCCGGTTTATTAATGTTAATGCATGGTATAGACATTAAAATTGGTCGGTATTGCCACGAATATGCGTGCAAAGAGGATTCACATCGCATATTGATGGCCGACAAAAAAGCCAATGCTTCTACTCGTGAGGCACGAATTCAACTCAGGCAGCAGCAAAAAGATGTCCTAGACATCATATAGGTGAAGCAGGACAGTTGCTTTGTGGACCTGGAATCGACGATTCTATGTAAGTTGAAGAAAAACATGTTTTTCTTCACTTTTTAGTTACACAAAACTTTCAACGCGTTTTTCTCGACACACTTTTCGAAATCGGTAGTCAAAATTTTTTCGTAAGAGTAGACTAACTTTAGGTGTTATTATTTTCGAGAAAGCATGGCAATTATTTTAAAAATAAAAATCTATAGTCGTATCTGTAGAAGTTTTAGAATTCAACACGACCAATAAAAAAGTATAAGTACAAAACTTCTACAAATTAAAACGACTTAAATTTCAAAAAAAAATACGAGGGCTGTTCAAAAAATAATGATAATAGTGACCCTGACAGGAAATGTGTTGCGAAGGGTGGCAACACTGCATATCATCGTGTAGCTCATTCTTTTAGCCATCTGTAACGGCCAGTTTCAAGTCGATTAGCGCAATGAGTGGACGTATGTGACGATTCGCGTAACGCGTGTTAGGGTATTTTCATAACGGCGCACCGTACATTGCACCGCACCTAGCCCTGGAGTATAGCCTCGCCTCGAGATTCGCCCATAGTATGGGGCAAAATGTTCATAGTGATGCCTCGCACCTAGCCTAGCCATTCATTCTTGTTGTTGTTATTACAGAGATACTATGTCGTATTCGTCTCCTTCGACGTCTTCTGATGAAGAAGACATCGTATTTAATTCGAATTTGTAAAAAAGGGTGCATGTTTGAAAGAAATGAAAATATTCATACACACAATGTTAATGAAAAATGAAGTTTTTATGTTATTTATAAGATCTGTATGTTTCATTAATTTAATTATCAAATTTTTAATATTTTATTAACATTCACCTGATTTCAAACTTCATGTACGATAATGAAGTACCTACCTGTTGTTCCACATTCATCTGCTACTTCCTTCCACAATTTTGTCAAGATTAAACTATTTTGGTGGCTTCTGTTTCTTTTATTTCGGATTACTTCTCGAACAAAAACGCAGTTTATTAATTTTTCTTTATCCATCGCCGGGAGATTTGCGACGCTTGAGGCTCGAAAAATACCAAGCTCTATTCCTCGTGCGAGGGCGATAGTAGCATGCCATGTGCGCGGGCGATGGTACCATGCCATGTGCGAGGCGAAGGGCCGTGCGCCGTTGTGATCGAGTCCATTTATTTACACGCGCCTATTTACTTCGCTTCGTATTACCCCCACCCACTTAGATATTCGCCTACCATGTCCAGCATGGATAAAAAGTTAGAGCAACGTTGTAACGTGAAATTTTTAGTGAAACTCGGGAAGAACCAAAAATACGCATATGAATTATTAACTACGGTGTATGGTGAAAATGTTATGAACCAAGTGACCTTCTACAAGTAATATAAAGCGTTCGAGGAGGATAGAGAGAGCATCGCCGACGAGTCACACGAGGATCGCCCTTTAACGTCTCGCACCGAGATTTTAAAGAATACAGCTGCCGTTATCGTCTCCGAAGAACAACGAATTACCGTTAGGGAGCTCGCCACATATCTAGAGATTTCAGTTGGCAGCGCATTTTCGATTTTGCACGATGATATGGCCATGTGACGTGTGTTTTGCAGATAGGTGCCATGCCTGCTCACATCGGAGCAAATTCAACATCGTGTCTCCGTGTATACCTCACTTACCGTACAATCAAGATTTAGCTCCTTCCGACTTCTGGCTGTTCCCCGAAGTCAAGTTTCCGCACAGGGGGTGGAATTTCAAGACCAATTGCGAGGTGATCAAAGCTGTAGAGGCGCGCTGCAAGGAGCTCGCGGAAGATGGTCTGGCGTTCGTGGTTAAGAAGTGGCAGGAACGGTGGGAAAAGTGTATTAGAACCGATGGGGGTTACTTCGAAAAAGAGCGTGTAGATTGGGAAGACTGAGTAAATATTTTTTTCTGTAGAGCGTTTTTATCATTATGTTTTGAACAGCCATCGTAGCTACGACACAAATCTCTCGAAACTGATGCCATATAGATTTAGTACGATCATCCATCCTCCTTCCCGACTCCCCACCCTAATCGAACCCAACCCATCCGAACAATGGAATGTTTACTCTTGCAATTTTTTATTGCAATTTAAAATAGGACATCCTGTATGTATAACACAAACAATACATATTTTTTACTCACCGTTCTATCCAGGTAGCTAGTTGCAATGACGGGCATAACTTTTTAATGATATTATGAATTATTTTACGGGGCCAACCAACAGGCCAGTAGGCTACCCAGTAATAGTTGTGCTACTGGTAATATGGACAATGGTAAGCTCACAGTTGAACCATGGACTGAACCATGATAAGTACCCCTTAAGAACCATCCTCCAAGCCCGATAGACTTATGGGTACTGGTAAAGAGTGCTGCTAGAAGAACACCTCGAGGTAACCATTGACGGCATAACACCCAATAAAGCCAAGCTATTAGAAGTTGTTCCGTGCAGGCTGAAACGTGAAATATTTTAGAAAAACTGTTTACTGATCGTTAAAAGCAAGTAATACTTTTCATGGTAATATGGATGTCATGGAAGATATTATCTATTGTTGCGGTAACTACATATTATAATGAATATAACTATAAATGTCTATATAAGATGAACACGATCTTGTACGAGTATAGTGGGATCAGGACAGAGATTTTGTAGGACTAACATAAAATATAAAACTTATATAATAAATGTATAACAATTGTTATCTCTGCAATTTAACTGCAGATCTTTAGAAGTACCACTAGCAGTGATTTATTCTGCGTTTGATTTATATTAGTTGCATTGAATATAAGGGGTTACATTGAAAGCCGCTGTTTTTTCTTGTTCTTAAAACATTATGTCGTAATAAAATGTGTGAATACCTCAATCGAAGTATTTGCCTTCGACAGCTATAACTTTTTCCTACTTTTCTGGCAGAAGTCGAATTTCGCTACGAAAGAATTGTCTACTTTTTGAGCTAATCCACTCAGCAACATAATTTTTGATTTCTTGGTAATTACAGAAGTGTGTATCTTCCAAGTCGTGTTGCATCGATCTAAATAAATGAAAATCACTCGGGACCAGGTCTGGAGAATACGCTGGGTGCGGGAGAACTTCCCATTCAAGCTCCATCAATTTTTCTTTCACAGTTTTAGCAACATGAGGCCGAGCGTTGTCATGAAGAATAATTACTTTTCGGCGATTTCATGCAAATAATGGTGGTTTTTGCATCAAATTATAATTTAAACACTCCATAATTGTTGTTAATAATGTTCGGAAGTAATTGTTTCATTCAGTTTCAACAGCTTGTAATAAATGACACCTTCCACATCCCACCAAATTGAAAGCATTGTTTTGTGACCATGGATGTTTCGTTTTGGTAAACACGTTGATGGTTGGCCAGGATGAACCCATGATTTTTTGCGTTTCGGGTTGTCGAAATAGATCCATTTCTTATCACCGGTTACGATACACCATAAAAAAACTTTTCTTTTTATGCTTCGCAAACAAAGAAATCGAAATCTTCAGACGATTAATAGTAGCATTTTCAGTCAATTCATGTAGTAGCTTTCCGTTTTTTTCAATCTTTCCCATGGCATGTAAACATCGTGAAATTGTAGATTTATCGACTTCAATCTGTTGAGCCAATTCTTTGAGCATTTGAATAGGGTTTTCTTCAAATAGAGCTTGCAGTTGTTCATCTTCGAACTTCTTCATTTGACCTGACCGTTGTTTGTCGTGAATATCACAGTTTTCACGTTTTAAGTGAGGAAACCAGTCTCTACATACTGTTTCTGATGGAGCAGATTAAGTATAAGTTTGCACAAGTAATTGATGAGCTGCAGCAGCACTTTGAAAAAAATCAAAGTAGTGTAGAAGTACACATCAAAGAAACAACTTGTCGCGTTCCATTTTCTTTGGTTATAGATACAGACTTATATAAACCTAACATGGCAATTTAATGACTGAATGTCAATGGGAAATGTCCTTAATTTGAAGTGATAAAGGAAGTATTAGTCGCTCCGCACGTTTGAATCTTTACAACAAGCTAATAACACAATCATGTCCACCATTTCACTATTTAAAATACACCGTACTTACTCTATGTAGAAATTAAGAAACTAAATTAATGTAAGTTAACCAATTTTATAGGTAATAATAACAGAATTATTAAAAATGAATTTGATTTACTTTAGCCTTTTCCAAATTCCTTGTAAAAAGTCACGCATAGGCAGATTGGTAGATAAAGTTCGGATAAGCTCGTATAAGTTTCCGTCTTAAAAATGAATATGGTTCTATACAGCTCGAATACATATTGTATTGTTTCCGTCTTAAATCTGTATTAGAGCCATGTACAACCGTATTTATTTTAATATGGAGACTTTTACGGCCTTATTCAATACTTATCTGCCTAATCGGCATCAGTGATTCCTCATTGACCGTCGTTACACCAGAGGTGAAGAAGAGATAAAATAGAAGTGAGGTACATGTACACTTCAGGTTTGAAAGGTCGGTGTATAAATTGAAACTCCTGATAGTACGAAAGAGGAAATATATCGATAAAGAAATTGTAAATTCCTTGAAAAAAGTCGCGCATTGGCAGATTGGTAGATAAGGGTCGGATAAGCTCGTATAAGTTTTCGTATTGAAAATGAATACGGTTCTATACAGCTCGAATAGATATTGTATTGTTTTCGTCTTAAATCTGTATTAGGGTCATGTAAAGCCGTATTTATTTTAATATGGAGACTTTTACGGTCTTACTCAACTTTTATTTACCTAATCGGCATTAGTGATTCCTCATTGACCGTCGTTACACCAGAGGTGAAGAAGAGATGAAATAGAAGTGAGATACATGTACACTTCACGTTTGACAGGTCGGTGTATAAATTGGAACTTCTGATAGTACGAAAGAGGAAATATATCGATAAAGAAAAAATAATAATAAAGTAGTTGCTCCATTATTGTAATCCAATTCCATTGTATCTCCTATTTTTTTGCCACAACTTTGATTGTTGATAGTGAAGAAAAATTAAATTTTTTGGTTGATCCATCGATTCGTCCCGTTCTCGCATGACGTTGAAAGCAAAAAGTAGAATGACCACCAAGATATTTGTCCTTCATACGTGATCAAAATGAGGTTAAAACGGTCAGTTAGGAAGTAACTTATCTGATGGCAATTCTTCTAAGATACTGGGATCTCCTTATTTGCTGTTTATGCACAAGCAACCAGAGAAAAATAGCACTGCTTCCGTTCATTACATTTATTATTCGAAAAAATGCAAACGATTATCAAACTATATCGGAGCGTCTGTCACTTCAACTACTAAGGAGATGACCGATGTTTTTCGGACTGATAGTTCAATTTGGTTCGAGTTTTGGATGTCGGTATTACCACCGAATTACAGGAAACCACTGCGGATCGGGTGCGCCTACCGATATGCAAACCGCTCCACTGGCGTGTACTAAGACGGGCACCCTGTATATAGGTGTACAAAAAAGTTTTAGGATACTTCCATTCCGTGTCATAAAAGTAATTCAGTTACCGCTCATATATGATATGGCGGCACTTGTTATGCTGTATCGAAACATATAAGGGAGTTATAGATATAACCCCCCTTTAAATTCTGTGTACAATACATGCAGACCAATAAGCTCTTTATTAGACACTGCATTCGCTATGAATTCCATCAAGGAAAAAGTATTAGGAAAGTATGTGAATCGATCTGTTCTGTTCTTGGGGACGACGTGGTATCTAAAAGTACATGTGAGTATTGGTATAAGAGATTTAAAAATGGTGATTTTTATGTTAGTGACCGTGAACGTACTGAGGTCCCTGTAAAGACGGACAACCAGGAACTGCAAGCGTTGCTGGATGAAAACTCTTGCCAGATGGAAAAACAACTTTCAGAATAGCTAGGAGTAATTCAACAAACTATTTCCTATCGTTTTCAAGCAATGGGAAAGATTCAAAATGAACAAAGTGGATGCCACACTCTTTGACTCAAGCAAATAAAAATAGCCATCTTTTGACATGTATTTGAATCTTTACAACAAACAACAAAGAAAGTCTTTTTATGGGAAATTGTGACTGGCGATGAAAAGTGAATTTATTTTGATAATGCGAAACGCTGATATCATTCGGTTGACCCCGGCGAGCCGACGACATCGACGCCAAAGCGCAATATTCATTGTAACAAAGTCATGCTGTATATATGTGGAATATGAAAGGCGTACTTCATTATGAACTTCTGAAACCTGGCCAGACTGTTACCGCCGATCGCTATCGTCAACAATTAATACGATTGAATCAAGAAATTGACCAAAAGCGTCCATTTACTGGCAAAGGAAAACGTTCAGTAAAACTGCTCCATAACAACGCCAGGCCTCATGTGGATTGACCGGTCAAGAATACGTTAATGGCTCTTGGATGGGAAGTTGTACCACACCCGGCGTATTCACCAGACTTAGCTCCTACTGGTTTTCACTTGTTTCGGAAAATTCAAAACAAATTGTCTGATGTGAGATTCAAAACATTTGAAAAAGTCCAAAAATGGGTCGATAACTTCCTCATCTCGCAAGATGAAACTTTCTTTGCGGAAAGCATCCGCGAATTGCCTAAAAGATTGTCATTGAAAATAAGGGGGATTATTTTGATGAATAAGTGGCTGGTGTGTTGGGGAAAAGTAGTATAAGTCCAAAATTGGCTAAAGTATGTTAAGTCAATTAATCACTTTTGGAAACAGGTATCTGTGGTAGGGATAAGTGATATGTCTTAATAAGTAATAATTACTTATTTTGTTATTTGGACTAGACTTATATCACTTGTCCCTACTCTAGATACCCGTTTTCAGAAGTGATTAATCTACTTAACACATCAAAACGCGAAAATATAATACCATGCGATACCTTTTATTGCCATGGGAGAGATTCTGGGTTTTTATCTATTACCCACAACGCGGAGTATTCTAATATTGGCAATTGAGATGGATTTATAATTTCATTTTTTAAAAGTTTATCAACCTGTTACACAATTTCCTGTTTATGGATTAGAGGAAAACGATAATTACGAATATGAACAAGCGTTTCATCTGTAGTTGGAATTTTATGAGTTAAGATATCAGTTTATCCAAATTTATCGTGTGCGAGGTGAAATCTACCCGTACATGAGGCAATCAAATCCTGCACACTTTCATTTTCTTGTGATCCAAATGACTGAACTTTAAAACATCATGAACAGAATTTACCCTGTTTTCCTCGTTTAACTGGAAACAGTCGGCTTCACCAATTTTATTTTGTACAATCAATTCGCTAAAAGTTCTTATTTCTGGATTTATATCGATCATAACTAAATTACAACATGACTCTAGAGAACCTGAAAAGGATCATTTGCACCCTGGGTTACAAATTAACAACGACTCGACAGAGTTAAAAGCAAAATCAGATTCTTTAGGTATATGATTCTCAAATTCGTCATGCTCTACTTCATTATTGGACTCATCCATAATAGTAACGTCAAAAACAGATTCCACAGATTGTGGCTCAAAAGCAGACGTACTCTTAATTGAATCTGAAACAAGATCATCAGCCAAACTTTGAAAAGATTCAGAATTTATTAAGCGATCCATCGTATCTATATTACTCGTATATTGGTTTCCGCCTTTACGCCTTGATTTATAATATTATTATATTTTCATGAAAAAGGAAATCAATTTTTTCTCCAAACCATTCTAGACAGAGTTTTGCGGATAATTTATTTTAACATCAAAGTCGCAGAGAAACCAGGTTCCCAATAAACCATCTTGTCGAATAAGAAAGTCATTCGATACCATTTGAAAGATTACTAAATAATCAAATATTTTTATTGGAATAGTACCCATTGTAATTATTGAGTGAGCCGTGATTCCCTTAAGGTTGATTTAATTTTTTTCCTAAAGAAGTCACTGGGAGATTTAACAGATTTTTCCTTTATGAGATTTACACCGGCTCCAGTATCTACATGAAAATTACACTTCTCTCTAAAAGGTCACCCAAAAATTCGATTGGCAAGGATTGGTTATCCCGGCTCAAATTAACGTCGACTACTATGAATCTACTACTACTACTATCCTCGACTTTAACGATATCATCATGGAGCGCATGTAATCCAAATTCTTCCGCGGTGCACTCTTCCGCAGAAGAACTTATGCATTTCTCTGTTTCGAATTGGAATTGCCATACTTATTTTAATTTGGATTCCGACTATTGCGATATACGCCATTATTATTTTGCTCTACTTCATGTAAATTAAAAAAAAAGATTTTTTGCAATATAGTTACACTGGAGATACACCAACCAAAAAAATCATATGGAATCATCTATTAGTCAGCTATTATAGAAAAAAATTGTCAAATAGTTTAATTTGGTGGAACATGGTAAACAAATTTAAAAACGCTATCGCGCCGGCGTGAACGTGTTAATTCATATTATATTATGTTTATTTATTTATTTATTAAATATGTATACACAATGTTTATATTGTTTTATAATATACATGATTGTTGGAGAATGTCGTGGTCCACGACTCTCTGTTGAGCGTTCCGTAACAAGGAACAGTGTAGATGTTGAGGAGAAAGAAAAAGGCCGTACGCGAAAGCAATTAGCAGTGGAAATTGAGTCTTTAATTTGAGCACTCTAAAGAGTAGACCACACTTAACACTAGTGAGTAGTCCTAACACAATACTGAGTAGACCGTAAAATGAACAATAAGCACGATATTATTGATCGGCTACCGATGAGTTTAAACCGCGTGAACAATGGCTGACCGCGTGGTCAGCCCGTAATAACGTTCGAGAAACTGAGCATGGCTCGTATAAGAAACCGAGCGCACGAGCCTCAAGCACAGAGCGGACCGGTTGACATTAAATGCGAGTACCGATGAGAATTTCCGTGATATTAGTAATGACTTGTGAGCGAATCCTACGAGATATCCCGTGGGTAATAACCGCGCGTTCCGAGAGCCGTTACACAAGATCGAGAAGCACTTGAGAAGAACCGATCAAAACTGGAAACGGAAACGGAAGAGATGATAGGAACCGGAAGACGAGAGGCACACGTGACCGCGCAACGTGGCATTGATCGACGATCGACGAGCGTTGCCGCGAGGTGCTATCGCGCGACGCGTCGAAAGCCGAACCGGTCGACACAGTTGGAGACACGCCATTATTCAACAATGATATACAATACAACACACACAATGTGTACAGAAAAACAAGTAATACAGCATCCTACTGTCCTAATGGGTGCATTCAGCAGATCATACCGTTCCGCAACAGTTGTGGAACAGCTCAGCAAAAATCTGCCGAACGCGCATGCTACCGAGCGCTCCAAGTGAGCGTAAGTGGTAGCGGTCGCCATGTTTTGTAGCGAAGAAAAGTTACGCTCCAGCGCTCCCACTCACTTCCATCGGAAGAAGTATTGGCGCATTTTATGAATGATGTCGAGCGGTGTGAACCAATGTGTCGAATTCCGTCTGTCGTGCGACGGAACATCTTATATTTTATATATTATTACGAAAAAAATTATATTTTCTTGCCACCGCCAGTCATAAAACAATCTGTTACCATATCAGTACCTCAGAGCTAAACAGTATTAACTCCATTTTTTCGCGAAACCTGTATTATTTCTTCATTCTGCTATTTTCAATGTAAAATAGCAGAATGAGGAAATAATACGGTTTTTGAAAAAAATTGTGTTAATACTGTTTAGCTCTGAGGTATTGATATAAACAACACAACATTTTGTAACCAGAGATAACACTGGATAACAGTGATTTTGTTACTCGAACCAGACCAGGTGATTCTTATAGATTTATGTGCGCTAAAAACGAATCTGACTCAAATTAATTATTCCTAAACAATTTTATAAAGCCAAATTTCAGTACAAGTCGATCGTTTAAGTCCACCGTGCCGCGCGCCTAAATGTATCGAAGGCCACGGCTGAAACTTGTTGTCAGCAGAACAGAGAGCGCTACTTCTGAGCGTACTGAGCGGTAGCGGTTTATGCTCGATCTGCTGAACGCAACCATTGCCATTAGCACAGTCACAAGTAGTATATCTTAGTACATCCTTCTAACTGTTCACATTTGACTATATTGCTAGGATTTTTTTCTAATGGAATACCCTGTTGAAGGAAATGTTGTTTAGTATGAATAATAGCGAGTCACGAACAGTAACACAAGCATTAGTAGTGTTTCTATTTAAATTAGGAAGCGGCACTTTCAATGTAATTATACATAAATTATTTGGCTTGGAACGAGAACAGCAAGTGTCGGATTATTTCCATCAGGTAATAAAAGCCTTTGAAACTGATATTTTAAATACTCAGTTTGGAATTCATGCAAAGTCTAGAAATGAATTAATCCACGAAACTGCTAACGTTGCAAAGAAGCTTTTTGATATCGGTGAATCTACATTGGCATTAAAATTAGATGGAACGTATACTAGACACGAAAAAGTCGAAGTAATGCTTATTAACGAAAATCTTATTACGGCCAAAAAATGTCCACTGTGTGTAAACCTTTTACCATCTGCACAACAAATGGCTATATAGTTGATATAGCAGGACCATTCAACGGTACAATGAATGAAGGTCGGGACATACATTACCGAGCCGTGCCAGGGCCGGGGCACGGCCGAGTATGTTCCGTCGTCCGGCAGTCGATCTGTCCAATAGAATCAAATGCTTTTGTTCTCACTTTACCGGGCCGTGACCGGGCGTCGCCAACGGACCGTCACCGGGCCGGGCCAGTTAGTTCAGTTTTACTTTTTCACGGTGACGGTCCTGCCGCGCTTCTCGTGTTTCCGTAATTTACGTGTTTTAGCGCCTAGCAACGTAGCAGTTTCCAAGACAACTGACGACTGACGGACATGTATGGTTCCTAGATACACGCGCCGTGCAAGGGTTCTGACCATTTCTTTCTCTTCGGCCGTGTTCGACCCTAGCACGGCCCGGTAATGTATGTCTCACCCTTTAACGTGCCGTGCCAGGGCCGAATGATGGCCGTGTCCCGGCCCTCGTACGGCCCGGTAATATATGTCCCGACCTTGATGCATCAATAATGAAAACCTTATTAGATTAAAGCCAATGGATTAATGTCTCCTTTGCAACGTGGTGATATCTGCTTTGTTAATCGAGGTTTTCATGATGTTGTAGAGAATATGGAGAATCTAGGATATAGGTATGTAAGGTTTTTATGCCCGCTGTTAAGGGTAATCGTGCACAATTACCAACTGAAGAAGCCAATTTTTCACGGTGGGTTACAAATGTAAGGTGGGTTGTCGAGGCTGTTCGTGGAGCCAGAGGCCAAAAATCTAGACTATTACGTAACAAAGTAGAGAAGAAGTTACTACCTGTAGTAAAATCTTTGTGCCGAATTGCTGGATTTTAATATAATACTTATGGAAAAAGGATAAATTCTGATCGGGAAATTGCCGAAGAAATAGATAATTATATAAAAAAGCGTACAGTCCAGCAAAATACTTTGCAAACAGTGGTTCAAATACAAAGTTTAAATCGCCGTAAAAAAACATTCATAAAACGCTCTTCAACATGCCTAACAGATTTTTCGGAATTTACTGAAGACGATCTCAAGATCAAGAGACACGGTAGTGTCTCGCGGCATGTTCATTCAAGTCGTCAGAACGACGCCGCCAGCGCTGTCGCCGCGAGCACCCGTGTATCTTTACAGGAAAAATGTCTGCCCCCCCCTTCACCCCTCAATTTTAACATCGAATTTTCTCGATAAATATACGGTTATAATTAAAACTATGCTTAGTTACGCCATATAAATCGACTATTCTCTATCGATAGAGACCAGAGTAAATGTTGTAAGTTACATATTAACAGAGATTTTTCCTTAGCAACGCGAAGCCACGCCCCTCGCGCCTCAAAAGTCGAGAATCCGATTTCTCGGGCGATATTGGGATCTGACATGGGGGAGGAGCTTAGTTCGAAAAATCCAATATGGCCGAAATGAGTATACTACCGACACAGAGTCTTATGGGAGTGAAGTCATTATTTATTGTTTTGGCACGCGCAGGGCTCCGCGAATCGTTCCCAACTTTCACTAGACTCGCGGGAGGACATGAGCACCCTTTGCCCTCCGTTATCGTCTAGGGTTGACCTCCCATAAATATAAATTCAGCCTTCGAGACGCGCATATGCCTGTCCCTGGATGGGCGCATCACGGAACGTCGACGTATCTGCGCCCAACCCCGGAGTCTTTTTAACGTTTTTACTCTTCCACTTTCTCGAAACTTTCTTCTCACATCGTGAAATGGGTTTTAGGGCATTTTTTCACGCTTTTAACCTATCAACTTTTTCCAAATTTCCGAAAAAATTTTCCTTATACATAAATTTTTTACCCGCACGTGATAAACGGTGAAAACGAACATCTGGATTTTTCCTCCAGTTACTCTTACAGCCATTCACGTAACAATAAACTTTACTGATGGATTTGCCATGTGGCGAAAATCTTACACCTTCCATTTTTCTATTAATTCAACATATGAATAAGGTATAATTTTTAATAATATAATAATGTTCTGTTTGCTCCGAGGTTTTTGAACGTACTGGACGCTTTCCTACCAGGAGCTTGTTGTATAACTTTTTTAGTTTTCTCTTACGACCGGGGGTAGGAGTGCTAACTACGCAACGCGAAGAAATTTCCAGGGAAATGCGGAAGGCAGGATTAAGTGTTGTAAATTCCGAGGAAACTCCAGTGCTCGGTTCCTATGTCCCAGCCGACGTACACGTACACGGGACCCTGTAGCATTGAGGAACTTTCCCGGATCTAATTTATGACCCAAAGGGTCCCAAGGAGTGTCGAATTTTTCCCTCGCACCGGTCTAGGGCCCAAATGCGAGAAGCATTTGGGCGAATACGAGACATACATACATTAATCCAATGCCAGTCACTCGCTAACCCACTACACGGTATACTAGGAATAGTTTTACTTCTCGCCACCAGACGGCGTATCGAGACATGTCAGATCCCAATATATATGTCAAAATCTCACAAAAATTCCGCCTGTCTTCGGCGATATTCGGCCATGGTCGGAAATGTGTACACAGATGCGGCCACACACATACGCTATCAAATGTATGTGAGAGTGTGTGAGAGAATATATTCCTTGAATGTTTAGGTGTTTTTCAAAATTAATAAAATATTTCCATTCGCGAAACGAGTTCCCTCGCATTTCTTCGATTCTCGGACGCGCTTGTTAATAAAAAGTAAAAATTCAGTGTAATCGGAGTAGTGAATCTCAATAGTGGTGAATGTGACAGCCGCTCCGTATAGTTTAATAATCGTTTGTATTTTTTTCGAATATCGAGATAGAGTGAACGCGGATGCAGTAGTATTCTTCTCTGGTTGCCTGTGCATCAAGAAAGGAGCAGGAAAGGAGGCGGTCTCAGAAGAATTGCTATCAGATAAGTTTAATTGCCATCTGACAGCTTTAACCTCACTTTCACAATGGAAGGACAATATCTTTGTGTTCGTTCTATTTTTTGTTTTCAGGGTCATGCGAGCACGGGAAAAATCGAAGGTTTTTCTTCTCATTGTCAGTCATCAATACAAGCCGTGGCAGAATAGGAGATGAAATGGAATTGGATCACAATAATCAAGTAATTACTTTATCACTATTTTTCTCTATCGATATATTTCCTCTTTCGTACTATCACAAGTTCCAATTTACACACCGACCTGTCAAACCTGAAGTGTACACGTACCTCACTTCTATTTCATCTCTTCTTCGTCTCCGGTGTAACGACGGTCAATGAGGAATTACTGATACCGATTAGGCAGATAAGTGCTGAATAACGTAGTATAATACGAAAGAGGAAATATATCATTTTTAATAATTCTGTCATTATTAGAATAGAATTGATTAACTCAGATATAGTTTTTTAATTTCTACGCTCGAGTAAGTTCGGTATATTTTAAATAGTGAAATGCTGCATATGATTATGTAATTTACAGTTTGTTACAGATCGTATGCAAACCCGAGGAGGTTTCTTTCGAACGAGGGATCATACACTTGTTGTTTCAACAAGACCCAGTTGCATTCATTGCATTTGACAGGTCGGTATATAAATTGGTTCTTAATTTTTACGCTGAGTCAGTTCGGTATATTTTAAAAGTGAAATGCTGCATATAATTATGTAATTTACAATTTGTTACAGATTGTTTGCGAACCCGAGGAGGTTTCTTTCCAACGAGGGATCATCCACTTGTTGTTCCAACCACAACCAGTTGCATTCATTGCATTTGACAGGTCGGTATATAAATTGGTAGTATAATACGAAAGAGGAAATATATCATTTTTCTTAATTCTGTCATTATTAGAATTGGTTAACTTAGATTAATATAATCTTAGTTTCTACGTTTAGTTAGTTCAGTATATTTTAAATTGTTTGTGTTATTTACAATTTGTTACAGATCGTATGCGAACCCGAGGGGTTTCTTTCGAACTAGGGATCTTCCACTTGTTGTTCCAAGAACCTGCTGCTTTGGTTCATTCGGCGACCTGGATCTGCTGTCTCGAGTGCATGGACGTATGTTACTTTTTAAATGGATGAATATCCTTTAATATCCTCCGAACCGTAGACTTGCTAACCTCTGATTCTAACCTTTCTTGCCATAGCCCGAGTATTTGTTCGAGGGTTATTCCTTACTCTTTCTAGCAGAGCATCGATATTTTGCTGCATCTATGTTCTTCTGGAACTTCCTAAAATAATTATAAAAACCCTATATAATTCAGCCCGAACACACAAGTACAATCTTATCGGACTATACCTTATCGGGGAGATTTTTCGACATAATGATTCTGAAACGTTTTTATCGAGAAGTATATATTTCTAACATACGGTAGTGTTCACGAATATTGTAAAATATCGCAGGAATGTTACAGAAAAGTTACTTGCAAGAACGTGCTTTGTGGGGTGCAAATGATGATATTTTGTAATTCATCGTTACACCAGAGGCGAAGAAGAAATGAAATAGAAGTGAGGTACATGTACACTTCACTTTTGACAGGTCGGTATATAAATTGGAACTTGTAATCAAGAGATACGGTAGTGTCTCGCGGCATGTTCATTCAAGTTCGTCAGAACGACGCCGACAGCGCTGTCGCAGCGAGCGAACACTCGTGTATCTTTACAGGAAAAATGTCTGCCCCCCCCTTCATCCCTCAAATTTTACATCGAATTTTCTCA
This sequence comes from Xiphydria camelus, assembly GCA_963678675.1. Lineage (NCBI taxonomy): Eukaryota > Metazoa > Arthropoda > Insecta > Hymenoptera > Xiphydriidae > Xiphydria > Xiphydria camelus. The sequence continues at coordinate 14,726,450 of OY783191.1, forward strand.
ATAAATATACGGTTATAACCAAAACTATGCTTAGTTACGCCATATAAATCGATTATTCTCTATCGATAGAGACCAGAATAAATGTTATAAGTTAAATATTAACAGAGATTCGCCCTTAGCAACGATAAGCCACGCCTTAGCAACGATAAGCCAATCCGATTTCTCGGACAATATATTTCGATCCTCGGACGCGCTTGTTAATAAAAATGGAAAATTCAGTGTAATCGGAGTAATGAATCTCAATAGTGGTGAATGTGACAGACGCTCCGTATAGTTTAATAATCGTTTGTATTTTTTTCGTTTAATCGAGATAGAGAACGGATGCAGTGGTGTTTTTCTCTAGTTGCCTGTGCATCAAGAGCAGGAAAGGAAATGGCAGTATCTCAGAAGAATTGCCACCAGATAAGTTTAATTGCCAACTGACAGCTTTAACCTCACTTTCGAGATGGAAGGATAAATATCTTTGTAGTAATTCTATTTTGTGTTTCCAGCGTCATGCGAGCATGCGGTGAATCGATGGATTAACAAATAAATTTGATGTTTCTTTTCCATTAAAGCCGTGGCAGAAGAATAGCAGATGCAATGGAATTGGATCACAATAATCAAGTAATTACTTTAACATTAGTTTTTCTCTATTGATATATTTTCTCCTTCATACTATATTTTAAATAGTGAAATGCTGGATATAATTTTGTTATTTATAATCTGTTACAGAAATAAACGTGCTGCTATTCAATTCCACCCAGAAGGACTCCAAATCATGTGCGAACCCGAGGGGGTTTCTTTCGAACGAGGGATCGTCCACTTGTTGTTCCAAGAACCAGCTGCATTGGTTCATTCCGCGAGTTAGATTTGCTGCCTCGAGTGCATGGACGTGCGTCCATCCTTCAATATTCTCCCTGCCATGGTCTTGCTGATTCTAACCTCTGTTGCCACAGCCCGAATTCTCGTCGAAGGTTATTCCTTATTCTTTCTAGCACAGATCTATATTATGCTGCACCTGTATTCTTCTGAGACTTCCTAAAATAATTATAAAAACCCCATATAATTCAGCCCTGACAAGTACAATCTTATCGAGCTGTACCTTATCGAGGAGATCTTTCGATGTAATGATTCCGAAATGTTTCTATGATATTTTGCAACATTCGCGAATTTATCGAGAAATATATATTTCTAACATACGGTAGTATTCATGAATATTGCAAAATATCGCAGGAATGTTACAGAAAAGTTACTTGCAAAAACGTACCCCCACAAAAACAGATTCTATGTAAAAAAAGGGCGGCATGTTCATTCAGTGCAAACCAAAATTGATATGTAAAATAATCTCCAAATAGATTTGAAATCAATTAAGATCGCCATGTTCAAGAGTTATATATAAAAAGTAAAAGGCATCACTTGAAAGGGAAATTATTGTAAATCAAGTGACTACAAAATTTGACTAAAAAAATTTATAAAAAAATTTTAATAAAAAAGAACTTGCCGCGTTTTTTCCCTTCAAAATAAAAAATTCAGACACAGAATTATACTCGATGTTTATGCACTTATGATTTTAAATAAATTCATACACTTATATGATACCACCAGTATACCGAATGTCGCACGAGAAACCGATCAGGCGGGGGCCTTCTGAATTTCTCTGAATTTGACTTCGGCAGTGCAATTTATGAATCACTCTAGCACCGTCCAAGCACTACCAATTATTCGGTATAGTGGACAAAATATGAAAACTTAAACGCGGCAAGTTCTTTTTTATTAACATTTTTTATAAATTTTTTAGTCGAATTTTGTAGTCACTTGATTTACAATAATTTCCCTTTCAAATGATGCCTTTTACTTTTTATATATAACTTGAACATGGCGATCTTAATTGATTTCAAATCTTTTTTGGAGAGTATTTTGCGTATCAATTTTTGTTGGCACTGAATGAACATGCCGCCTTTTTTACAGAGAATCTGTTTTTGTGGGGGTACTATTTACAGGCATATATCAAATGTCACACAAGCAGTATGTTATCTCGCGGAAATAATGGATGACGAAAACACTTTCAATGTCGAATATTTAATGAACTCTGAAAATATTATCAAAATTAAGGTTCGTTCACGCCATATAAATAGCAAGATCTACCAGTGCTATATTGAATATCGGCCAAACGTGAATAGCTACAAGGGTATCCTAAGATACACTTGTGACTGTGCTAATGGCAGTAGGACAGTAGGATGCTGTTCGCATGTAGCTGCCATAATTTATTATTTATCACACGGCCGCTACAAATCTAAAATCGTTAGACCGGCCGAAATATTGACAAATATATTTGACGTAACCACCTTATCTACCACCGTTGAAGAGAATAGTGACGATGACTAAAGTCATAAACAGGCCTGGTAATGGTAATACGTAAATTATATAAATAACTTGTTTTTTGTGCAACTTATGCTGTATTATACAGGGTGTTCGGAAAAAACACCGACACAGAAATAGGGGTAATAGGTTACGTCATTACAAGTATTTTGATATAAGGGACCTATACCCGCAAGCGCGCCCCCTTCTGGAGATATCAACTTTTCAAGTTTATAACGACCGAGGTTGATCAAAGTAGAATAATAAGAAACGTATCAAGATGGTAACGAATATTTAATTTTACGAGATACAAAAACAATGTACTACAGCAAATGCTCAAAATGACGGCCACCCATGTCCATGCAACATCGGAAACGATTCTGGATAGATGTGTCACTGCGCAAACTGCTTGCGGAAAGGATAACCGCTTGGCTCAAGTCCTTGTACTTTTCGAAGATGATGCGGATACGAGGAGTTTTCATTTGTTTTTCAATTGTACAGGTAGACAAAAAACTCAATATTATTCTACTTTGATCAACCTCGGTCGTTATAAACTTAAAAGTTGATATCTCCAGAAGGGGGCGCTTGCGGGTATAGGTCCCTTATATCAAAATACTTGTAATGACGTAACCTATCACCCCTATTTCTGTGTCGGTGTTTTTTCCGAACACCCTGTATATATTTTAATACAATGCAGAATATAGATATGATATATTATGTATTATTATGTATTCATGAAATAAAACAAATAATATATGAATTAAAGGCCGTCTATTGTGCGACGGAACAAGGTTCTTTGGCTCATATTTCCGTCATCCATGGAATGTTTTTAATGTGAATGTGAAGAAAAAAGTCCCAGCAATTGTCAAAGATGAACAGTTACAAGGTTGTACTAAGATACACTACTTGTGACTGTGCTAATGGCAATAGGACAGTAGGATGCTGATCGCATAAACCTAGCTGCTATCATTTATTATTAGTCACGTGCCTGCTAAATCTAAAAAATATAAAATTATTAGACCTGCCAAAATATTAACCAATATATTTGTTGTAACCAACTCATCTACCAAGATTATGTAAATTATATAAATTACTTGTTTTTCTGTACACATTATTGTATATGATGTATATTATAAAATAATATAGACATTGTGTATACATATTTAATAAATAAATAAATATACATACGAGTAATATAATGTGAATTAACACGTTCACGCCGGCGCGGTACGTGTTAAACGTTTTTCAATTTTTTTACTGTGTTCCACCAAGTTAAACTATTTTACATTTTTTTTATATAATAGCTGACTAATAGATGATTCCATGATTTTTTTGGTTGGTGTATCTCCAGCGATTGTTATAAATTTTCTATTGCAAAAAATATATTTTTTAATTTACACCTTTAAACAGTGCTTTTATGCCGTCGAAAAAATATATAATATACTACTCACACACATGAAGACCTGCAATCTCGTTTTTGAACGGCTGTGATATATTTTATAGTTCCAGAGAAAAAAAATAGTAACGTTAATTGTAGCTTTGCCGTTCACAAGGGTAAGTGCCAAAATTTGAAAAACGCATATTTGTACATCAATAGGTTGTAATTACCATCGCCGTGTTCCTGTAAAGGGGGCAAGTGCCATGCGTTTATTCTAGTAATGTTTCGTAAACATAAAAGATGGTGCTGGGGGTACCTCCAGAGTAATGTAATATTATTTTTATGCCAATATCTCTGAGACATGGTTTTGGCACTTACATACTTCCTTTGGGACGGCAACGCTACAATTGTTGTGTACCCCCTATTTCCCTTGTACGTGAAGTTAGCGGTCTGAAATTTGTTGTGGAGGTATTTCGGATAAAAAGCAATAGATAAAAGGTTTAACAAAGTTAATTGGTGCCGGGGCATTTTTCATATGGAAATACGGCGAGACCCTTTCAAGAAAATCCTAAACGGAATCAAGGAATTTTATTTCCAAATTTGACCGTGATAAAACATTAATCCCTGTTTCTCAGAATCTCACATACATTAAAAATTCTATTATAGTGCACATTATAGTGCTCGCAGTTCGGGCGGTATATTTCGGCAAACAAAGACTACTAATGTGTTCGCAGTCCTGCGCCTTTCCTGGAAGGCTGATTACCGAACGAATTATAATGAACCGCTTCTTGCAGATACCGCTTTATTTCGAATGCATTCGAAATGCATTCAGCTTTGTAAAGGAAAGAAATTACGATTTCAATAGATAACCGAATATTTCGGCAAATAAAGGTTCATTCAAACTCGTTCAGTAATTAACCCTTTCAAGAAAAGTGCGGAACTGCGAACTCATTAGCAGTCTGGATTCGTCGAAACATACCGCTTCGCTGATGGCGAGATTAACCCTAGTTTGGCGAAGTATTTAGGATCGCGATGCTATTGGGTTGGAAAATAAATTCATAGCGTTTTATTTTCTTTTCTTTTATATTACAGCGATTTGTTTGTTGTTTCGCAAAGTGTTTATATTCATTCGAAAGAGCTCTTTCTGCTTTACAAAACTGTTATAATTGTTTCTTCGAATAACAGTTTTTTATTATTTTTCAAGCATAGAAATGGAATATCCAGGAGGCAAAAATCAGCATTTTCAACATCTCTTTTATTAAAGTCTCGCCTATAACACCTTCTCTGTACACGTCGAAAATGTCCCGAGCGGCTGCGGCAGCTTTTTGAGCTCAATGAAAAGCGAAGAAAAGCAGATATCGAAACTGCTGATTTTTGCCTCCTGGATATTCCATTTCTTAGCCAGAAAAATAATTAAAATATCAATTATTCGAAATAACAATTATAACAGTTTTGTAGAGCAGAAAGAGCTCTTTCGAATACATAATATAAACATATTGCCACACAACAAAATAAATCGTTGTAATATAAAAGAAAACATAATTGTGCGATGGAACAGTCTCGGCGACGCGAGTATCGGCGATTTGAGCATGCCGTTCGCGGGAGACTATCGTCGCCGACGAAAGTCGCATCGCGTGATGTGTGCGAACGTCCATTAGAATGTATTGCGGTAGTGGCCAAGATACTCGAGTCGTTGAGTATCGGATATCTGCGTAGCGTAGTGTGTGAAGGGCCTTACTCTGACTACGAGCTAATTTCCTTGTTGGCGTAAATACGGATTCTTCACAATCCTCAATAGTACTATAAAATCGTTTACCCGCGTAAGTTGGAGTATGAGACATGACCCTCAAAAGTCGAAGTTTGCATTCCCGGCCGATGTACTAGAAAATGATATGTTACGTCACGAGAAAACGAGACGGAACTGACGAGTGGAAGGAGACAGAATCCCCACGAAATGCAAGACTACCTACAACCCCGAAAACTGCCCTCGCTTTTGGGTCAGTGTTTTCGCACTATAACCTGGGACAAGGAGGGCTACACTCCAACTCCTTCGGGTCGAGACCGTGTCTCGAACTAACATACGCTCAAAAGAAAACAAAAGACACTTACTTTGGCCGAAACTCCTGGAACGGGCAGGGACCAAACGAAACCTCTCGAACTGATCCTTACAAACATCTTACACTAACTGACGCGCACACACACGGCACAACAAACTACACTACCGAGTCTACGGTGAAAGTGAAAGCCCACGGGAGCAAAATCTACAGAGAAGCGGAGGAGTTTGTCTAAGAACTACTGGAGGAGGATAACAGCTCACTATCCTGAGGGGCAAAGCCTAAAGGCTATCTCCTTAACAGAAACTACAAAAGGAACAACTTCACCCAGAGGTGCTCTCCAAAACTGCACGCAAAACTCTCTGCGAGACTACTAGAATTAACACACTCCCAACTCTTTCTGCTTCTCACTCTCCTTCTTTCTTACTCTTTCTTTTACTGACAACTGCCCCTATCCCGACTTTATTACCTCAGTCGGAGCAACCTTGCATCGGAAGGTTTCCATCTGAGAGATCTTTCCAATTCCGGAGCTATTACTTTTCTTACCTAAGGCACCCCTTCTCTCTCCTGCCCTATCTAAAGCACTGAACGATGCATTCTTGCGGATGCATCCTCAGCGGAATGCGTGCTGGACGCACGGCATACTCGCGAGCTGTGACCCACTAATGTTTGTTTATACAAACTAACCTGACGCAAGCGCTCATGAATGGGAGCGACGTCACATCCAGCAGATGTAACACTTGCTTATATATTAAGTGCAATATTTATGTGAGATCTTAGAGACTTCTTATGCTGCACGGATATTTCGGGTCTTTAAGACTCATCGTCAGTGACTTTTTAAATTTAATCAAAGTGGGTAAGCTAAGCGGATTCTGAGGCACCCACATGACCAAACGTGGCGGGAGACTTGAATTTTGTCGAAGCGCTCATGCATCATGGCGGGGGATTTTCCGCGGAGCTCTGCCACCCACTCTCAAACCGCTAGGGACCCACGTGTCCAAAAATGGTGGGAAATTTGAATTTCGCATACATCGTGGCGGGGGATTTGCCGCGGATCTCTGCCACCCACTCTCCAACCCCCCACTCCCCACTGTTGCTAGGCAGCATGCAACCGAACGATATCCCCCTCCGCCCTCCGCGTCAGCGCGTTAACGGTACATGCATTCGTTCATTGAAACTTTAAAATCCCCATTCGGTATATCTAACTGTAGGAGTCGACGATAAAACCTCAATCGAAAGAAATAATTTCACTCAACGATTGCTCGTCGACGTACATACTGCAGAGGCGAATTTACGAATCGTCGCTCGAGATTGTTTAGTCTAACCAAGCCGATAAGCGCGTCAGCGCGTTGACGGTACATGCATTCGCTCGTTCGTATCTAACTGCTCGTCTCGTCCAAGGAGCGCTCGGTCTAGAAGCTGTCACCAGTATGAGTCAAAGAAACCCCCCCACTCCCCGCAGTTGCTAGGCAGCGACTCGGACGTCTTTCGAGGTGCAATTCATTTGCACAGTAACGCAGTTCTTCCGCTATCTATTCTATCATTGAGGAGACGCAGTTTAAATAAGGAGACAACATTTTATCCCCTTTTCTTTTGCCTTTATTGGTAAAAATATAATCCTTAATCATGGGTCTCGGATCATCGTAATCGTCTCAGCTTCTCGGAACCCGGCGATATATGCGACATCTACGACAATCGGTGATATCCTTGTCCTCGGTATAATTAGTTAGTAGCCTGTCCCACACATCTTCGATCGTGTTGCCGGCAAAGACGGTAAGAAACTCTTTAGGGAGCTGGGCGATATCTTCGGTGGTCATCGAGGTGAGACTCTCAGTCTGGAAAAAAATCCTCAGAGAATGTTCCAAAGATGGAGGATTGTCCTTGTGCTTCAGCCAGGTTTCCAAACGTTTGACGTTTTCAGCGGCGCAGAAATATCCATCGGAGCGGTGATGCCGACAGCTGGACGTTGGCTCGTTGTGCAATTTCCTCAACGATGGGCAACCCAGTTCATCCAAATTGATGATGGTGCATTCGATGTACTCTCGCGACCAGGCTTTCTTCTCCTCGCCCTTCACGTACACCGTGGAGATACCACGTAGATAAGGTTCAAACACTTTTTTGATCATGACGTACGGGACGTCTTCAGAGTTCCACAGAAGCCCGTGGAAGTAACGTTCCAGCCAGGAATTGCTGCAGCAATACGGCGCTGATAGATGCCACCAAGGAAACGGAGACTTGAAGAGGAAAGTCGTGGCTTCCCGTGGCTCAGAGTTGAGGGGAAACATGGCAAGTTCCTTCAGCACGAATCAGCTGCCGGGTATCTTGAAGCCCTGTACGTCGATCACGACTTCCATGGTGGGACTGAACTCCTCGGAGCTATGTCAGCCTATTTACCACACCGCTGATCGGTCGGTATTCAACTATGCGATCGTGCAGGATGAGGCAATACGCTGCAGTATCGACGGGGAAATTTACACTCGCTTCGAACTCTAGACGCACGTCCACCGGCCCCGATTTCACCGACTCGTTTTGCTTCGAACAATCGATGACGAAGGGGTGTGTATTCGAGGAAATCGTTATTGCTCAGTAACGGCTGGTACTCCTTGCCGTAATATGTAGATTAGAAATTGGCATACATCTCATACAGCAGGGCGTACTGATAGTGTCCAAAATGTCGAGATTGAGATTTCCGTAGGGATAGCTCTGCGAGTTCAAGAACAGCTTGACGTCTCTGATGTTGCAGTGGTCGAATTGACTCGCGTTCTTGTTCTTCTGGTTCTTTCGACTGGTTTGGAAGCCCAGTATGACGTAACGCGGTTTTTCCAACTGCGTCGAAGTCTTTACGGTCCACACGTGCTTGGAGGTGCGTGGAAGCAGGGGATACTCGTACAGCTTCCAGGTGCGAAAGCTCATGGAGATGGGTGCATCATTGGCGATAAAGTTCAGCAGCTAAATCTTTCGCTGATCCGAGACCCTGATGTACGGTATCATCCACTCAACCTTTAGTATCGCAATCTTGAAGACTTCCTTAGTCGTCTGTATGGCAGCATTCATATCGCTGTTTGCCCTCATGAGAATCAGCTCATGCCGGGCGTTGACGACGATTCGTCGGTAGTCTTCGGCGAAACCGAACATCAAGCTCAGCGGTATAGAGACGTCAAAAGTAGTCTTCGCCGTTGGTCAACCTCTTACTTTCCTCGACATTGAGCCAACCGGCGTTCTCCAGCAGTGAACGCTGACCGGGGTTCAGGGACAAGAAGCCCTTCATGATGCTCGTCAGTTCGACATTCTTGCTGCGATCTATTTCGACGGCGTTGAGCTCGTAGCGTATTTCCTCGAAGAGATGGCAGATACCGTTGTTAACGAGAACTGTGTTTGCAGCTACCGCAGATCCGTCAGCTTTCAAGAGCCGACCGTGCACGTGCAGCGAGCTTCTGCTTGGCAACAAATACACATCCTGGTTTTGAATGGCGATGCGAATTTCGTCGCTGTTGTTGAAGGTCGACGAGGTGTACGGGTGGTGAGCATGCACTTCGCATTGGGCGATGGACTCATCGAAGACAATCGGTGCGTGAACGGTTATGATCTCCTCCTCCATGGTACTCGGTAGGCGATGATGATGCAGCAGCAAAATCGCACTTTCGCTTCCTGAGTCTTCCTCCTCCGCTGGTTGCTTTCACTCGTAGACCCAGACTCATCAGTAGCTCCACGTTCGGACGTGTTAGCACTCTGAGAGGTACTCGACGACTGATGGTGTTTCGGCATGCTGGTTCACTTTTGTATCCTCTCCTGTGTCAAACGATTCCCATCACAACGATGATTTGACGTGCAGTCTCACGGTTATGACTTCTCCACGGAAATTCACCAAGTCCCCGTCCTGATCAATCAATCGCAGCTGAAGATGGTGTATCGCTTGGACGGCGATCGGCAGGTGAATGGCGTGGGTCGGCACCTCCACGATCTTATATCCCGGCGAAACGCTGGGGAAAAATTCGTGGATGGTGTGCACTCTGCGCTCGTTGATGAAGGCACCCGCGGTTATATTGCACTCGATTCTCAGCGCGTTAACTTTGAGAATGGTCACGGGGAGATCGGATTGATGATTTACATTTGCCTCCAGAATGCGCGGTGTGAAACCCAACAGCCGACCAATGCTGTCATCCGGTCGAAAATCCACGACGTGACTACACTTGACTTCACTGCGGAGCGTATTGTTGTTAGGCTTGATGTTGATGACGATAATCTAGTTAAGAAGGGCCTTGTGCACATAGCCCTCGATGTCCTCGATCTCGTAGTTGCTGGTGAGTATGACAACCGTCTTTCCTTGATCGACGTACAGCTTATTGTTACCAACGTCTACGTTAGGTATCGAGTTGAAGGTCAGCAGTTCAACCAATCTGAGTGCGTAGCTCTTGAAGGGAGTGAGTTCGATGGGTGGAAAGTACTGAGCCTCGAGCACCGAGGACGTTCCTGATAGAGTCAGCGTGAACGATTCCCCCATGACTGTGAGGTGTCGATGAGGGTTTGAACGTTTTATAGCAGCTGCTCGCTCAAGAACTTGAGACTTGCGTGTTGCAGTCTTAGATCCGTGCATGAACATGTCCGGGGTGGAACTGAAGGGTCAATCTATATAAATGCGTTACTTATAGCTCCCACACCAGTCATGACCGAACTACGAAGAACAGTCCACGACGAACGCCTGACAGTGACGAGGCTGCCCGTGACGAACTTTGACGAGCTCGCACAATGGTGTGTCGAGAAGAAGAATAAGCAGCACGGTGATATGCTGCTAAATAGTGTGCGGGAAGTGTTTTGTGGACCATCCAATTGCGGCAAGACGAATGTACTGCTCACCCTCGTGATGCACCCCAATGGACTGAGATTCGAGAACGTGTACGTCTACTCGAAATCACTCAATCAGCCCAAGTATAGATTTCTGGAAAAAGTGCTCGATTCGGTGGATGGTGTCCAGTACCACCCCTTCAACGAGCGCGAGCAGGTGGTGTCACCGGAAGAGACACACCCAAACTCAATGGTGATCTTCGATGACGTCGCTTGCGAGAAGCAAGACAGCATCAGAGCCTTTTTCTGCATGGGCCGACACAGGGAAGTCGACTGCTTCTACCTGTGTCAGACGTACACTCGCATTCCCAAGCACCTGGTGCGCGACATTACCAATCTGCTGGTGCTCTTCCGGCAGAATGACATGAATCTCCGACACGTTTACAACGATCACGTGAACACGGAAATGTCTTACGTGAAGTTCAAGGACATATGCTCCGCTTGCTGGAATGCTAACAAGTACGGATTCGTTGTTATCGACGAGGACCGGGGACTCAACGAGGGCAGATACAGAAGGGGTTTCGACTGCTTCGTGAATCCGATAAATGTGCAGTGATTGTTGAAGCGTTGATCGGTTGACTCTTGCATCCCATTACATCAACATGCACAGCGAAATACGCAAGGAGAAGGACGTCTTGCGTCAAATCGCGAAAGCCAGTGACGCGATTCGACGAAAGCATCGAACGATAAAACTGGGCAGTGAGAGCACCGAACGTGTGATGAGTGAAATCTTCAAACCTATAGGTGAACACCCTGCAGAAATTGGTTGATATGTCTCAGTCCATGGTGTTCGGCAAGGCTGAACCGAAGCGGGAGAAGAAGGAGCCACAGTTGGAGGAAGACGCTGTGCATCCCCAGGATGACGTTGGGGAGGTGGAGGAGGAGGAGAAGAGGGAGGAGGGGAAGGGGTGGTGGGAAAGGGGGAGGAGGAGGATGAAGAGGAAGACTTTGCATAGGAATACTTGAGCAAGTTGAAAATGAAAGATTTGGACACGATTTATGGTGTACGTGAGCGCGCTGGACAGAAGTTAATGATTGGCAAATCTCGAATAGTCCTCATAAATGATCTCGTTCACGTGGGTGACGAAGTTTATCCGAACACCACTGGTCTGATGAAGCTACTATTCAGGAAGACACCCGACGAGACCCTCGTGAGTCAGGATGATCTGAAAAATTATGGAAAAATCATGCTCACGACGAATGCGTATAGAAAATATTACCTCAGAAATGAGGAGATACGCGATACCAAGAGCATCAAGTTCAACAGCATTATCGCAAAGGAGCAGGCCTACCAGGATACATGGTCGCCGAGAGTGGCAAACGAGTTGATTACACGTACTGGGACGATCCCAACGAACTCGTAGATCGCCTTCGTCTGCTGCTAGCGTCTCAGGCTGCCGGTAACACGGGTGACCCCAACGAGATCATATCCATCATCGAGGAATTGCGCGAAGCCGACATAATTTATTAGTGGAATCGCACGGTGTTTCTTCATCAGTACCATCATGAGCATCGACGAGTTCGGACGAAAGTTGAACAGCAGGAGTGGACGTGGTTCTCCGGAACCTGCCGGCGAGGGATTCAAATGCAGTGACGATGGACAGTAAGATGTGGGGAACAAGAAACTGTGCAATATCGCCCATCCCACAAGGCCGCGCGATGCAGTTACATTGAGTGCTGCGCAGAGTCTGATACGACAGGAAATTCAAACCACGAATGCACTGATCCGAAGTCTCCAACTGTCTGGTGTAGAGTGCCGCCTGAGCGTTATAAATCATACGGTTCAAGACTTGCAAGAGAGTCTGAGGAAGGAGAGCATGAATAGCAAAACGACTCATAATTTGACGCTGGAGAGTTCCGAGCTCATTAACCGGTTGGATGCCAGATTGAGAGCACTGGAGGACAAATGGGTGAAGGGAAGTTAGCTGTGGTACAGGAACTTCACAAATCAGCAAGAAGAAATTTCCCGCGTCGACGCGTTGACGTTCGCGGCCTGGATGAGACCTGGCAGGCGGATCTCGTCGACATGTCGGCTTACGCGAGAGCTAACGGTGGACATCACTTCCTGCTGACGGTAATCAATGTATTTTCGAAATTCGCCTGGGTCGTACCCTCCAAAAGCAAGAACGCCAATGACGTTACGGCTGCCATGAATACCGTTCTCGAGCGGGGACGTGTATCGAAGAACTTGCAAGTCGACTCTGGCAAGGAATTCTACAACACCAAGTTCAAGACTCTCATGCAGCGACACGGCATCAATCTGTACTCGATCTTCAGCAACCTGAAAGCGTCCTGATTGGTTCGAGTTCCTGCTATTTGGTTCGAGTCCCGGCTGTCGGTATTGTCACCGAATTTTAGGGAACCATCTTGGAATTTCAGGGAACCATCTTGGAATTTTAGGGAACCATCTTGGATCCAATAGCGCCAACCGATATGCAATGTGCTACGCTGGCGTGTATTGAAAGGGACAGATTGTATGTACATTCGTAATCCTACAGTGTCCCCAGGGAAGAGTGTCCGTGCTGTCCGGCAGCAGGCACCGCTTGTCATCGTGCGGACTCACAAGGGAAGTTAGGGAATCCGAAAATTCAGAAAATTCCGCCATTCCGTGTGCAAGTAGAGTAGTTCAAGCGTAATACAAAAATACATTTCATTGGTGCGGAATTTCAGTTTTAAGGGGTGAAATCATCCCTTGAAAAAAATGCAGATTTTTCTTCTTCACGGAATAACTCCCGAACGGTGAAAGATAAGGGAAAAAAGTTGAAATAAAAGTTTTATGGTTTTCTCCGATCTATGAAACTGGGGCAAAACAATTCTGGAAAAAATTTTTTTTAAGTTACCCCCACCACCGACCCATAAAATTGGATTTTTGGATTTCTTAAGTCTATGTAAAAATACCTCTTAATAACCTCTTTCCATACGTCCGCAGTCTATTATGTATCCTTTTTTTTTTAATTTAGAAAATCTCGAACTTTAAGGCCGTTTTGACTTAAACAGTGAAACGGTCTTATGAAACGATATCAACATTTTTATTTACATACATTTTATACAGTTTTTAATTATTTTAGCAAAACACGTACTTACAATCACATGAAGAATGAAACTTATTGAAATGAATCAATGACATGTGTTTGGGAGTCGTGCGATCGTCGGTAGATCTCCGCGGGGTCGTAAATCCCGCAGATACTAGGTCGTGACACGGGTACTGGCCAAACATACCGCAAGGCGGATTTTGAGTTTCCACGGTGATTGATTTCGAACGCGTTGTAAAAGCAATGAAACCGAGCGGTTAATGGAATGATTCGACACTGCACTCACTATACAACTAATGATATATTTGAAATAACGAAATACAGGTGATGCCGATTAACCGTGGTTTGCAATTGACTGTTTCGAATGCACTTAAATATAACGGATGTACACTTAAGAGAATCGCGGAATAAGTTGAAGGACTTACGACCTGAATGCGCTGGATAGACTGGCAGACTGAGGCACTGATCCCTATGCTGACTGAGGCACTCTTGCACATTAAAGAAGATACACTATAGGTAGCGATTTATATACATTTCAACTAGTAGCTAGGTGGGGATAGCGTGGGTAACGCGGTGCGCTCTGATTGGTTGAAGAGGTGACGCTAGAACTAGTGGGGGGTTGGTGAGTGCGTCCTAATTGGCTAAGAAGGTGGTTAACTCCCCTGGCGAGAAAGGTACAACCTCTTAGCGTTCCGAAAGGGGCGACGAAGTTTCCGAAGAAGTGCAGGTGCGTTCTGTACTTGGAATTCCGTGACGTATTGCATACCGTTAGAGGAAATAAGTTGATGACTCAAGGATAATCCCCTTCTCGGAATGCATCGAGGTTCGAGGGTCCCTAAAGGTCCGGTAATTAAGCTGTACCTGACTACGGTCAACGAATACCGTTAAGGCCTGATAATTAGTGAAGAAATAGCAATCTATTTGCGAAACATATCGTCCGCCTTGTCACGGTAAATTACCCTCGATTCGCGGTAATACTAACTGCTACGACCTGATATCGATGCTACTAAATTGTCGGAACAACATGTATTTTTCAAACTACACAAATAAGATATCGTATGAACCTCAATGATAACGTTGAATGACGCAGGATCTATGTCGACACTGACACCGATAACGTTTTAGCAAAAATCCCGGTTTGCGTATTGCAAACATGTTTGGCTCGTAACTATTATCGTTACATGTTGATAAGGTATCCCTCTTCCGTTCGTAAAAAATCTTATGTAAACATGTTTTCTTATTAGTATAATATAAATATGGCTGAAAGATGTAGCTTATTTCCAGTTACATTTACGACTGCAATTAGTTACCATTCTATTGGAAACAGTTATTAATCATTGCTCGAAAGGCTTTTCGTTATAAAATGGCGCCGATTAACGTTTCAAACGTAATAAACGTGTTAACGACTACGTTTCAAATTACGGAGTTGCCACAGACCCCTATAACATCAGACGAAATTGAAGTTCATAATCAAATTCGTGACATTATAAACACTTTTAGAAACGTAGATCTCGTACCATTAATTGAATACGATTACGCATTGGAGTTTGCTAATCCACCTGAACCCCATGGAGCACAGGTTGTGGAGTACCCTACAGGTTCAGCAGAAGAGGAAGATAATTTTGAACCTGCAGAATGCATTGTTGATGACGAAGGTGGAAAAGTCGACTTAAGTTATAAGAGAAAAGCTGTTGAATTTTGGAAAAGCGGAAAAAAGCCCTATGATCACTCACTAGTGTGCAGATAAAATTTCGCAAAGTTAAATCATTGCCACAGCTATATAGATGGGAAGAAAGTGTACAAAAAGTTGGAATGAATGCAGATAAAATTGCATTTATTACGGAATACGTTCTGCAAAAATTTGAAGAAGCTTGTGACAGAAGATCTATTATTATTCACGATATAGATTTAAGATTATGGGCTCTGAGGGCGAAGGACTTGGTGGACCTTTCCAAATTCAAGGCAAGTAAATGGTGGATTTGGAAATTTAACCATTAGAGGACGGGGGTGGTCCCTATAGGGACCACCCTGTGAACACAAACTATTAAAAAAAATCCCCGTCCTCTAAAGGTTAAAAGAGTGCATAGAATCATGTCTCGTAAAATAACAACATTCAGGACGCAATCTACATTCCAAGATATTGACAACCTGCAAAATATTGCGAAGACGTTTGTATCAAACGTAAAATTAAATATACCAACTATTGGATTTGAAGAAATATATCTTAACGCAGACGAGAGTGGCTTCAATCTCGCAATACATTCAGGGCGAACATTTTCAAAATTAGGAGTAAAAACGGTAGAAGCAACGGTCCAATCGGTATCATCTACGACACACAGCTATACTATAATACCTATCATTTCGGCAAGTGGACGTCTTGTTTCACCACTGTACATAGTTTTGAAGGAGTCTACAGGAACATTTGGCCCAAGGGTGGAAGAATCTCTATTTCGTCCAGCTAACATTTACATTCAAGCTTCAAAATCAGGTAAACTTACGTCTGAACATTTTAAAACTTGGCTCATCCAGGTGTATTTACCGAATACTGGCCATAAAAGCATGCTACTACTCGACTCATGGACGGGATATTGTTCGAGTCAGCTAGAGACGTTGATCCCACAAGACAAAGAAGTACAGTTTTCAATGATTCCGAAAAAAACGACTGGCATTATTCAACCTTTAGATGTATTTGGATTCCGGATTTGGAAGAATTTGAAAGATATTAGTTTGCACTCGCGCAATGAAGTAGTTAAATTGCAATCATTAACACACAACCAGCTTTCGTCGCCTAGATTTAAAAATCTTTTCCGATATGCTTGGTTTAAAAGCGGATATCTAGAAATGCATCCCGGTGAATTTCAAAACCCTGTAGATTTTTGTTACTTTAGAAGTGTAAAGCACATACCCAGATGTAGTATTTGTGGAGAAGTTGCTTTCATACGCTATGCATGGTGTGCCGAGTATTTCTGTTTTGAACATTTCTATGAACAATATCACTATACTGTACAAATGATAATCCGTAATTTTAGTGTATTTGCCGTTTTCTACCATTACAACTGTTTTAATGTAGAATCCATTAATAAAATATGTACAATATAGATATAAATATTTTGTTTATCAGGATTCATTGAATGAATGAATGAATGAATTCGTTTATTTATATGTCATAATTTGATTAATGTAACTGCGGATAAGCTATATGTGTGTATATTATAAATAT
Source organism: Xiphydria camelus (assembly GCA_963678675.1). Taxonomy (NCBI): domain Eukaryota; kingdom Metazoa; phylum Arthropoda; class Insecta; order Hymenoptera; family Xiphydriidae; genus Xiphydria; species Xiphydria camelus. The sequence continues at coordinate 14,743,316 of OY783191.1, forward strand.
AATAATCATAAAACGTACTTACATAAGATTTTTAACGAATGATGAAGGGATATCTCACCAGCATGCAGTGATAAGGCCTGGTGCACACATCCGATTTTTAAACGTGCGGTGCCGCTGCAGCGCCGGAATTGCGGCGGCGATACCATGGATAGATTGTGGCACGTCACCGAAGGTATGTGTGCAGCGCCACATTCTATCTATGGTATCGCCGAACGCAATTCCGGCGCCGCAGCGTTTAAAAGTCGGATGTGTACAGCGGGCCTTATAGTCACGAGTCAAACACATTCCTATTATGCAAAACGTTATCGGCGTCAATGTCAACATAGATCCTGCGTCATTCAACGTTATCATTGAGGTTCATACGATATCTTATTTGTGTAGTTTGAAAAATACATGTCATTGATTTATTTCAATAAGTTTCATTCTTCATGTAATTGTAAGTACGTGTTTTGCTAAAATAATTGAAAACTGTATGAAATGTATGTAAATAAAAATGTAGATATCGTTTCATAAGACCGTTTCACTGTTTAAGTCAAAACGGCCTTAAAGTTCGAGATTTTCTAAATTAAAAAAAAAGGATACATAATAGACTGTGGATGTGTGGAAAGAGGTTATTAAGAGGTATTTTTATATAGACTTAAGAAATCCAAAAATCCAATTTTATGGGTCGGTGATGGGGGTAACTTAAAAAAAAATTTTTTTCCAGAATTTTTGCCCCAATTTTATAGATCGGAAAAAACCATAAAACTTTTATATTAACTTTTTTCCCTTATCTTTCACCGTTCGGGAGTTATTCCGTGAAGAAGAAAAATCTGCATTTTTTTCAAGGGATGATTTCACCCCTTAAAACTGAAATTCCGCACCAATGAAATGTATTTTTGTATTACGCTTGAACTACTCTACTTGCACACAGAATGGCGGAATTTTCTGAATTTTCGGGTTCCCTAACTTCCCTTGTCAGTGCGAGTTTCGTCTGCTGCACGGTCTGCATTTCGTGCAGTCTCGTTCGGAAGAGGTATTGCGATCGGTGTTGCGTCGTGTTTTGCCGCAAGCAGTCGATGTAGTCATCGAAATCGATGGTCCTCGCCAACACCGACGTCTTGACTCCTTTAGCCATATTCATGCGGTCTTCGCCGTTGACCCGCACGCTGTACCTCTTGCTGCGAAGGCCCACGAATTCCGTCATGATTTCGCCATTACACTCGTCCTTGATGAGACCGATCACCTTCTTGTTGAGCTGCGGCATCGCGAAGGCATTCTAAGCGGGGTAGTCGGGCGTGTCGAAGCGCTGAATGTGTGTTTCATCACGTCGTAAATGTTCTCACCCCGCACTTCGTAGATGAGGCTGTCATTGTCGGTATACAGCTACTTGGAGTTATTCAGGAAAGTTTTGGCCATGAAGTCGTAGTGGAATTCGTAGACGCACGTCTTGGACAGCTCGAGTACGCAGAACCCCACGTAGATCGCCTTATTGAGCAGAACTTCGATCTTGCTGAGTTACACGGCTACGAGGTTTTCCGCAAAAACGGCTCGATTGTGGAAGTTGGGCCTGGCGATGAGTGCTTCGGCACCGTATCTACCCTTCCACTGGGTCACCAGTTTGACGTCGACACGTTTGCGCACATTCTCCATGGTCTTGCCAAACACCGCGTTGTTCATGAGTTTGAATAGGTTCTTCTCAAACTCGTTGCGGGCTCGTTTCCGCATATCGCCGTTGAGATCGATGTAGCTCTTGAGCCACGGTGACTGGTTGAATTTCAGAACTCTGTGGATGTTGGTGAGCTTGAGACCGTGCTCGAGAGCTTGCCTCAGGTTGCGGTAGTGGATGACGTAGCGCGATTTCGGGTACACAGTCGTCAAAAGCTTTGACTCCCTCGATCTCAGTGGTTTCATCTGCTCCAGACACAGCGGCAGATCCCTGTGAGTATCGTGGATCGCTTCCGGGTAGTCTAAGTCCACTTCGAGGATGTAGCCGATGGGTGAGTCGTCAGGCACATTCCACTGCAAGTTGACGTCGGGGTTCCCTACTCACTCGAAGCCTCCGTACGGGAGATATTGCGTCATAGCCCAGCCGTACAGGTTCATCACGTCGTAGTACATGAGCTACTTTGTCTCCTCGTCCGGATTGTAATCCCTCATGTACTCGTTATTCGCTCGTGCGTAGCAGTTGCAGCGCTGACTGACTCCACCTCTAATGCCCCGCTCGACGAACATCAGCATGTCGATATCGGTGAGCAGCTGCAGCTCGATCCCAGTGTACTTGAGCATGGCGTCCCACGTGAGGCCGGGTGTGGTGTAATAGTGGGCCGGATCCAGGCCGTACGCTTCGAGGCAGTTGCTGCGAAAATTCTCGAACGCATCGGCCAGCAGCAGGACGTCGGTTTTGAGGTAGAGGTCCGCGTACTCACCAAGGGTAGCGATATTGAATTCCCGCCAGATCCTCTGAGCGTGCTCGTAGTCCTCATCGGTGATGTCGCTACCGTTGAGATTGCTCTAAAATTGCTCCTTGGTCGGCAACTCCGTCACGTCCAGCTTGTTCCACGCGTCGAGGAACTCGTAGGGGGAACCCCTTTCCTCCTCAGCAAATCAAACTGCTCGACTCGGATCAGCGGGAACTCGCTCTTGGTGATTTTCGGCTCCGCGAGGTAAGACCCCAACTTTTCCAACGACGATGCCATAAAGCGGACGGAGTCGATGAATTGAAGGGCTATGTTACCACCCTTCAGATGCTTGGTGAAAGACACGTATCGCTCCATGTTCAGTGGCAAGAGACTGATCCGACCGTCGATGCAAGTGGAAATTTCCTTTATGATCAGATGGCTGTCGTAGCCGCTGAGATTGTGGAAGACGACGGGAATGGTGTGTGAGTTCTGGTAATTCAGGTTACAATCCTCGTGCGCTGCACCTCTTTATCTGCCGGTGAGATGGCAGTGGTCCCGAACTCTCTTCTTATCCAGCAGCTTCTCGCAAATGTGACAGTTCTCGGTGGTGCGAAAAGCCCTCTCCTGTTCCGACGTGAGCGAATCCATGTGTACGGGATTCTCGAAGACTCCTTCAACCTGCTCGGCCAGCTCGGAAAGTTCGCGTGCGAACCATTCGGCAGGTTTCGAACCCCGAAAGCTGTTGTAGTGGGACAATGTATCGTCGTAGCTGCATTTCACGTAGTATCCCACGCTGAACGGCTCGTGCACTTGATATACCCTCGTCTTGCTCGTCTGCTGCTGGCCGACATTCTTCAGGACGCACTCAAAGTCGGCATACACGATGAACGGCACCTTTTCCTTGGAGTTGAAATTCTGGAACTTCAACTTGCTGTGCATCTGTACGGGCATCTTGACTTTGCACCGGTACATCAGCCCACAGTCGATTTGGTGGATACCCAAGTCTCGAGGCTTCTGAAGTAATGGAGGCAGCGACCGCAGATGTTTTTCTTCACTTTCGTTCTTGAAACCTGTGCGCTGACTAGTCGAGAAAGAACCTTGATCGAGACGTAGTGGTAGATGACGGGTGCTTGGTCATCCTCGTTCTCCTCCTCCTTCTCCTCATCCGATTCCTCATCGATGTAGTGACCTTGGATCATGAGCAGGTGCACATGCTTGTCCTTTTTGAGTGAGGTGATGTGAATGTACACGTTGACCGAGACCTCATTCTGCTTTTCGAACTTTGGAATCTTTCTCGGCATCACTGGAAAGTCTATTCCTACAAAGCTCAGTTCGTCCTCGTATTGTTTGTACTCGACACACGTTTGGAACTCTCATCAACGGGATGCAGTGCAGAAAGGAGCGCCCACTTGAAACACTGGTTGTCGGTGTTCTAGACTTTGACACAGGCTTTCTTCTTCCTGATAAATTCTGGAAGTTCCAGGTAGGAGCTACCCCTCATAGAGTTGTATCGATTAACGTTGATGGCTAAATTAATCACAACTCGGAGCGTCCAATCCGAGTCGCGCTCCTGGAATTCGTCCATTTGCCGGAGAATGGAGTCTCGCACATTCTCGGTCTACCACTGCTGCAAATTGGTGGTCCGGATGATTGGCACGTTCTTCGTGGCGAAGGTCTTCAGTTCGACGATTTCTTCGTCATTCTTGCCGATGCTGTATTCACCCTCCAATACAGCATTCACCTTCAAGGCGTTCTCCCTCTTCAGCACGTGCTTGATGCGCGATGTGAATAGAGCTTGCGCATCCTGTAGGAAGGTCGTGGGATCGAGGTTTCGTAAGTTGACGATTACCCCGGTGTGGATGCGTCCGTCGAACGCCGACTGAAGATCTTCCCACGAAACGCGTCTCTGTTCTGGGCGGACACCGAGGTTCCCTCTCGACACATTAATCGGTTGAGTAATTGTAAACTATCAGTCCCACGTCGGATCAACTACGTGATCTCGGTGGGTTCTACTCTTTTGCGAGCATTGAGCTCGAAGGCCTGTCGATGGATGTTCACGATATTCTTGCACTGATCGGAAGACATGTCGCTTTTCTTTCGAAAGCGAGATGCGACTGATGGTATGAGTGCGGTGATGTGTGGCATTTAAGCGCTCTTGACACTGCAGACAAAGGCGCAGCGGTTGAAGGAGGAAGAGTGTCTTGGATAAACTCGCCGGAATAGCTCGCGTGAAATATGCTTTGCACGAATTTGAAATGTCGCGCGTGTAATGTTAGCGGTACACGCTCACCGAGAAGAATCGAGCGCGAGACATGCAGAGGCGACACACTAGATACGCGAGATAGAGAGCACCGTGTATAACACTCGGATCGGCACTCGCGTGATACGAACACTCCGGTGATGAAGAACGCGGTTCAAAAGACGAATGTGTACTGGCGATGCCGAGGTCTTCCGCGCGAGACCCATATTGGTGACAGCTTCTAGACCGAGCGCTCCGTGGACGAGACGAGCAGTTAGATACAAACGAGCGAATGCATGTACCGTTAACGCGCTGACGCGCTTATCGGCTTGGTTAGACTAAACAATCTCGAGCGACGATTCGTAAGTTCGCTTCTGCAGTATGTATGTCGAGGAGCAATCATTGAGTGAAATTATTTCTTTCGATGGAGGTTTTATCGTCGACTCCTACAGTTAAATATACCGAATGGGGATTTTAAAGTTGCAATGAACGAATGCATGTACCGTTAACGCGCTGACGCGGAGGGCGGAGGGGGATATCGTTCGGCTGTATGCTGCCTAGCAACAGTGGGGAGTGGGGGGTTGGAGAGTGGGTGGCAGAGATCCGCGGCAAATCCCCCGCCACGATGTATGCGAAATTCAAATTTCCCACCATTTTTGGACACGTGAGTCCCTAGCGGTTGGACAGTGGGTGGCAGAGATCCGCGGCAAATCCCCCGCCATGACGCATGAGCGCTCCGACAAAATTCAAGTTTCCCGCCACGTTTGGTCACGTGGGTGCCCCAGAACCCGTTTAGTTTACCTACTACTTAGTACAGTAAAATCTGTCTAAAGTCGTTTCTGTCTGAAATCACCATTTTCTACCTTCCTGTCTCTAATTTGGTTCTTCGCACTCAGGGGAATCGCAGTTGAGAAGATTCGTCACGACACACGTGCGTCGCATCTATCCTCAGTGCTAGTTTTATGTATCAACGCTATAAAATACGTAGTATATATGGGACCCTACCATTCACCAGCCATGTCTCTGAACGTAATCTATCTACGATATATTGGCAGTCCTACCGTAGGTACATTTTATAGACGGATTCCACTGTATGTATATGTGTGCATAAATGAGATACTTACTGATGAATACGCATGCCAATATATCGATTGCCTGTAAAGAGGATGCGTCCGTTGAAACGGCATCATGGAACCAATGGAATGCTGTAAGTAACACCAATCCTCGTGAAAGCCAGCTTGTTCCGATTCCATGGTAAAAATTATACTTTGTAAGGCATAACTGTAATGCGATTCCGATAACTAATGGCATCAGGGTACTGAGCACCGATTCATTAAAATTGATGCCTATGAGTAGTGGCGTTGATGCTTCTACCTGTTCGTTACAAAAAAAAAGGAAAAGTTGGATATATAGGATAGTTCATTTAACCTTCCATTAGTCGCGCATGTACCTGACAGATACATGCACGTTATTTATACAGATTTCTCAAAACAGAATAACGTTACAATTTTATCGTTTGTAGTAGTCCTTAGGTAACTTATATTTAACACTGTCCTAAGCTTATAAGACCAGATCTTTACCTGGAAGATTACAATGTAAATAAAACCGCGCGGGCGCACGAATTTGTACTTGAGAGATACAATGCGACTATTCTCGTAACTGTCGGTCCGCCTCAGTCGTAAGTTTGGTCTTGGTGAGAAACGTACGTTAAGCTGCGTGTAGTTGATTTTCGTGCCTTTAGTGTTTATTTGACTAATAATTTAGTCTATATCTATATATATAAAAATGAATGTTTGTCTGTCTGTCTGTATGTCTCTTATGCCTTCCTAAACCGTTCATCCGATTACGATGACATTTTGGGAAATGGTTGGACGCATGCCCGCGATGGTTTCTGAGTTAGTAAATCTTATACAGGGTGTTCAAAAAGTCCCGGTACGGCCGATTATCTCAACGGGAAAACATTTTAGAGAAAAATGTTTAATACAAAACTTTAAGGATTTTCCCTTGGCTACGCAGTGGTCGTATTGGATTTGACCTTGACCGTGAGCTTTAAGGTAATATCAAATGCCTTCCTAAACCGTTCATCCGATTGCGATGAAACTTTGGGGAATGGTTGGACGCATGCCCGCGAAGGTTTCTGAGTTAATAAATCTTATATAGGGTGTTCAAAAAGTACCGGTACTGATGATTATTATGCCTTCCTAAACCGTTCATCCGATTGCGATGAAACTTTGAGGAATGGTTGGACGCATGCCCGTGAAGGTTTCTGAGTTAGTAAATCGTATACAAGGTGTTCAAAAAGTAGCGGTACGGATGATTATTATGCCTTCCTAAACCGTTCATCCGATCGCGATGAAATTTTGGGGAATGGTTGGACGCATGCCCGCGAAGGTCTCTGAGTTAGTAGATCGTATACAGGGTGTTCGAAAAGTACCGGTACGAATGATTATTATGCCTTCCTAAACCGTTCATCCGATTGCGATGAAACTTTGGGGAATGGTTGGACGCATGCTCGCGAAGGTTTCTGAGTTAGTAAATCTTATACAGGGTGTTCAAAAAGTCCAGGCACAGCTGATTATCTCAGCGGAAAATCGTTTTAGAGAAAAACGTTTAATATAAAACTTTTAGGATTTTTCCCTGGCTACCCAATGGTCATATTGGATTTGACATTGACAATGACCTTCTAGGTGAAATTGATTTTTTAAATCCGAACCTCTATTTTATATACCGGAAATGAAAAGAGCGGGAAATTTCACGTTCAAATATGTCCTTGACCATTATTTCCATATGACCTTTATGGTCAGCGGAGGTCAAATTGAGGTCAAGCACAGTTCGGCTTCATACCATGAAAGCTATGGGCCCTATACAAATTCTTTTTGATAGTAGGATTTAGGATTTTTTAGTGGCTGTACAATGGTGATATTGTATTTGACCTTGACCATGACCTTCATTTGGAATCTCTTACATCTGACATAATATTCCAAATCAATTACACGAAAAATCCCTTAGTGCCAACCAAATTTAATCGAGGTAACAATCATCACTGGCAAATTCAAAGGCGAAGACGTCCTCATTCACGCATACCTATGATTTCCAACGGTTTAACATTCGAATTCAAGCGGCTCCAGCTCCCTTTGCGTCTTGCTTTTGCTATTACCATCAACAAAGCACAAGGTCAATGGTTGACTATTGCTGGCTTAAATTTGGAAAATTCATGTTTTTCACACGGCCAATTGTATGTGGCTTGCTCCAGAGTTGGCATACCGAAAAATTTACACGTTTTTACTCCAAATAAAAAAATAAAAAGCATTGTCTATCCGCTGGCCTTAAGATAAATTAATAAAAGAAATATACTTTCCAATTTAAATTAAATACATGTGTTTTTTTAGCGTAGCATGGCTCCCTACCTATGAGTACAGATATCTGCTAAAAATTCATTAAATGACGACCAAAATCAATCCACAATTTATCCGTGCGAAGCCGGGACGGGCTGCTAATCAGTAATAAAAATGAGTAAAAATCGTCCGGAGGGCATTGATGAACTAAATCGTGTGACTTATTCCGACGTACAAGAAATTTATCAGGATCCTGAAGATGATTTAGACGAGTCTGACGATTCTGAGACACAGGACTACGTAGAAACCAGGTCAACAGATTCTGAAACGGACCATGAGGTCAGCGATAATGAATCTGAGGAAGAACAGCAGGAAAACTGTTTTCTTAGTGAGTGAATATAATTTGTCTTTTACGTATATCCCCTTACTGCATGGTGTGCCATATATGGCATATGAAATATTTTAATTGTTTGCACCATCTATTGAACAATAGCCTAAATTTAACCACAAATATCTGTCCATTTACATTTATTTTACATGAAATCTGCATTACCTACTAAATGAAACTTCATTTCTGGGAAATAAATAGTTTGACAGCCAATCGAAAATAAATATTAATTTTTGTAAAAAATAGTTTTTTAGTGTTATTTTCTTCTATAAAAAGTCAAAATTAACCTACAGGAATTTTTCTTTTGAAGATATAAAAAATCATGCAGTAAGGGGATATTATGTTACATGAAGTTGTTTATCTTAGGTAAAGATGGGACTCGGTGGGACAAAATTCCTGCCAAGCCAACTCGAATGAGACCACATAATATCATGGCGAGATTACCGGGCGTTGTTGGTCAAAGTGCATTAGATGCAAAAACAGAAATAGACTGTTGGGACCTATTTTTTAGTGAGAATATTCTCACTATGCTTGCTGAATACACAAATCAGTATATAGATACTCTAAAAGCAAAGTTCCAAAGAGTTAGAGATTGTTTGCCAACAGATGTTATTGAAATAAAAGCGTTTTTAGGACTGCTGTATCTAGCTGGTGTATTTCGAGGCGGTCATCGGAATTTAGCTGATTTTTGGGTATCAAATGGATTAGGAATTGATATCTTTAGAATGGTCATGTCTGAGAAACGTTTTAGGTTTTTATTAAGATGTTTGAGATTCGATAATAAACAAACAAGAGAAATACGACGTACGACTGATAAATTAGCAGCAGTCAGAGAACTATTTACCTCCTTTATTGCAAACTGCAAAACTCATTATCATCTTGGACAGAATGTCACAATAGATGAAATGCTGCCCGCGTTTCGGGGAAGATGTGGCTTCCGTGTATACCTTCCAAGCCAAATAAATATGGCATAAAAATTTTCTGTCTAAGCGATGCTAAATTATTTTATGCAGCAAATATGGAAATTTATTGTGGTCAACAGCCGGAGGGACCATTCAGACAAAGCAATTCTCCTGCAGATGTAGTCATGAGATTATCCGAGCCAATTTTAAAATCTGGTCGCAACATAACAGCAGACAATTGGTTTACGAGCTTGGAACTAGTTAGAAAATTAGAAACTAAAAAACTTTCTTACGTAGGAACGATTCGTAAGAATAAAAGAGAAATTCCGGCTACATTCATATCACCCAACGGACGTAATCAATATGAAAGTATTTTTGGATATGCAAGAAATGAAACTTTAGTTTCGTACGTCCCAAGAAAAGGAAAAACGGTTGCTCTTTTGTCAAGCTTGCATATTGGCTCCAAAAATGTTGCCGCGGATTTGGAAAAAAAGCCAGAAATAATTCAATTTTACAACGCTACAAAGCCAGGCGTTGATGTTCTTGATAAGCTTTGTGCTACGTATAATGTCAGCAGATCTACCAAAAGATGGCCCATGGTGATTTTCTTTCACCTGCTAAATATAGCAGGGGTCAATTCTCGGGTGATTTTTTTGGGCAATAGAAACGAATTTTGCACACGACGAGATTATCTAAAAAATTTGGGGCTACAATTATTAGATGATCAATTGGAAAAAAGAGCGCAGTTAACAAATTTACCAAGAGATATCAAGACGATGTTAGAGAAGTACAAGCAGCCCGAAGCAGATCAGGAAGCAAGCGAAATTCCACCGGAAGCTGGCCTCTCGAGAGCTGCCAAGAAAAGAAAAAGATATCAACCATGCTACGACCTTAATAAAAAAAATTCTTTTTCTGCATATAACTGTCAAAAATGTAACACGCACTTGTGTTTGAAATTCCACGCTAGAACAATATGCGAAAAATGTCTGAATATAGATGACGGGATTGATGAATATTCTGATTAACGTTCACATAATTTTACTTTGTTTTTGTTTTCTTATGATGTATTTTATTAAATTACATAAATAGAAACTATTTGTTAAATATTACATTGATTTTTTTGATTAAAGATATTATATTTATCATATGTATCTGTGGGATACAACGCGACTAAAGGTGTTACCAAAACCCGCGCGACTAACGGAAGGTTAAAACAAGTTCTTTAAATAGCTTTCACGTTTTTAGACATAGAAGAAAAATATTTTAGAGATAAAAGTTATTTTTAATCAACGTAATTAATATAAAATACTACCATTACATTATGTGAAAATAACAGTAGTAGGTATGCAAAGTGCTGCATAACTTACAGGCCAGCGACGCTGGTTGCATATCAGTTGAGGAACCCCGTTTGCTGTAGCTTCCTGTAATTTCATGGTAATACCAACAGCTCGGATCGGAATTAAATAGATCGAGTCAAGCGAAAAACATTCCTGATCTAGAGAGAGTTAAGTTGGCTCCAACATTCTTGTTCGCGTCCTTTCTAAATAATCGCGGAAATGTGCTATATTGTTTTCCTCACGCGTACCTTGTCGCATGAAGACGAGATTGAAAGATATTGGAAGATTTTCTCAATCAGATAAGTAATTAAAATAAATAATTACTTAGCTCGCTTTTAATGATTCATATTCCACAGCCTGAACATTTTACCCCTATCTTTATCTGGAACGCTGAAAATAAAATGAGAAACGACCACATAACATTTGTCCTTCATACATAATCGAAGTGCGTTTGATAAATAAAAAAGGGTTATTGAGAAATTACTTATCCGATCGAGAAAATCTTCCAATATTTCGGCGTCTTCCAATCTTGTCTTCAGGCAACAATGTACGCGTCAAGAAAATGAAATAGCACATTCCCGTGACTATTTAGAAAGAACGCGAACAAGAATTTTGAAGCCAATTCAACTCGAAATAGTCGATGTTTTTTGCTTGACTCGATCCACTTGGTTTTGATCCGAGCTATCGGTATTACTAAGATATTACAAGAAGCTGCAGCGAACGAGGTTCCTGAACCGATATGCAACCAGCGTCGCTGTCGTGCAAGTTATGCAGTAGGTACTTTGTATAGGTATAGAAAAAAATTAATGAAATACAAATAATTGCTATCGAACTTGTAATTTGATAAATTTACAGGGTGTCATATTAGCCAGGGAGTTTGTGTATGTGGCCTACACCGTCTGACGCCAGCCAATAATGAGTCGTTACTCGACCAAAGGCCATCGCGTCATGTCAGAACTGAATGTACGGCGGCCCTCGGGTATATCCGAGAAATATCGTAAGTTATCTGCTACCTATTCAATCCGCGACGGCCGTATTTGGGTATAGTCTGGAATCGACGCGATAGTCGTTGATCGAGTAGAGACTCACTGTTGGCTGACGTCGATTGATGTAGGCCATACACCCAAACTTCATGGCTAAAATGTGCCACTTAATATAACGTATGTTACAAATTACCATGAGAACGTAATTACTATGTAAAACCATTCCCGCACTATTTGCGAAAGTTCCCGAATGCGCCATTCGCAAGTAGTGTGGGATAGGACGAGGGATAGGCAGTAGGGCACTTGCAACATTCACGAATAGTGTGGGAGCTCTAAACTTGGCATCGGTTAGACCCATGAGTACACTGAGAGAAAAATATGATGAAACCTACTATATTTGCACTATATTATATAATGTGCTAAAGTCTCAAATATACAGGGCTTTAGAAAAGTCTGGAAATGGTCGATTATTCGGTAAAATATACGAGGTATCAAAAAAAGTTAAATACAAAAGTTTTAGGGTTTTTATGCGTCTACTAGACAGTTAAAGTTTTAATTATACAGGGTTGGTCATAAAGTCGTGACACACAAAAGTTGCATTTTTTCTAATGGAAACCCCTGTATATTATTGGATATATCAATTCATCCTTCAATTTTGAGCAATAATCGTAATTGACATAATGCACTTAAATTCAACCGTTTCCGAGTTATCCAGTTTTGAAAATTTTAAATATGCTATAAAAAGTAAAAAACCGAAAAAGACCTTTGAATAAACCCCACTAAATAATTCAAATTTAAACATTTATTTGAACGAGGAACAATTATTTTCGATAATCAATACCTAATTTGTAACAATATTTAAAGTAAATTGAAAATAGAAGTTTGAAAATGGCACCTAAAAACCGAGAAAATATTATGTTGAATAAAAAACGCATTTTTTTTATTTGATAAGGTGTTCAAATTGTGCACCATTCACTGCTTGACAATGTGCCAATCTTGTATAAAAACCGTCTATCACGTTGTTCAATTGATTTTCATTCACAAGCTGAATTTCGTCGATTATCCGCTGCCTGAGCTCATTAATATCCCGTGGTTTAGTTTTGTAAACCCTAGTTTTCAGGTGACCCCAGAGGAAGTAGTCAAGAGGCATTAAATCGGGTGACCTGGCCGGCCACTCAATTGCGCCTCGCCTTCCGATCCATCTTAGAGGAAAAACTTCATCCAAATATGCCCTGACTTCGCGGCCGAAATGGGGAGGCGCCCCATCTTGTTGAAACCATGTCGATGCATAACCTTCACCGACGGCTCCATGAATGCCAGGCACAATCAAATTTTGTAACAATTCCAAATATTTTCTGGCATCTAGATTACCATCTATGAAATGTGGACCTATCACTTGTCTACCAATTATTCCGCACCAGACGTTAGTCTTTTCTGGTGTTTGGGTGTGATTATCAATCATCCAGCGTGGATTAGAATCACTCCAATAACGACAATTATGACGGTTTAAGGTACCATTTAAATTAAATGTCGCTTCATCGCTGAAAACAATTTTTCTCGAAAAATGCACATTTTTATCACATTTTTGTGTCAACAATTCGCAAAGTTCCAATCGCCTGTCGTAGTCATCACCATTCAATTCTTGAACTAAAGTAACTTTATATGGGTGAAATTTGCATCCTTTAAGAATACGATGCACTGAAAACGTGGAGATTTCGTGTTCTTGGGCAGCTTTTGGAATTGAAACATGCCTATCCTCAATGAAAGATTGCATTACTTCTAAGCTTTTCTCTTCATTCGTCGCGCTTTTTGGGCGCCCTGTTCGCGGACGGTCTTTTACCGAACCAAACTGTTCAAAACGATGGACAGTTTTTTGAACAGTAGACTTAGCTATCGGCGGTCGATCTACAAACGTGTCGTTAAACAAATTCGCCATTTGCTCATAGCTACGAACCCTGTCACCATATCCTCTCATCATAAGGATAGAAATTCGCTCTTCTTCGGTTAATTGCATTGCACTGAGGAATTATTAAAGCAAAAAACCACGAAACTTTTAGGAAAATGACAATAGGTCGTCAACAAGACGTCGTCAAAACTAGGTACGACAGATGATCTCCATGGAAACTGACTCACTTTTTATAACATTTAAAATTTTCAAAACTCGATAACTCGGAAACGGTTGAATTTAAGTGCATTATGTCAATTACAATTATTGCTCAAAATTGAAGGACGAATTGATATATCCAATAATATACAGGGATTTCCATTAGAAAAAATGCAACTTTTGTGTGTCACGACTTTATGACCAACCCTGTATAATTAAAACTTTAACTGTTTAGTAGACGCTTAAAAACCCTAAAACTTTTGTATTTAACTTTTTTTGATACCTTGTATATTTTACCGAATAATCGACCGTTTCCAGACTTTTCTAAAGCCCTGTATTTCATGGTTATCAAGAAAACAATATTTCGAGTATTATAGTAAATCAAACTACTTTAAGTGGTAAGTTCATCTATTTTACACCTTTTCAGTAGACAAATAAAGCCGAGTTTAAATGTTCCAAAAAGACCCGGAAAAAAATCGAATGAGTTTCTCAACAATTCTTATTAAGGTGACTTAGAGGACATGGATTAGGAATTTCATAATGAAATGGCGAAATTCAAAATGGCCGATCAAAATTCTTCTATAAATCAAAACACCACAAAAAGGTAAATAAAAAGTTGAGAAAATTTTTTAAAATAAAACAATGAAGCGTAAAACTGCTACCGATGTAGCCTTCTTGTAGCACGCTTTGAAATTGTAAAACATTGATTGGTATGTTGAAGGGCATATGAAGTCATCAATAAAACTTTGATTCTTTTATTTTGACACCAAATTCGTAATCAGCAACCCAAAAAACTCCTAAATATCAATTATGGTTGAAATAATACCATTATAAATGCATTTTTAATGGGGTATGCTATACCGTATGTCTGAGATCAAACCGGGTATAGCAAATTTGTGATTATTTCATGAACACTCTGGTGTCCGGTTGAGAACTCCTGCGTCCGGTGAGATTCACTGTAGAGGCTTTACTGCGCAAGTGCGATTTTTCGTGCACGTGTCAAATAAACGTTAGTATCATGCAAATGCGGTTTGTTGACCAGACTCTGTTCATACACCCGGGCTCACGGAATCTGTCGCTGGTGACTTTTTTTAAATGTTATTTTTAAACGTACTAACCAATGATTAATCAATCCTCGTGCTTTCATTAACGAGAGTAGACGTCACCGTAGCTAATGAGGGCATGAGAATTAATTGTTCACTGGTTAGTACGTTTAAAAATAAGGTTTAAAAAAAGTCACCAGCGACAGATTTCGTGAGCACGGGTGTACGTTAGTGCGCGTTGATATGAAGAATCGTCGGAGCAAGAAGAAGAACTGCATTCGCTGCATAGTGAATAGTAACCAATTTTTATAAGAAAAAGAACTAAGCGTTTATTTTCTTATAACTTCATGAATTGTTTCTTAGGTCTTACGCTTGCTGAATTACTGAGGATGCATCATAGAACATTTTTAAGAGTAAGTACGTAGCGATGGAAGAGATTCATAACCAGAGTGACGACTTAATGTAACATAGGAAATGTGCACCTGCGAATGAGACTCCAACGGCAAAGAAATACTAGGTTTTATTCCAATAACTACGAATTACGCTGTACATCTCAGTAGGTAGGCAACAGGGGTTCTGGACCATCCTCCTCGGCGTGAAACGGTGGAGATTGGGTCCATCTCTCGGATCGAGGGGGTGGGTTACCCCCCACTGGTGCGCGGTGACGTATGCCTCCTTGAGCGTATACGCGGAGGCGTTCAGCGATAATTCTGGAAAATTTCGAATTTCGGGAAAGCGCATCGCGTCGGGCGGCATTTCCGAAAAATCGTCTGATCAAATTTCACCGCGTGGATAGGGATCGCACATTCTGGGGTACGCATGACGTCATCATCCCGCGTTGGGAGGTGAGCACTGCATCGTCTGACGTCACCTCACTGAGCTACGCGTTGAGCGTCAAGAGTTCCTGAACGGCGCGGAACCGGCGGTGATCGTATTTCAGAGTCTCTGTCGGCGAGCGATTTCCGCAAACGGGTCCGCGATTTCGGAGAACTAACGGAGTTCCCGGCGCTCGAAATCCCCGGGTCCGCACGTTGCACATGCCCTCATGGCGGTATTTCGCCGTGAAATGGGATGAAATTCCCCCCCCCCCCCTCTCTTCCAACTCCACTAAATATCATATCTCCTTGAAATACCATGCTCCGGGAACGTTCGCGCTTAATCGCACCTCATTGTCGAAGCAACGATATGTCTTCTGACCAGTGTAGGAAAATTGTCAGCATCCAAAGGCGGGCCTTCCAGCGTATCGCCTGCGGAAATGGGAATACTCACGAGATTACAAAATGGGTACGGTGAGGGACCAAGAGTTTGCGGATACTTGGTCGATAGATGCACAGGGAGGTAACGTCGGTGCCGCTCAAACAACGTTACTTAGCCGCCATCCGACAAGTTAAGAGTTACAATAAGAAACTCAAGAGCTTGCTCGTGAGAAGACATGCAGTCGGTGTTTGACGAGCGCGTTCGCACGGACGTCATCATCTACTTGCGGCATCTCGATACCGTAGACACATCCTGAAGGACACTCAGGCTCTCTAAGCATCGCGCATCAAAAACGCGCTGAAGAGAGAGAACGCATTGAAGGTGAATGCTGTATTGGAGAGCAAGTACAGTATCGTCAAGGATGCAAGGAGTTGAGCTAAAAACCTTCAATACGAAAAAGGTGTCGATCCTCCAGACCACCGATTTAAATATGTGGTTCACCGAGAACGTGTGGGACTCCATTCTCGTGCAAATGGAGGAATTTCAGGAGCGCGACTCGGATTGGATGTTGCGATCAATCATTAATCTGAGTGTCAACATTAATCAGTACAATCCGATAAGGGGTAGCTCCTACGTAGAGTTTCCCGAGTGCATCGCGAAGAAAGCCTGCATCAACGTGCAAAATACCGACGACCGATGTTTCAAATAGGCTATCCTTTCGATACTGCATCCGAGTTAAGATCATTCCAACCGCGTGTCAAAGTGTAGATCATACGAGAACCTATTGAATTTCGAGGGAAACCACTTGTCAGTGATGCCGAAAGATATTCTAAAGTTTCGAAAGCAAAACGTGGTCTCCGTCAACGTGTACGTCCTGTACAAGCGGAAGAAAAATCTTGTGGTCACTCTAATCCACATCATCTCGCTCAAAAAGGTCAAGCATATCAATCTGCTCATGATACAAGACCACTACCTCGGCGAGCAAGCAGATAAGGAGGAAGATGAAGACGAAATACCCACCACTTACCACTATGTGTAGATCAAGGATCTCTCTTGATTGGTCAGCACACAACTTTCGAGAGAAAACATTAAAAAGTTTATTTGCAATCATTGCCTCCACTACTTCAGAAGCTCTGAAAATCTGGATGTCTCCACGAAGTCGATTGCCGTCAAATGAATAAGTACAAATTTAAACTACCCTACCCACCACGCGAATACGTAACAAATTGAAATTTAAAAATTTCAATAACAAGGGGAAAGTGCCGTTCATTATGTGCCGACTTCGAATGCCTCTTGAAGAGTGTCTATCAGCAGCAGACGAGCAAGATAAAAGTTTATCAAATGCATGAGCTCTTCCGCATGGAATATTACGTGTACTGCGGTTACGACGATATGCTATCCCATTATGACAGTTATCGGGGTTCGAAACCCGCTGAATGATTCACGCAACAACTCCTTCAGTTGGCCGAGCAAGTCGAACTAATCTTCCAACATCCCGTGCCCATAGATGTGATAAATGAAGAACAGAAGAGGGCGTTTCGCTATGCCAACATGTGTCATATTTGGGAAAAAATATTAGTTTATGGCGTAAAAGTTCGAGATCACTGCTACCTGACTGGATAATATTGAGGTGTTGTTCACGAGGAGTGCAACCTCAACTATAAGGACTCGAGAAATGTCCCCGTGGTGTTCCACAAATTCAGCGAATACGATAGCCATTTCATCGTTAAAGAAATGTCCACTTGTATCGATGGATGCATCGACCTCCTACCACTGAATATGGAGCGTTATATATCGCTTATGGGGTATTTGAAGGATAGTGATATACATATTATATATCCTCGAGGTAGATCTGCACTACCCGAAAAGTATCTACGATGCTCACATCGCGTCTTGCCACTGTGCCTGAAGCAAACGAAACCACCAGGATCAAAGGTATCCAAGCTCCTGACAACATTGAAACTGAAGTCACGCTACGTCATCCACTATCGTAACTTGAGACAAGCTCTGATTCACGGCCGTAAACTTACCAAGATCTACAGAGTTTTGAAACTTAACCAATCACCGTGGCTCAAGAGCTACATCGACCTTAACCTTTAGAGTCTGGGGGTGGTCGATAAATCGACTAGCAGTCAGGTCGGAGCCTCCAAATAAGAAATTTATTGATTTTATTTATAAATTAAAAGTCTAAAAAAATCTAACTGAAATTTCCCCGGACTTAAAAGGTTAATAGCGACATGAGAAAAACGAACCGCCAACGAGTTCGAGAAAAACCTATTTAAATTGATGTGAACGAACGCGCGAAGGGGCCCCGGGGAAAATTTGGCGGGTCTTAAACTTCGCTGGTGTCCCGAGAGTCTATGCAGATTGGGACACTCGGGTGGGCGTTCAAAAACCCCCCAATCGCAAGGGTGAAGTGGTTCCCGCCCAACCGCTCAACCAAGTCTGTCCTACCTCCAAGTGGTGCCCGCTGGATAACCTCGTCTCTCGGCGAGGTGAACTGACGGGGTTCAGGCTAGCCCGGAAGGAGTTTCCCTTCACACTAACGGGCGAACTAAAGGAAGGGAACATGCGGACAGAAGCATGAACTCTGGTACGGAATTTGGGTCAGAGCAAAATTCGGAAGGCACGGAAATGCGCGTTTCATCTGGGCGCGCGACTGAGTCGATCGTTGTAACTGGTATTGACTCCAGTGATGAGATTTTCCCTCTGCCTCGCTAGTCTTGGAGCGAGGATGGTGCGAGGGGTCCAAGCTAGAGGAAATCAGTCTTTCAGCCCGGCAGCTGAGCAAATGGTGGCCAGGAGAATAAGGCCCTATTGAACGAAGTTTTTCGGATACCGCCAAAAGGCGGCATAACGGCCGTGACTTTAAAGATGAGTGCTGAACCGGGGCAGAGGAGTGTGATCTCCAACCAGGAGACGAAGCTACGCTTTGTTGATCGACCTAACTAGTGTCGGTTACGCAAATGACCTGGCATCAACCATCTGAGTAACATGAGGATGCCGGGAAAGTAGAACGTGCCAAACTGATCCTCGGACCTGGGTGAAAGCCCCTCCCCTGCACCACAGCATGCAGCGGAAAATGTCGCTGTGGTCGAACGCAAAGATTGTGGGGAGCACCCAGAATTGAGACGGACTCGAGATGGCAGTGTAAGCATTGATATAATATGCTGTTTGTAATCTGTAACTCTCACTTGCCGGAGGGTCACGGAGTCCTTAGCTGGATGGATAACACAGGCACACAAAAAAAAAACTCCTGTTCCCGGAACCAGACCAGTATATCTTTATGTTTTTGAGGTTGCTGAATCCGAATCCGGTGTCCGCTTGTCTCCATCACGTTACGTTCAAGGTCATTCAAGGTCAAATCCTGAAAAAATAGTCAAATTGATTCAAATTATTACTCCTATATATTCTTGAGGCCGCTGAATCCAAATCCGATGTCCGTTTGATCCGACAAGGTCAAATTCAAGGTCTTTTCAAGGTTAAATGTATTTATTCTGCCAAAAATGAATTTTTTACTGCAGATTCTGAAAGAACGGAAAATTTAACGTCTAGATCTGTATTCAATTTTGTTGATAACATAACCCCCAAGGTCATTTCAAGGTCAAATCTAGCAAAAATGTTCTAATCTAAAGTCCAAGCTGGCCCCCTCCATGGGAGTGCCGGTCGACGTGTTTCCACCCATAGGGCGCCGGGTCGCGCGTGGAGTGGATAGCGGAGCTTCGATCGCGCCGGCTCGGGTCTGTAGTAAGAGAGGCTGTGACGGAGCGGTCAGTCGGAAGGCTGTCGCCTATGGCGGTTTCCTAGCTCTCTCGTGTCTTCAATGCATTACCGCAGATCGGCGTCCATGACCGAATGATCCGTTGAGCGGTACACGTTTTTGACGTTTAAAATAAATTTTGAAATCCAGTCACGTGATCTCTAAATTCAAGTGAATTGGAGCTCATCGTTGGAAATTTGATACAGCGAATATGTGTGGTGTGCCTGCACCCAAGGTACCTCCACGCGGTGACGGCGGGCAACGGTTTTTTTTTATTATTTATTTTTCCGGCAAAATCCCTGGATGAAGGCGTCCAAGCCGTCATGGCAGGCACACGGAAATGTGTTACGATACAGGGGTTCTCACAAGGAACCCCAGTATCGGCGGTTGGTCTGGGTAAGCAAGCGGGCCCGCAATCGTCGTCATCAAGCGACCGCAGCTCTGCATTGGTGGAAAACTTGGCTACTGTAGAGTCTATCACTACAAGTTCGGATCACATATGCAATAAGGATCCAGATTCATTTTGCTATGTTTGTGGTAAGTATGAAGCATCAAAGAATCGCAAACGTATTTCAGAGCGTATAAGGAATATGTATAAGGATTGTTTTGATTTGAACATGATAGATGAAGGTAATGATTGGGTACTACACATCATTTGTGCTTCTTGTAACACAGTGTTTCATCGTTATGATAAATCTCGAGACAAGAAATATCTCAATTTTCTTATACCAATACATTGGACCAAAGCGCAATCTAGAAAAGATTGTTATTTCTGCAAAACATATCTAACTGGGTACAATATGAAAAATAAATCACATATAAAGTATGCTAACGTTACGAGTGTCATACTACCTGTTATTTCCAACGAGGACAATACAAACAAACGGAATTTTAGTTCAGATGAAATGGAAATAGACGAGATTAAAGCAAACGTTGAAAGAGAAAATATAGATCAGCGTAGAGTTTGTGTGAATGAGGATGAACAGTACGATGATAATAATAGAGATAAGAGCTATATGACTGGAACTGATAGCGAAGATGAAAGTTACACGAGTGAAAATGAAACTGATAATGACGATGAGAGATATATGAGCGGAAATGAAAGTGGCAGCGAAGATGGCCAAACGAATGATGAAGAAAGTGAAACTGAAGATGATTCTCATGAATACGTTCCAACGGGTTGTAAGAATAAAAAGCCTCAATTGTTATCACAGGAAGAACTGAATGATTTCATTCGTAACATGGGATTGCCGAAAGATGTTGCCGAGTACTGTGCTTCTACTTTGAAAAAGAGAAATATGCTGAAGAAGAAAACGAAGGTCAAGAGACACGGTAGTGTCTCGCGGCATGTTCATTCAAGTCGTCAGAACGACGCCGCCAGCGCTGTCGCCGCGAGCACCCGTGTATCTTTACAGGAAAAATGTCTGCCCCCTTCACCGCTCAATTTTAACATCGAATTTTCTCAATAAATATACGGTTATAACCAAAACTATGCTTATAGTTACGCCACATAAATCGACTATTCTCTATCGATAGAGACCAGAGTAAATCTTGTAAGTTACATATTAACAGAAATTTTTCCTTAGCAACGCGAAGCCACGCCCCTCGCCCCTCAAAAGTCGAGAATCCGATTTCTCGGGCGATATATATATGTAAAAATGTCATAAAAATTCCGCCTGTCTTCGGCGGTATTCGGCCATGGTCGGAAATGTGTACACAGATGCGGCCACACGCATTCGCGAAATGATTTCCCTCGCATTTTTTCGATCCTCGGACGCGCTTGTTAATAAAAAGTAAAAATTCAGTGTAATCGGAGTAGTGAATCTCAATAGTGGTGAATGTGACAGCCGCTCTGACAGCTAGCTATTATCAAATCGTTTGGATTTTTGTTTAATAATCAAGATAGTGCACGGAAGCAGTGTCATTTTTCTCTGGTTGCTGGTGCATGAAGAGCAGGAAAGGAGACATCTGTATCTCGGAAGAAGTGGCATCAGATAAGTTACTTCCTAACTGACTGTCTTAACCTCATTTTCATCCCTTATACAGAACAAATATCTTTGTGGTTATTCTATTTTTTGTTTTCAGCGCCATACGAGAACGGGACGGATTGATGGAAATTTGATTTTTCTTCGTAGTAAAAAATCAACCTAGGTAGAAAAGAATTCTCTAGAATTGCGGTACAATGCCACGGTATGAATATCAGGTTCTACCGACATGACATGCTTCGACAAGGTCTGTATCAACTTTAGCGGTATATTGGGGGCACTGCACTAATCCTGTGGCACATTTTTCTATCTGGGAAAGCATATTATTATGGTAGTAAAGCTGTACAGCGTTCCGATAATATATAATTGGAACTTTTGATAATACGAAAGGGGGAATATATCGATAAAGAAAAGATAATAAAATAATTACTTCATTATTGTAATCCAATTCTATCGTATCTCCTACTTTTCTACCACGTCTTTCCCAGATAGAAAAATGTGCCACAGGATTAGTGCAGTGCCCCCAATATAATGCTAGAGTTGATACAGACTTTGTCGAAGCATGTCATGTCGGTAGAATTTGATATTCCTACCGTGGCATTGTACCGCAGAGTTCTAGAGATTTTTAATTCCGGCATGTTAGAGGTTAGTATAATACGAAAAAGGAAATATATCGACAAAGAGAAAAAATAATAACAAAGTAGTTACTTCATTATTGTAATCCAATTCCATCGTATTCATTATTTTTCTTGCACGACTTTGATTGTTGATAGTGGATGGATCAACCAATAAATTAGATTTTTCTTCACTATCAGCAATTAAAGTCGTGGCAGAAAAATAAGTAATACAATGTTATTGGATTACAATAATGGAGTAACTACTTTATTATTATTTTTTCTTTATCGATACATTTCCTCTTTTGTATTATACTATCACAAGTTCCAATTTATATACCGACCTGCCAAACGTGAAGTGTACGTGTACCTCACTTCTATTTCATCTCTTCTTCGCCTCTAGTGTAACGATGGAAATTACAAAATATCATAACTTTTCTGTATGTAGCAACATATACCGAATGTCCTCTGGCAAACTCCTGATTTTGGATTTCTCTGACATTTGGCTGGAAGTGGTTGGCTCTGTGCTTTAAGAGTTGGCTTCGGGAGAGTGCGCTGCGGTCTTACGAGCTGAGCGAACAGTGTCAAAAGTCTGATCTCCCGGTACCTGTCAATTCGGGAGATCGAAATCGTTAATTTGTAAATAATGATTACTAATATGTAGAAGTGGTAAGAAATAATCATTCGGGTTTCTTCGATGATATTCCCCAAGTGTTTAAAAACCGGTGTCCGATTTTTGCCAATAACTGTTGCTTCAACTTCCAGTGATATTATTAAGTATTACTGCAGAACGAGTAGGTTAGAAGATTTTCATGAAGACTCATGATTTTCTGATATGTCATCTCATACAGGTGCAACTGAAGCGGATCTAGCTCGTGTCCTGTCCGTAAAAAGATGACTCGATGGACATTGGAGAATGTCAGACTTGTCACCGAGCGCCTATTACCTACGGTACATTAATTGCAATACGCGCTTCTCGTTTCAACTATTCCAGCGTTAAATAACTTTTACTTCTCTTTCAAGCTAATAACCTTTTATGAACTGTTCGTGGTAGGAGGCAGCGATCAATAATAGCGACTCGTCGTAGACAAGTGTGCCGAACTACTACTGCGATAATGTGCCCAAGCTTACGGTCTATTCTGCGATTAACGTTAACATAATCGTGATTATGCTCGGGTGGTGGGTATTCCAAAAGAGGGAAAGTTGATACTAAACATCGGGCGCTCTGTAAGCTGACTTGCTAGTGTATGCTTCGCAACTAGAACATCATCGCAGGAATAATTTGTCTACGATTAGTCACAATCATTGATTGCTGCCCCCTACGATCAACAATTCGTACAAGAGGTAAATACTTTGAAAGAAGTGAAAGTTATTTAAAGCAGGAATAGTTGAAATGAAAAGCGCATATTGCAATGAAAATACCGTGGGTGAAAGGCGCTCGGTGATAAGTTCGACAATGTCTGATGTCGATCGACTCATTTTCTTCAGGATAGGACAGAAGTTACATCCTCTTTGTTTGCACCTTATGAAAGGGGACATGCAAGAAAACCGTCAAAAACTTCATGAAAATCATGTAACCTACTCGTTCTGCAGTAATTACTTACTTAATCACTGGAAGTTGAAGCCAAAGTTATGGACACCGATTTTTAAACACTTGGGGAAACTCATCGAAGAAACCCGAATAATTATTTATCACTTCTACACATTATTCAGTATTATTTACAAATTAACAATTTCGAGGTTAGAGACTTCGATCTCCCGAATGAGGTTGGCTGGGCAAAACTGAAGCAGATTGCGCCACCGAGCCAAACACCCGCGGGCAAATTTAAACGGTTATAATATATTATTAATGCTGCACTAATGTGACTAATGTGACTGGTAAAAAAAATTGTAAAAATGAATTACAAAATAAAATTCAAATACAATCCCCATATGTACTATAAATATACATATTTAATTAAATCAGAAATGTTCATAAATTGGCTGACAGTACTGCATTCCCGTACTTCGGAATGGGAATACAGTACTGTCAGCCAATTTATGAACACGCTCTAAATAATTTTCATTTTTACCTGCATCACCGCTAAAAGTTATTAATTGATCAGAAGTAAAATGAACTACGCATAATCCTTTTCTATGATGAGGTGCATATTTTAAGAAATCGAGCCACTTTTGACGAACATCTTTCGATTTTTTTACAGAAGGAACCATGAACCTTGATTTATTTTTACAACTCGGTACTGCACACGAAAAAACCATTTTATATTACATTTTTTATTTCAATTTCACTACATATAGATTCATAAATTAAGGTTATATTTTCATTCTTTACTCCTGCAATGCCTACTATGAAGTACGCTGTCATATTGATATATCGATACCATCGATACCTTACTATGAAAATTTCGTAAGTGCAATTTTTGTCAAAAATTGCACTTCGAGGTTTTCAAAGCAAGGTATCGATATTTCAAATCAGGCGGTCAAAAAGGGTGTTTAGCTCGGTGGCGCCGAAGTTTACTTCCTCGACCACCAGCCAACCTAATTGACAGCTACCGGCAGATCAGAGGCCCCTTTCTCGAATTCGCTCGTATCTTTGCGTGCACGCATCTTAGCGAATAGACCAATCAGGATCAAATATTCCGTATCAGGGAACGTATACGCATCTTAGCGAGTAGATCAATCAGGACCCCCACCACAACGGAATACTTGATCCTGATTGGTCTATTCGCTTAGATGCGTATACGTAACTTTGCGAGTGACTTGAGAAATTTATTTACGAGTAAGGGGGCAAAATTGCAGCGGTGCATGCAAAAGGATTTCTTAAAACTATTCCAACGTCTCGAGTTAATATGTAACAACATATATACTGTCATAAGTAGTATCTTTACATGTGATGAAACAATTCGTCACGGTTATTGGAAGAGTATACTTATTGTTAGAGAGTTAAAGGTAAAATGTCTACATGGATTTCTGAAGACGACCAAGATATAAGAAAAATCCGATGGCCTGTAAATTCGAAAGCGGTATGTTTTATTTCTCCAAAATACTAAAGCAAAGTGAAAAATATAAGAGCACTCTAGTTTATAAATACCTTTCAAAATATCACGAGAATAAATCAAAAGTAACGTGGTTATAATTAATTAGCTCGTATCGGTATAAAATGTGAGATTTTAATTTGGTGGTAATAAAAAGCTATTCTCCTACATGTAGTAATGAATGAAGTAAAAAGTAATGAAATCCCCCCGCAAGAACAGATTCTCTGTAAAAAAAGGCGGCATGTTCATTCAGTGCCAACAAAAATTGATACGTAAAATACTCTCCAAAAAAGATTTGAAATCAATGAAGATCGCCATGTTCAAGATTTATGTATAAAAAGAGTAAAAGGCATCATTTGAAAGGAAAATTATTGTAACTCGTTACTAAAAAATTCGACTAAAAGAATTTAGGTATAAACAAATTTTCATAAAAAAGAACTTGCCGCGTTTTTTCCTTCAAAATAAAAAATTTACAGAGAATTACATTCGATGTTTATGCACTTATGAGAGATTTTAAATAAATTCATACACTTATATGATACCACCAGTATACCGAACGTCGCACGAGAAACCGATCAGGCGGGGGCCTTCTGAATTTCTCTGAATTTGACTTCGGCAGTGCAATTTATGAATCACTCTAGCACCGTCCAAGCACTGCAAATTATTCGGTATAGTGGACAAAATATGAAAACTTAAACGCGGCAAGTTCTTTTTTATGAAAATTTGTTTATACCTAAATTTTTTTAGTCGAATTTTTTAGTAACGAGTTACAATAATTTTCCTTTCAAATGATGCCTTTTACTTTTTATACATAAATCTTGAACATGGCGATCTTAATTGATTTCAAATCTTTTTTGGAGAGTATTTTACGTATCAATTTTTGTTGGCACTGAATGAACATGCCGCCTTTTTTTACAGAGAATCTGTTTTTGTGTTATCACAGGCACACAAAAAAAAAGTTCCTGTTCCCGGAACCAGACCAGTATATCTTTATGTTTTTGAGGTCGCTGAATCCGAATCCGGTATCCGTTTGTCTCCATCACGTCATATTTTTTTTTAGTCTCAAAAAACCATCAATAGATCATGATTTTCAAAAAGTTAATGGACTTAAACCAAATTCGCTATAGGGGTTTTTTTGGGTCGCTGATCACGAGTCTGAAATAGGATTTCAAAAATGCAAAATGGCGGATCCAATACGGCGGACGAGATTTTTTTAAATCGACGGATTCATGCCGAATTTGGTATTAAGGGATTTTTTGGGTCGCTGATCATGAATCTGAAGTCAGATTTAAAAAATTCAAGATGGCGGATCCAATATAAAGGACATTTTCGAAATTCGACGGATTCATGCCAAATTTGGTATAGGGTTTTTTTTCGACCGCTAATGACGAATATGAAGTTATATTTACAAAAATTCAAAATTTTCGAAAATCTTGTCCTCCATATTGGATCCGCCATCTTGAATTTTAAAAATCTGACTTCAGATTCATGATCAGCGACCCAAAAAACCTCCTTATACCAAATTCGGCATGAATCCGTCGATTTTCAAAAATCTCGTCCGCCATATTGGATCCGCCATCTTGAATTTTTGAAATCCGATTTCAGATTCGTGATCAGCGACCCAAAAAACCCCTTATAGTGTTACGCTCAGCGCAACCACGCTTCCCTCTGCATCACAGATTATCGTTCCCCCGCGGTATACGCAGGTACGCTCCGAGCATTTCGACCTTTTTCCTCCGAACCATCGCCGATCCCTAGACGCTTTCCTCTCCAACCATCGTAGATACACCCCCGAAAAAACTGACTTTCTCTTTTACAACCACTTCTGACTCACTACCCACGCTTAGATTTTCCCTTTCCCGTTTGCAGTTTTTTCTCCCCCACTCCTTCGCTGAGGGCTAATATTAGGACCGAACGAGCCACCGACGCCGTCTTTTCCGTTTTTTCCATCGACAGTTTGACATCGTAGCTTCGATAGTTAGTTTTAGTCACAGAGACCATCAGTTTGGCCATATTAAAAATAAAGGCATATGACATATCATCGGCTACCGAGTTCATCTTCATTCCGAGTGTGATCACCCACCACCCACGACGGGCAGCGGACCTCCTTCTTTTCGAACCCGTTACTGATCTGGATCCGAGCGACGCAATTCGTAACATAATCTGGTGGCAGCGGTTTTGGGGAAGGTCCGTGCTTGGAAGAAGACCGGAGAAGAAACATCAACAGCCGCACAATCGTCGTCGTGCCCCAGGAAAATAGCCGCACCGTACCGAGCCTGTTCGGGGAATCCTCATCCACTAGCCGCACGCCGTCGCCGAAGTTGTTCGAACTCCAACGCCAGCAACCGCACGCCGTCGCCGAAGCTTATAACCGAAAGAACCACCCTGCAGCCGCCGAGTCGCCGAGCTAGCAACCCACCACGACCCTACATAACGATATGCTACGACAATCTCGACGTAAGTTAAAATAAGTTCATTTAATGCAGGGAACTAGCAGAAGCTCTGAAAACACAGTAGAAGAACTCGCAAATGATCTTCAATCCGTGCTAACTTTTAAAAAAACGTATAAGAAAAAGGAAAACGTAAATATGGCAGAAGAACATCACGCGTTTTCTCGAGTAGCGAAAGCAGGAGATTTAATACCAATCTTCAACGGATATAATATACCTGCGTTAGCATTTATAAGGAAGTGCGAAAACGCATGCAAATTAGTCAACGAAGAAGATCTACCGCGCCTAGCATATATTTTGAGAGCCAAACTTCATGGTGATGTAGACGTACATTTAGCCGGTTTCGAATTCAACAACGTTAAGGATATTTTAGACGAAATTAGGAAAGCGTATGTACCGAAGCAGCATAAGGCCAAATGGCAAACCGAATTAGCTTTCGCGAGGCAAGAACCATACGAATCAATTCTCGAATTCGGCCATAGAATAGAGACAATTCAGAACAATGCTATAGAACTAACAAGAGCAAACTATCCGGAAATGCATGCGACAGGCGTTATTTTCGATATAAAAGAAAACGCGTTACATAGTTTCGTAGAAGGCCTAAGTAATAGCGAGCTGGAAATGAAAGTATCAACCATTAACCCCGATACTCTTAGGAAAGCTATAGAATGCGCCGTAAGCACATGGGAAACAATTAAAAATAGATACGCCAGGTTTACGATATCACTAGCCAGCACAGAATACGCCCCAAACTGTCAGTATTGTGGAAGGAAGGGTCATGATTACCAATCGTGCGAGCTCAGATTGCAAAGTATAAATCACTTACAAAATCCATTGTTAGCGGCTAACATGCACAGCATGAATAATTTCCAAAATCAACCCCCTTTTCAAAATTCGTTCTTGAGGAGTAACATGAGTAATATTCAAAATCCATTTTTAGCGGCTAACATGTACAGCATGAATAATTTCCAAAACCAACCCCCTTTTCAAAATCCGCTCTTGATGAGTAACACGAGTGATATCCAAAATCAAACTACCTCCCAGAATTTATCCTCAATAGGAAATTATAGCAACTTTCAAAAATTTGGTGGTCATCAAAACCTGAGAAGTTTCCGACACCCCCCAACAAAATCAAACGAATATTTCGTTACAAATAAATATGGTCAGCAAAGCCCAAACAACGGAAACCAAAGTGAATCAACCACGTCAGGTAGTTGTCTGTATTGCAATCGAGCAGGACACTCAGCACAGGAGTGTTATACTTTAATTAGAGACAGAAAATTTTGCAATAATTGTCAAATCAAAGGACACGACACCTCGGAATGTCGATCTAAGAATAAAAATAATCAAGCCAAAGTTAACTATGTCATGGAACCACAAAACTCGGGAAACGAGGAGTTCGTTCACCAGACGGGTGCACAGGTGAACGAACCTCAATGGCAACAACTCGCACCCCAGTAATCACAACAGTCCCAACTAAGCCAATGGAAAAATACGCGAATAATTCTCCTGTCGTTCTATTAGAATCACCCACCTTTGCAAAAAAGGAAACAGATTTTCTGGTAGATTGCGGATCCCAGGTAAACCTCATAAAATTCAGCGCGGTTGTACCGAGTACCCTTTGCAAGAAGTCAACGGTGCTGGAATTAACAGGAATTAGTCCCGAAATAATTAACACAATTGGAGAAATTAGAATAGAGATAAAAGATAGAGTCCACACTTTCCACGTCGTGCCCGACTCATTCCCGATCAAACCATGTGGCCTCCTTGGAATGGAATTTCTGAATACCGAACGAGCAACTATTTGCATGGATAACCGAGCATTAACCTTACAGAAAGAAATCGTACTTCCATTTTATAACGATTCATTCTTAAGTATTCCTGCAAGAACCGCTCAAGTAATTCCAATAAAGATTATAAATTCTGAAGTGAGCGAAGGCTTAGTGGAACAATTAAATTTAGGCCCTAATATCTTTGCCGGGAAATCTATCGTGACTAACCATAACGGTACGGCGTACATATACGCGATAAATTCAAATGACATCCCTAAAAGTTTCGCGATACCTTCTGTCGAGATATCGCCGGTAGAAGTAACCGCGACCACCAGCAGTATAAACGTAGATAAAGATAAATATTTAGAAAGGCACAGGAAGCGCTTAACGCAGCTGCAAGAGAAAATTTGCACAGACCACCTAAATAACGAGGAGCTAGGACACGTTTCCCAACTAACGGAAACGTACAGTCATCTCTTTTACCTACCCGAGGATAAACTTCGGACAACCCAACTAGTGAAGCATACAATTCCCACCTTCGACGAGTCTCCCGTTAACGTCAAACAATACCGCCATCCCCAAATACATAAAGATGAGATAAATGACCAAGTAGCAAAGCTTCTCGACCAGGACATAATAAAACCCTCGACCTCCCCGTACAACTCACCCGTGTGGATTGTCCCAAAGAAGGCTGACGCGCAGGGTAATAAACGTTGGAGAATGGTAATAGACTATAGGAAACTGAACGAAAAGACGATAGGCGATGCGTACCCCCTACCAAACATTACGGATATTTTAGACCAGTTAGGTAGTGCAAAATACTTCTCGACGTTCGATTTAGCCTCGGGATTCCATCAGATCCCTATGCACGAGAATCACGCTCATAAAACAGCGTTCTCAACACAGAAAGGGCACTATGAATTTACACGTATGCCTTTTGGCTTAAAAAACGCCCCAGCAACTTTCCAACGCTTAATGGATCAAGTACTTACAGGGTTACAAGGGAACGAACTCTTCGTATACTTAGACGATATCGTTATTTACGCGCGCTCGCTGGAGGAACATAAACACAAATTTATGAAATTAATGGATCGTTTAGAGCAAGCAGGTCTTACATTACAGCCAGAAAAGTGTCAATTTCTACGCCGCGAGGTCACTTACTTAGGCCATATTATTTCAGAGTTTGGAGTCAAGCCTAACCCGCAGAAAACGGCAGTCGTAAAAGAATATCCGATACCACAAAACCCCAAACACATTAAACAATTTTTAGGTCTCGTGGGATACTACCGGAAATTCATACCAAACTTTTCCAAGATAGCTAGACCCCTAAATTCACTATTAAAGAAAAAAGTTAATTTCGTCTGGACAAATCAACAACAACTTGCATTTGAAACATTACGTGATATTCTCTGTACAGAACCTTTGTTACAATACCCAAATCCAAAGTTGCCGTATATCATTACAACAGACGCATCAAAATTCGCGGTAGGAGCAGTACTCAGTCAAGGTGAAATTGGTAAAGATTTACCAATAGCTTACGCGTCGAGAACATTAAACAAAGCGGAAATTAATTACTCGGTTACCGAAAAAGAGCTACTTGCTATAGTATATGCACAGTTCAGTATTTCAGATCTTACATTTATGGGACAAATTTCACGCTCGTTACCGATCACAAGCCCCTAATATGGCTCAACACAATAAGCGATCCCTCATCCCGCTTATTGAGATGGCGCTTCAAACTGGAAGAATATTCGTATACGGTTGTTTACAAATCCGGAAATACTAACGCAAACGCAGACGCACTTTCTCGTATACCATATGTAGATGATATCAAACAAATACTCCCAATTAGAAAACGCGAAAATCAAGGAACACTAGAAAACACGTCGAACCTAAGCTCAGGAACCAGAACACGTAGATTATTTAAAAAACCAAAACTCACACACAATTACCCGAGAAGACCCCGACCATCAACAACAGGTTCATCAGCAAATCCAGCGCAATATAAAAAACATAAAATTCGAAACTCATATTCAGAATCTGATTCGGATATACCGCATGTCCTATGGCCAACCGCGCAGGTGAGCTGCGACCTGAATTCTTGACTTCGGCAGTATTTATGGTACAGTTAGAGTGGGCTTCAGACGAGTGCGCTGCATAAGAACGAAAAGTGTCGACTGCTCTTCTAATAGCTGTCAATTCGGGAGATCGAAGCGTTTCGTGTAACCTCAAAATCGTAAAGTTTTGAATTAGTAGTGAATAATTTGTAGAAGTGATGAGAAATAATCATAAATAATCTTCCGAATTGTGACACCTTAGGTATCGCTCACGCCACTTCGTAAAACTACTTCCTAGATACGCGCGGTGCTAGCGCGGAAAAAATTTCTGAAACAAATAGGCACATGAGGCGTGTAATTCGGTTGGACATCGAAAAAACCCGAATGATTGTTAACTCTCACTTCTGAACATTACTTACCATTTATTCAAAGATTCACGATTTCGAGCTTAGACTTCGATCTCCCGAATTGATAGCCATCGGGAGATCAGACGTTTCACACTTTTCGTAAGAACGCAGCTTAAGAGCGAAAAGCGTCGTCTGATTTCCCGATGGCTGTCAATTCGGAAGATTATTTATGATTATTTCTCATCACTTTTCTACAAATTATTCACTACTAATTCAAAACTTTACGATTTTGAGGTTACACGAAACGCTTCGATCTCCCGAATTGACAGCTATTAGAAGAGCAGTCGACACTTTTCGTTCTTATGCAGCGCACTCGTCTGAAGCCCACTCTAATTGTACCATAAATACTGCCGAAGTCAAGAATTCAGGTCGCAGCTCACCTGCGCGGTTGGCCATAGGACATGCGGTAGAATTAAATTCATACAATAGCATAGGGAAGCAAGTACGAACCAAACCACGTAGGAAAAGGAGCAAGTCTCCGTCGTTATCGAGCACAAAGCCACGTCGCCAGCTTCGCACACTTCCTCGCGTCTATTATAAAGAAGTATCTACTTCATTTACGGAATCAGACTCAGATATTTCAGATATATCGGGAGTATTACATTCGGATATTGAATCACAGGCGCCGTTGGTCAAAGCTAGCGATCCACCCGATAGTGATACAAACACACAGAAGAATCAAATAAGAGACCCCCCTTGCAAAAGAAGTAAAGAATCATCTTCGGGAAATAATACAAATAGCCGTGTAAAGAAACAATTAAAAGCAAATAATAATCAAACGGGCGACATAAGCACCGATTCTTTTATACACGAAACAATCCAGACGACAGCACAGATACACGCTTGCGACAACAACGAATCAAAACTAGCAGTGACATACACGACTGATCAAAATTTAACGACAGAAGACAGCAACGACGAACTAATAGAAGTAGGCACAGAAATAGAAGACACTAGGAAAAGAGAAACTACACATAGCCGTGCAAAGAAACAATTAAAAGCAGATAATGATCAAACGGGCGATATAAGCACCGATTCTTTTATACATGAAACAATCCAGACGACAGCACAGGTACACGCTCGCGACAACCAGTCAAGATTAGCAGTGACACACACGACCGATCAAAATTTAACGACAGAAGACAGCAACGACGAATTAATAGAAGTAGATGCAGAAATAAAAGAGTAGGAAAAGAGAAATTACACCAAATGATAGGAAAGTCGATTCACCAACCGAAAATATACACGAGTTGGAATCTGAACAATTTCAAGGGAAATATAGCGTTAGCCAAACTAAACATAGTACTACCATGAGTGAATATACAGATGTTTGCGTCAATTCAGCACAATAACTGCAGCGCCAAACATCACAGAGACCAAAGACAGTATCTTTATGTTAAACGATAATTACGCGCATTGCACAGCAGTAGACATCAACCCATCCGAGGAAGTAACAGAAACTTTAGTAGAGAAAAAGCTAATTTCAATTGGAGATATTAAATCTCAAGAACCAACTAAAGGAGAAGTAATTGTATCACAAAATAAAAGCAAATACGTATTCAGCCTGGTAACTAGGAATTCATATAACCAAAAACCTCTAACGAAAGCAATTTTTATCGCTTTAACTAATTTGAAAAATATACTTTCATCAAAAAACATTAAGTCCTTCGCGATTTCAAAAAAAGGAACAAGTTTCGATGAAGTACAATGGAGCTTTGTTAGAAACATGCTTAGGTATTTGTTCGGAGAGACCGACATAATAATTCGAATTTGCTCAGACGAAATAATAATTCCGGAGCCTGAAATACGACAGGATATAATAAAAGAGAATCACGAGTCTGCTATCGCGTATCATAAGGGTGTAACAAAAACGTATCATAGAATCAGAACCGAATACTTCTGGCACAACATGAAAAAAGATATTCAGGATTTTATTAGAGTTTGCGATAGCTGCCAAAGGAAAAAGCTTGTCAGGGTAAAAACCAAATAACCTATGGTGATTACCGATACACCAACAGAAGCATTCGAGAAAGTATCATTAGATATAGTTGGACTCCTCCGAACAACGAGAGAGCAGGAAATAAATATATCCTGACCTTACAATGCAATTTAACGAAGTTCTGCGATGCTTTCCCCATTCCTGACGCGACTGTGGAAACAATTGCAACGGTTCTCGCAAAGGAATTTATATGTCGGTATGGTGCGCCCGGTATCTTAACCGATCAGGGAACAAACTTTACAGGGTCAGTCATGAAACAACTAGCAAAAATGTTTAAAATTCGACAAGTGAAAACCACCCCCTTTCGTCCACAATCGAACGGTTCTCTAGAGAGAAGCCATATGGTTTTAATAGAATACCTTAAGCACTATATTACCAGGAAAAAAGACTGGGATGATTGGGTTAGATTCGCCATTTTCTCTTACAACACTTCCGTGCATGAAGGCACACACTACCAACCTCATGAACTAGTATTTGGTACTAAAGCAAAGGTCCCATCCAGTATGCCTTCTCCCGATAAACTAAAACTAACCTATGACACCCTCTTTGTGAACCTAGCGTTACGACTAACTGAAGCTCGGAAAAACGCCGCCGAATATTTGAAAGCCGCTAAAGTAAAATCAAAAGCATATTACGATAGACAAATTAACATGGAAACATTTAGACCAGGCGAACAGGTATACCTGTTAAACGAGAAAAGAACTAAATTCGATGCTCATTATCTTGGTCCTTTCACAGTAAAGCAGGCGCTAGATGACGCGAACGTAGTTATATATATAAGTCCAATAAAAACGAAGAAAGTTCATGCGAATAAACTTAAGCATGCGTACGTCTCAGAATCAGACTGATTCTCGCTATACCTCACTACCACTCAGATACACCACCTTTGTCCTATATTAATATATATTTAAGACTACTTCATATAACATATATTCAATTGTTAACCACCATACACGTAAGATTACCCATTAACGTTCATTATATTTTAGAATTATCGCATGTACCTAATTGTGTAGAACATCAGCGGAATGTACGTATTAATTTTCATTTCCACGAAGATACATTACCTTTGTTACTATATTAGTATATATTTAAGACTGCTTCATATAACATATATTCAATTGTTAATCACCCTACATATAAGATTACCGCTTATAATATTTAAGACCTATCGCATACTAATGTATTACCACTACATATCTTCATGAAACGTATTCCCCACTTAGGGAATACGTTTCTTCTCAAGGGGGGAGGTGTTACGCTCAGCGCAACCACGCTTCCCTCTGCATCACAGATTATCGTTCCCCCGCGGTATACGCAGGTACGCTCCGAGCATTTCGACCTTTTTCCTCCGAACCATCGCCGATCCCTAGACGCTTTCCTCTCCAATCATCGTAGATGCACCCCCGAAAAAACTGACTTTCTCTTTTACAACCACTTCTGACTCACTACCCACACGCTTAGATTTTCCCTTTCCCGTTTGCAGTTTTTTCTCCCCCACTCCTTCGCTGAGGGATAATATTAGGACCGAACGAGCCACCGACGCCGTCTTTTCCGTTTTTTCCATCGATAGTTTGACATCGTAGCTTCGATAGTTAGTTTTAGTCACAGAGACCATCAGTTTGGCCATATTAAAAATAAAGGCATATGACATATCATCGGCTACCGAGTTCATCTTCATTCCGAGTGTGATCACCCACCACCCACGACGGGCAGCGGACCTCCTTCTTTTCGAACCCGTTACTGATCTGGATCCGAGCGACCCAGTTCGTAACAATAGCGAATTTGGTTTAAGTCCATTAACTTTTTGAAAATCATGATCTTATGATGGTTTTTTGAGATTTAAAAAAAAATGTGACGTGATGGAGACAAACGGACACCGGATTCCGATTCAGCGACCCCAAAAACATAAAAATATACTGGTCTGGTTCTGGGAATAAGACCTTTTTTTTTGTGTGCCTGTGTAATTGAACGTCTAAATACCCCGCCGAAAGGTAGGGAAGTATAACACTCACACAGCGTACACCCAGCGTCTCGGATTCTGTTTCTGATGACTTTTGTAAAATGTCATTTTTAAGGTACTGTCCAATGATCAATCAATTATAATGCTTTCATTAACCAGGATAAATGCCATTATAGCTAATGAAAGCATGAGAATTACTTGTTCATTGGATAGTACCTTAAAAATTACATTTTGCAAAAGTCACCAGAAGCAGAATCCGAGACGCTGAGTGTACTCCCCGAATTTGTGTACCTCTCGGCAGGCCAATGGTTGCTGAGGGGGTGCTAGCACGGGCGTACCCCTGCTTAGAATCACTATCGACTTACCGGCCGAGAAGCTGTTGCAAGCACGCTTTCAACAGTAGAGTCGAGGGAGGGGCGTATAAGCTGATGCATCAGGAAGCCTCTCCCTCGATGAAACCGAACGTGCATCGGGCCTCATTAGTGTATGGAAAGATATAGGAATGTCGACTGCTTCTATCTCTGTAATATGATTTAAAGAATTATGGAAAGATCGTCCTTTCAACGAATGCACACAGGAAATTCTACAATGCGAGAGAACCAATTCGTGCCGTCAAAAGTACCAAATTCAACA
The DNA here is from genome assembly GCA_963678675.1 of Xiphydria camelus. NCBI lineage: Eukaryota > Metazoa > Arthropoda > Insecta > Hymenoptera > Xiphydriidae > Xiphydria > Xiphydria camelus. The sequence goes on from OY783191.1 coordinate 14,779,900, forward strand.
ACATTATCGCAAGAGTGATTAGCTATCATGCGGAGCGTAAAGGAAAAGGTGTGAAACTACCACAGTACATGGTAGCTAAGAAAAGTAGACGAATTGATTACACATACTGGGATGATTCAAACGAACTCATGGATTGCCTGCATCTACTACTAGCTTCTCAGGCTGCCGGCAACTCGAGTCACTCTAACGAAATCATCTCCATCGTCTAGGAACTACGCGAGGCTGACATCATTTATTAGTGGAATCGTGCCATGTTACGCATTCAGTGTCATCCGCGAGCGTTGACGTATTTGGACAGCTGTTGAGCAAGAACTCAGGTAAGAGTAGCCGCAGCTCTCAAGAGTGTACAATCTCGCCGATCCCACGCAATAGCATGACGCCTAGTACAACAGGAAATGCGTACCATATATCAAATCACAACGTCAATGTGAAACGATATCGACAACATCAATGCGATAGTTTAAGTTCTCGATTCCAACTTTCGCGATAATCTGAGAAAGCAACAGATGAACAACAAGAGCTTTGAAGAGTTGACATTGCGCAGTTCCAAGGTCATTTCTTAATTGGATGCTCGACTGAGTGAATTGGAAGCAGAATGGATCAAGAAAAATTAACCGTCGTGAAGGAACTTCACAAATCGTCCAGAAGAAATTATCAGCATCGACGCGTTGATATGCACAAATTGGATGAGACTTGGCCAACGGATCTCATTGATATGTCATCTTACGCGAGAGTCAATAGTGGCTACCGCTTCCTGTTAATGATCATCGATGTATTCTTGAAATTTATCTGAGCTGTGCCGCTGAAGAGCAAGAATGGCGAGAATGTGGCAACGGCTATGGAATCCGTACTCAAATAGGACTCAATAGCACGTTGACTCCGGCAAGGAGTATTATAATGCTTATAATTTTATAATTAAAAATTTAAGGCTCCCATGAAACAACAAAATAAACTTGTATAGCAACCTAAACGCCTCCATCTGCGAGCGTTTCAATCGTACTTTGAAGAGCAAAATGTGGATGCACAGTTCAGTCTACGAGGTAACCGCAAGTGGACTAACATCTTGCCCGATTTAGTGTTCAACTAAAACGACAGTAAACATCGAACTATCGGAATGAAACAGCGAGATATTAACGCTCACAGCGCCCAGCAACTGCTACAACCCATCTACGGGAAGTTTTGAGTGAAGGCGAGAAAGATGAAACCGAAATTCCGGGTTGGAGATGAAGCCCGCATCAGCAAATTCAAAGACGTCTTCGAGAAGGGTTACACACCCAATTGGACGACGGAAATATTCACCATCATTGCTGTAAAAAATACCGTTCCAGTGACGTACAAGCTGAAGGATTATCAAGATCAACCCATCGAAGTTGGCTTCTATGAGAAGGAACTCGTTAAAGTTAAATATTCCAACGTTTACCTCGTGGAGAAGGTACTCAGATGACGTAGAAATAGATTCTATGTAAAATGATTGGGTTTTGATGACTCACATTATAGTTGGATTGACAAATAAAAACTACAAATAATGCAATTAGAAGGATTAATCACTCAGTCAAACCCTTACCATGATCGTGCATACATTTAAGGTGGTCGTGAAGTGTAAAGCAATTGGAAGAAAGAGAGGTAGAGGTCTCGTCAATAGTGTCATCAACAAACTTCCCGTCGAAGAGCATACTCCGGGACATACTCTGGCATGCTACCCATACCGTGGAAGAATGGCAATTTCTTGCCATTCCTCATACCTCTATTTGTGGGTCGCAGTGCCACTGAAGTGCTAGCCGGCAGCACTGCCAGCATCGTCAATACTGTCAACGATGCGACTGCAGCCAAGTGACAACTCGAGGAAAGTCAACTGCAAAGCAAAACGATGGAAGCTATTATATGGGGAAAGAGACTTCACCTGAAGTCATACAGGGGTGGCTTGAGCCTTCACTTGCAATCGCGTCCAAGAAACTAATTATGAAACTACCACGTCGAGCACTGACCGATGCGGATCTGCTGAAATATGCGAAAATCTTGAAGATTCAACAATTTCGCAGAGTCTACCTGTGAAACGGTCTACCCAAGAATAGTCCTCGAAGATACGAATTGGCGATCGTAAATCTCGATGATGAGAACGGACCCGGAACTCATTTGACTGCGTATCGAAAAATTGGTGATGAAGTCACATACTTCGACAGTTTTGGCAATTTACGGCCACCCCCAGATCCCACCGCATATCTCGATGACGGTAGTGTAAAGTATAATCACGAGAGGTACCAGAATTATGAAACTTTTGAATGCGGACATTTGTTCCTAAAGTTCTTGAACAACCGGCTATAAAGAGTCAGTTCATCCACCGAAAAGTCGCCGTCATGAACAATTCGTTCACGCCGACTTTATCGAGGATTTCCTCGGTGCTCGAGACTCGGTACTTTCTACCCATCGAGCTCTTATCACGTAAGAACTACACTCTCGGATTGGTGGAACTGCTAACTTTCAACTCGATTCCCAACATTGACGTGGGCAACAACAAGCTGCACGTTCGAGATGAAGAAATCGATGATGAAGAAATCATCATACCCATTAGCAGTTACGAGACTGAGGATATTGAGAGATATATGAGGAAGCAAGAATATCGTCATCAGCATCATACCTAACAATAATACACTGCGCGGTGAAATCAAGTGCACTCACAGCATAGATTTCGCCCAAACGATTTCATCGGTCGTATGATGGGTTTCACACCACGTGTCTCCTTGAGGCTAACGTGAATTATCAGTTCGATCTTCCCGCGACCATTCTTAAAGTCAATGCACTGAGAGTCGAGTCCAACATCACAGCGGGCGCCTACATCAACGAGCGCAGAATGCACACCATCCACGAATTTCTTCTCATCGTTTCACCGGGATATAAGATCATCGAGGTGCCGTCGCATGCCATTTATCTACCGATCGCCGTCCAAGTAATACATCAACTTCAGCTCCGATTGGTCGATCAAGACGGGAACTTGGCGAATTTTCGCGGAGAAGTCATAACCGTGAGATTGCACATAAAATCGTAATGGGAATCATTTATAACGGAAGGCGATATAAGAGTGATCCGGTATGTCGAAATTCGACCAGTCACCGAGCGTCGCTCAAAGTGTTAACACGCTCAAACATGGCGCTCCTGATGAATCTGGGTCTAAGAGTGAAGACATCTCGAGGAGAAAGAAAGTCATATGGTTCTGCTGCTACACTTTCATCACCTGCTACGCTCCATGGGGGAGGGAAATTCTGACGATTTACGCACTGATCGTCTTTGACGAATCCATCTCACATTGCGAAACTCATTCGCACCAGCCTTACGCTTCATCAATCTTCATCAACAGCGACGAGATTCGAATCGCCGTTCAACACCAAGATGTGTGTCTGCTGCCAAGCAGGAACTCACTGCACATATATGGCAGACTCTTGAAAGATGACGGGGTTCCGCGGCTCCTCTAACCACTGCCTCGTCAACAACAGTACATATGAGGAGCACAGTTCCAAAACTCATTTAGTCCATTCGCAGTTTGTCTTATAATCGCTAAACTATTAGCAATTATAGGACAAACTGCGAATGGACTAAACGAGTTTTGGAACTGTGCTCCTCATATCATCTTTTTGAGGAAATACATTACGAGATCAATGTCGTGGAAATCGATTGGTGCAAGATTGTCGGGCTTACAAGCATTACGAAGGACTTCGTTTCCCCTAATCCGGATCAGCAGTCATTACTGCAAAATACTGGCTGGCTCGATACCAAAGGAAACAACAACAAGTTGACTAGCGATGATGGCTACTTCGATGTTTCTATACCGCTGAGGGTTCTCGGCTTTGCCGAAAATCATTAATGTACCATCATAAACGCTAAGCATGAGCACATTCTCACGAGGGCAAACAGTGACGTGAATGCCGTCATTCAATCGGCCGAAGAAGCCTTCAAAATCACAATACTCAAGGTGGAATGGATGGTGTTTTACGTCAGTCACGGATTAACGAAAAATTCAGCTGCTGAATTTTGTTGCCAATGACCCCGTCATCTCTATGAGTTGTCGCACATGGGAACTCTACGAGTATCCACTACTTCTTCGCACTTGGAAATCCGTGTAGACTGTGAAGACGTCAACACAGCTGGAGAAACCACACTACGTTAAGTTCTTCTTGAACTGGCAATGGAAATTATTGAAATCTGAATCTCGACATTGAATGCTATCAGTGCGCTCTACTGTATGCGTTGTACATAAATTTTTAAGCTTCGTTTTATGGCAGGGAGCCCAAGCCATGCTGAGCAAAGACGAATTCCTCATATACATGCCGCTCATTATCATCGATTGTTCTAAGCAGTATGGGTCGCTGAAATCAGGGCCTGCGGACGTACGCCTCGAATTCGAATCTACCGACAATTTTTCAGTCGAAACGTTGGCGTACTGCTTGTTCCTATATAACCGCATTATAAAGTATCAGCCTATTAGCGGTGTTGTCAAGAAGCTGGTATAAAATCGTGAGGATTGATTACGAGCGGCTCAGTGCCATGGAAGTCTTCGTGGACGTGCAGGGCTTCAAGAGACCCGCTAATGAGTTTATGGCGAAAGAGCACATCGTGCTACCCATCGAGGCAACGACGCCAATGATATTCCTCTTTAAACCACCATACTCGTGGGAAAAATTAGTAATTAAATTTAAATGCAGCAACGCCTGGCTAACGCAATTTCCACGGCATTTCGTGGCATTCGAGCAGCATAAGCAATATGGTGAAGAAAATAATCCGCGCTCATCTGCGAGATGCTGCAAAGATTTAAATAAAGGGCGAGAAAAAGAAAGTTCAGCTTGAAAAGCAGCTAGGAAAGCAGTGTACAGTCGTCAACCTGGAAGACGCGGGATGCCCATCGCTACTAAAATTGTCCAGTACGCGACGTGCCGATTGTGCGAATAATTTGGAGGCTCCAAGATACTATTGCGTGGTTAAAAACGTCAATTTGCTGAAACCCTAGTTAAAGAACAACCTATCGTTGGATCGTTCGGAAAAGGCCATTACTAATTGTAGATACCACGAGCATTAAATTGTAAGCAAAAACGATGGATCGCCGCCTATAACACTGGTCAACAGTGATTTTGGTGCCGGGGTATTTCTAGCTCATCTTGTATAAATTTGATGCCCTGAACTCAAATCTGGCGTTAGTTTTTGCCTAGGAGCTCAAATTTCTAAAATATCCAATTTTAGTGAAAAACACACATTACACTATTTTGAGTTAAATCTTAATCAATTGAAACAAACAAAACACAAATTTGTATTATTATAGGGGAATGTCGTCAGGGTCGGCCTGCCGACATGCATTGAATTCAAAAGAGAAGTGCATTTGAAGTGCGTAAAAATGGCGACTAGCTACTTCATTTTTCAAAACTGCGATTCAGAATAATTTAGCGCCTATATTTCGTCGATTTTCAGCGGCTGACCAACCTAGACAGCACTGGCCAACCTTGACAGTATTTTTAATTTTTTAAAAATACCCATTACTTTTTAATTTTTCATCCAATCAATTCGTAATACCTCGGAAAAGTTTTCTTTTTTCCGCACCTTTCTAAGAATGCGCAGTAATTATAAGAATTCTTTTTTACATGGAAATTATGGGCAAAAGTTAAAACTATGGCCAACCCTGACAATATTCCCCTATATTATACAAAAATTTAATATATTGTTATAATTGTTATAATATATATAAAAATAAAGAATAAAGCCATTGATAAAATAACCAGACACTGATGTACACTGAAAGCTTCGTTTCCGTGAAACTCTTGAATGTATTTGGGAACAGTCCCTTTTTAAATTCCAGCAGTAATCTGCCATCATGTGTGTATCCCAACGTCCTTGGTAGCGGTCCTCCATGGTCTTTATATCTTGGTGAAATCTTTCAGTCTGTTCCTCAATGATGTCGCCTAAGTTTTCTGGAAAACGGTCCAAGTGACTATGCAAATAGTGCACTTTGATGCTCATGTTGCACCCAAGAGATCTGAAACAGTCAAGCATCTCGTTGACTACTTCACCATAGTTGTCAGTCTTGCGCTTCCCTAGAAAATGTTGAACCACTGCAACAAATGAGATCCAAGCTTTCCGCTCCGCCTCATTCATTGAGTTTACGAAGGCAGGGTTCTTAATAAGTTACCTTATTTGTGGGCCGTCAAATATTCCTGCTTAAGTTTTTCTGAACTCAACTGGGGCATTTTCTACCTATATATGCAAAGCATGATCCAGTCTTATCAAGAGCCTTTACAAACTGTTTCATTAGGCCGAGATTAATATGAAGTGGAGGAAAGATGATTTTCTCTCGTTCAACTATGGGATCGTTAATGACATTATTTTCCCCAACATCTAGATTTTCTCCCTTAGGCCACTCTTTTCTAATCCAAGGATGTGTTTTGTCTCTGCTATCCCAGTGGCACAGGAAGCACGGATATTTGGTAAAGCCACTTTGCTGTCCAAGAAGAAAGTTCACCATTTTTAAGTTTACACAAATGACCCATTGATGCTCATCATACTTTATCTTCGCCAAGACGAAAGCTGTGGTATCATATGCTTTTTTCATTTTCGTTGAGTGACTAATTGGTATTGAACCATATTTATTTCCATTGTGTAGAAGGACATATTTTAAACTTCGCTTTGAGCTGTCAATAAATAGGTGCTATTGATTTGGAGAATAGTCAGGAAGGCCCATTTTTTCCAGGAGTCTTTTAATATCGTGACAATATACAAGATTGTCTTCTTGAGAAAAGAAAGGTAGTAGATCTTTTTCTCTCGTACGGTAAAAAGTAATCTTGGTTTCTTGTTCCAGTAAATTCTTATCCTTCAACCTGGACGCGCCAGTACTTCAGAAGCTTCTTTTGATAGGTTGAGATCTCTGCTGAGGTCGTTTAACACGTTCGCTGCCATCTCTCAGATCACGCACGCACCACCATTAGTAGTGGTAGAGAAGGAGTGTATGTACTGAGATTCGGTATTTTTATGGTTGGCCAGAAACGATAAGGTATTCATCCGGAAGATGTAAGTCGATACTCCATTATTCCGATAAGACTTTTCGTCGGGTCCAACTCTGTCTTATACGGCATCCCGCTTTGCATTCAGTTCCAGTATTGAGAGGGAAATTTGATATTAGAAGAAATTGTAAAGGAGAAAAAGGATTAACACACTATTTCCTTTAGTCTCTTTTATTCAAATGTGATTGAGGTGATACATATTGTAAAATTAAATATAATCAAAATTGATGAAATGATATTTTCCGCGGAGATACTCCATGTAAAGCTGCTTCTTCATACAAGCCTCACAAGGAAAGTACTAGAGGCCGCCGCTTCAGATCTTGATGAAACTCCGTAAATTTAAAGTTTATCGAAAAATAAGAGACCCTATTTTTTATAGCGGCCCAATTTTAGTTTAAGGGGGTCAAATGGACCCCTGAACTTTGACCCCGCTCGAGCTATCTCCGAAACGAAGCGAGATAGATGACAAGTTTAAACATACGTGTTATTTGTTTTTTTCAGTGAAATAAGATGCCCTGAACAAATTTTGGATAAACGAATTTTTAAAAAATGTTTTTAATTTAATTTTTCGAAATATCGGTTTGGTCATACGGACAAAAATGTAGGAAATTTTATTACAAATTCAACCACATGTATGATAAGATATATTTCCCTCCTACAGTTTTCCAAATTTCTAACTTTTATGTTTGAGTGGGTTACCAGTGGCAGTGACGAGATAGGTAGGGAGTTATTACTTCTATTTATTTTAATGCCACTTTTCTTTCATTTAATAAAGTTCAACTTTCTATGGCCCATAATTATGACAAGAATGGTACTCAGTGAAAAAAATGTTTCATACAAAGTTGTTTCTTACACCAAGCACACGTAATAACGGCAACATCTCCACATATGTGGCATTGTAATTCCGCGTTCTGTGCATAACAACATTCTACAAGATGTTCAAATTCAGGAGGTCTTGTGTCTACATATCCACTCTTGTACCACGAATATTTAATGAAGTTAGTAAACCATGGTGAAGAAAACCGATTATGAGTAAGGGATTGAAGTTTTAGAATATTATCTCTGCTATCTCCGAAACGCTATCTCCGAAACGAAGCGAGGTAGATGAAAAGTTTAAACGTACGCTTGTTTGGTTTTTTCGGTGTAATAAAATGCCCTAAACATATTTTGGATAAACGCATTATTTTTCAAAAAAAAGAAAATTTTTTTAATCTAATTTTCCGTTTGTGTGTAGGTAAATAATTATGTATAATTTTTGAAAGAGCAAGATAACTCACACGTTAGATTAGATCGCTGAATTTTTATACTTTTTTGTTACAATTATTTTCTTCTTTAACTTTCTTCTTTGCGTACTGTTTCCTCCAGTACTCCTCACATTTTTGCAAATCTCGTTCTACTTCGGCCATGGATGGTCCTGTCGTGCGAAATATCAGCTCCAGCGGTTTCTCAAGAGACAGCAATGGTATGCGCCCGCTAGCAAGATCCTCCGCGATCTTCTCAAAAGTCGGTAACTTATTCGAACTCATCACTTGATGAGTTAATAATAATAATAATAATAATAATAACAGCGGTTAGGACGCTAATCATCCCTGAACGCCACCGAAAACTTAATAGTTTTATTGTAGCCCCGCTGTGATTAGGGGTGTACCTTAGATTTGCATCTTGGCCTTTTTGGCCAGTCCACATATCCATTCCACCCCTAGCTCTCTAGCCCTTTCCAGGCTAGGAAAAGCCTCGCCTATCAGACGGTGTCTATAAGCCCCTAGTGCTGGACATTCCAGCAGCAGGTGCTGGGCATCTTCCCTCTCCACTTTGCAGTATCGACATCTATCCGTTTCCGATAGACCTAGTCTCCTGCAGTGTGAGTTGAATTTTTCGTGACCAGTTAATAGTCTGATTGTAATGCTCAGGCTTATCCTGTTCATGTTCACTAGTAACCTGGCTCTCTTTTGTGCTAGGCGAGGCATTAAATTCCTCGCCTGTCTGCCCGTTCCTAGATTAGTCCACCGGTGAAAATGCTCCCTGTGGAATTTCCTCTTAATCTCTAACCTGCCCATGGCAAAGGGGACTCCCACTGGCATGAGGTTCTCCTTTCTGGTGCCCTCTTTCGCCAGTACGTCCGCTATCTTGTTACCATGGACTCCTGTGTGTCCGGGGACCCAAGCAAGAGTAATCTTGTTGGTTTTCCCTAGAATCTCTAGCACTTCCATAGTCTCCCACACAATCTGTGAATTTGTGCTTGTCCTGTGGAGTGCTTTTATAGTAGCTTGACTGTCAGACCAAATATAAATATACTTGTTCGTAGTGCGCTGCTCTACAAGTAGTTCCAGGCAGTGTTTTATTGCCAAGACTTCCGCCTGGAACACTGTGGCTTTGTCTCCCAGGGCGATACTTACCCTGAGGTCTTCTTGAGGTCCAAAGACTCCCGCCCCAAAGCGACCCCCGTACCCCGACCCATCGGTGTACCAGTGCCTGACTGTGGGACCCGGAGTCCTCTTACTAATTTCCCAGTGATTCCTCTCATGTAGGTAGACCACAAAGGCCTTCCTGATCTGGTATTTCCTGGCTATCTTATCCTGTCTCAAGGACATAGATCCTTGATCAAGCACGCCTAGTCTGGTGTGTGCTGTCCTTGCCCTGGTCCACTCCCCAAGGCAGTTCATCCTGTATGCAGAGAGTTCCGCTCTTTCTCTTATCAAAAGGTCAAGAGGCAGCACATCAAGTGCCACCTCAAGGGCCTCAGTTGGTGTGGATCTCATCGCCCCTATTGCAGCCCTCAGGAACACGCCATGAAGGGCTTTCAACCGGTTTCTTGATTTGATCCTCCTTACTCTTGGCCACCAAATCACTGCTGCATACAGTAATCTTGGCAGTAACACCATTTTGTACAGCTACAGACAGACCCTGGGACTAAAGCCCCAGTTTCTGCCCATTGCTCTTCTGCATGCCCATAACGAGGCATATACCTTCGCGATCTGGCATGTGATATGTTCTTTCCAATGCAACTTGGTGTCTAAGACGACACCCAAGTATTTTTGTGTTCTGACATACTCGATGTTTGTCCCCCTGAACCTTAATGGTTCCGGGTACTCCACCTTCTATTTTCTAGTGAATATCATGGCAGACACTTTCTCCGGGTTCACCGAGAGATTGGTCTTTTTACACCATTCATCCACTGTTCGTACGGCACAGTTCATTCTGTCCCTTAGTACACTAAGGAAGTTGCCCCTGACCACAACCGCAGCATCATCTGCATAGCCATGGACCAGGAATCCTTCCCTCCTCAGTAGTTCTAAGAGTTCGTCCACTACGAGGCACCACAGTAGAGGTGATAAAACCCCTCCCTGCGGACATCTTCCCGATGGTCGCCCCCTTACCTCTATATCATCTTTCTTGGCGATCACCAATCTGTTCGCCAACATGCTCCGAGTCCAGTCTATTAGTGTTTCTGGTATCCCTCTACTAGACATGGCCTCGGTTATTACATTGTATCCGGTGCGATCAAACGCTCCTTCAATGTCTATGAAGAGTGCCATAGCATAGCCCCCTTCCTCTATCTGTTCCCTCACCCTTGCCACAAGGTGGTGTAGGGCAGTCTCTGTGGATCTGCCGTCCCTATAGGCATATTGTGCAGGGGATAGAGGTCGTTCGGCTATATATGAACTCTTAATGTGTCTATCCATAAGCCTTTCCAAGGCTTGGCTTAATATAGCCGTTTTTTCCGGGTTTGGGTATGAAGGCAATCCTTGCCTCTCCCCAGACCCTTAGAACTGTACCAAGAGCAACACTAGCTCTAAGCAGTTTAGTTAATAGTCCAATTATGACTTCTAGACCCCTTTGAAGCATTAGGGGGTAGATGCCATCTGGACCTGGTGACTTCAGTGGTTTGAATGTACTAACAGCCCATTCAACCGCCTGAGGGTATACAATTTTAGCAGCAAGAGCCCAGTTTGGTGCTTTTTGCCCATACCTGCTCTCTTGCCTCCATTCTCTCGTTCACTTGACGAGTTAAAGAAGAAAATAATTCTAACAAAAAAGTATAAAAATTCAGCGATCTAATCTAACGTGTGAGTTATCTTGCTCTTTCAAAAATTATACATAATTAATTACCTACACACAAACGGAAAATAATATAAATAAATTATAACAGTCGGATTTATTAATAAGATTTCTGAACAATTTTTGTCTATTTTATTTTGATACTATTCGGTTGATTATTTTTGCAGAGAATGTTACCGTGGTCTGATGAAGGATATTTACACACACTCTAATGAATAACGCGTGTCTACAATGTCACAAATTATGTTTTCATCATATAATAACACAATAAAGCTAATTATAATAGAAAAGGATTACTTAAATATATAAGAATAATTAATAAATCCACTTTTATATTTAAACCTACGACCTCCTATTACGTCACTGCTATCGGATGGACCCCCCCCCCCCCCCAATAGTTTCTTCGACGCATAAAGAAACACCGCCGGCTGATTGCGAGCGTCGTCGTGTTTACCGGCGCGGTGACCTCACCACGCAGTCTTATCGCGATAATAAGAGAACATTGCGTCGGCAACGGCAGTGACGCACAGCCGGCGAGGGTTTTTGATTCATCGAAAAAAACTATTTTATGTATATAATAGAGAGACGACCTCCTAACCCGTCACTACCATTGGTAGCCCGCTCAAACATAAAAGTTAGAAATTTGGAAAACTGTAGGAGGAAAATATATCTTATCATACATGGTTGAATTTATAATAAAATTTCTTACATTTTTATCCATATAACCGAACCTATATTTCGAAAAATTAGATAAAAAAAATTTTTTTCCGTTTATCCAGAATCGGTTAAGGGCATTTTATTATACTGAAAAAACCAAACAATACGTACGTTAACACTTTTCATCTATCTCGCTTCGTTTCGGAGATAGCTCGAGGGGGGTCAAAGTTCAGGGGTCCATTTAACCCCCTTAAACTAAAATTGGGCCGTTATAAAAAAATTTGGGTCTCTTATTTTTCGATAAACTTTAAATTTACGGAGTTTCATCAAGATCGGAAGCGGCGGCCTCGAGTACTTTCCTTGTCAGTCATACAGTTGAAGATATTTTCAACCTCAAAGAGCTTACTTATTCTGGCAGGTAGAAAAACAGCGAAGCTGTCACCTAAGTCGGCTGTGACTCTTGACCCGTACTTCGTTACGACTTTCCGCAATCTCGTGACTCGGTATTTCTTCTCCAGCTCAAGTTCAGCCAGCTTCTTCCTTTCTAGGAATCCAGCCGAATTGTTCACTTCGTTAACTTTTGGTAGATCCATTGCGAGCAATGAAGGAGCCTTCTTCGTATATTTGACTTTAACTTCCTTATCAGCGAGTTCGGACTGCTGAAATGATCGTCAGATTGCGCGGTATTTAAGCGAAGGGCTGATAATGGTGTAAGAGGCGCTACGATGATGACGGTCGTCGTAGTTCTGCGGATTTCGTCGAACCCCGAAACGCCGTCACGAGGGTAGGTGCAACGCACGGACCCGGGAATTCCATCGGTTCTCGGAAATCGTAAACCCGTTCGCGGAAATCGCTTGCCGATAGAAGCTTTGAAACGCAATCGTCGCCGGTTCCGCACCGTGCGGAGAACTCCCGGCGCTCAATGCGTCACGACGTCAGACGATGTAATTCTCACCCTCCCGACGCGAAAAGACGCAACGCCCGCCCGACGCGGGATGATGACGTCTTGCTTACCCCGGAGTGCGCGACCCCCATTCACGCGGTGTCAGACGATTTCTTGGAAATGTCGCCGGGCGTGATTCGCAGTGGGAGAATCCCGCCCCCTCGATCCAAATCCCCACGAGTTCACGCCGAGGGGAATGATCCAGAAACCGCTTTGCTTACCTACTTCCCTAGTACTCCCCGGATTGGACAAATCATTAATTACTGCATTATAATAGTTTATCGTGAAAAACGAAGATTACATGTAACTATTTGATGGTCTCCTTTACCGGAAATACCATAGTTCGTCAGTGAAATAATTTTTATTTGGAAATATGAAGGGATTTAAATTCTTAATAACACCACCTGATGTTCATTATCCAGATAGACTCTCCATATAAGAGTGTACATAAAACATGGCGGCTTCACCAACAAGGACAAGATCCTTAAAGCATATTTGTGGCTCTGCAAACAAGCGTATGTGGTGCTGTTAGCGTCCGTAAAAATCACAAATACAGGGGAAATGTAAATTACGTACTGTAGAAGTTTATCTCCAAATTTTCTAGAGATTGCGTTGACACTTGTACGACTTATATTGTTTCTAAGAAGTTGTTATTTGAATCTTCCCTCACTAGACCAATTTCGTCATCGTTTCAACAGAGATTGTTAGTTTGTGTAGATAGTTCGACAGTCGCGCGTTAGCAGCACTATCATCGTGCCACCTACTGAAATAGTAGTGTGGCTGCAGCGCCGTGTAGAACCAAAAATGTAAGTTCTGATATTACTACAAATAGTGCTACTTTTCATGACCGCTACCGGTGGTGAAACTAACTACACAGACCGTTCGCGGCGCTACTTTTCTGTAGCTGCGGCTCCGTATGAAGATTCTAATATACCATACATTATTTACAAAAGGCCGCGCTTCTAATAAGCGCTGCTGAGTCGCTTCCTGTAAAAGGGCCCGAAAACTATAATGTATCTGTAACATCTGTGATGAAATATCTGTTTCCTGAACTGTTTGCGAAATATTGGCACTCAAAGTATAAGAGAATAGGACTCGTAATTTACACTGCGCGAGACTATTAGTAAGTTACATATAGCGCAACTCATTAAAGTAGTACGATGCACACGTACAGATTTTAGATGGAGTGCATTATTCAAGAAATATGAAGGTCTTCTATAATAATTGGTGCAGAACTTAGTTAACGCATAGTGCAACTTACTCTTGTACTCTAAGTGGTAATGCCTCACAAACGGTTCACTGAATAAGTAGGTATTTTACCTTATACCTTTTTTGTTAATCTTGAAAAACTTTTCAACTTTTTTACACTGAGAAAAAATCTATTTGAAACAAATAAATATTGCTAGTTTCAAACATACGATATTTTTGCATAGTCCTAAAAGTGCATAGTGAAATAAAATATTTACTTGCTTCATTTATTTGATAGAAGTACCTAATTACACTGGTCAACAGAATTACATTTTTTTTCTGTCACACGAACCAGACCAGGTGATTCCTATATATTTATGTGCGCTAAAAACGAATCAGACTCTCAAATTTGCGTATCACATCAGGATTTTGAAATACTTGATGTTAAATATACGAAAACGGGCGATTTTGGCCATATTCACGGGTCTATTACAATGAAACTAAAAAATTTTTCTTAATTGCACTTACAGCATTTGAAAGTGTCGTTTTTGAACTTTTTAATACATTACTTGATTGTTCCTAAACGCAAATTTCAGTACGACAAGTCTATCATTTCTTGTACTGAAATTTGGCTTTGTAAAATCGTTTAGGAACAATCAAATAATGTATTGAAAAGTTCAAAAATGACACTTTCAAATGCTGTAAGTGCAATTAAGAAAAAATTTTTAGTTTCATTGTAATAGATCCGTGAATATGGCCAAAATCGTCCGTTTTCGTATATTTAACCTCAAGTATCTCGAAATCCTGACCCACGTCGCAGATTTGAGTCAGATTCGTTTTTAGCGCATATAAATCTATAAGAATCACCTGGTCTGATTCGTGTGACAAAATCACTGTTGACCAGTGTTATTAACCCTCTAAGGACGATGTTTTCCAAAAGCATAAAATTTGTAGAAAAAAATTATTATCAGACTATTTTGGCGGTGTTAACACATGTAGGTAAATGATATGTTATACCAGGAAAAGAAGATTTTTTCATAAATTTGGAAACTAAACGTAACGAATAAGTTACAGCCAGCGCCGGGCCAAAAATCTCCAATCACCGTTGCAGTTGTAAACAGACTGAAACGTAACGAAAATGTAGTTGTCATCCTTAGAGGGTTAATTAAGAATATGTATAAAAATATGATGAACTAGATATAGATTCCATGACATCTGTTGGAGAATGTCGTGGTCCGCGACTCTTCGATGAGCGCCCCGTGGAAAGAAACAGTGCAGACGTCGAGGAGAAAGAAAAGGCCGAACGCGAAACCAATTTGCAGTGGAAATTGAGTCTTTAATTTGAGCTCCAATGAGTAGACCGCACTTAACACTAATGAGTAGTCCTACTTACACAATGCTTAGTAGACCGTAAAATGAAGAATAAGCACGATATTATTGATCGGCTCCCGATGAGTTTATATACCGCGTGAGCAATGGCTGACTGCGTGGTCAGCCCGTGAGAACGTTTGAGAAACCAAGCACGGCTCGTACAAGACACAAAGCGCACGAGCCTCGAGCACCGAGCGGACCGATTGAGATTAAGTGCGAGTGCCGATGAGAATTTCCGTGATATCCGTAATGAATTGAGCGAATCCTACAGTTATCCGAGAGTAATAACCAGAGCGTTCCGAGAGCCGTTACACAAGACCGAGAAGCACTTGAGAAGAACCGAGCAGAACTGAAACGGAAGAGCTGATAAGAAACCGGAAGAGAAGAGAGGCACATGTGACCGCGCAACGTGGCATTGATCGATATGCGCAAGCGCGGACAGTGCACTCGACGTGGTATTGATCAATGATCGACGAGCATTGCCGCGAGGTGCTGCCGTGAGACGGTCGAAACCCGAACCGGTTGAAATAGATGAACGCGCCATTATTCAACATTCTGCCCGCCATCAGCAATGGTCGCTGATGATAATTTCTTGAGACGGTCCGGTTGAGGCATCGGTAGAGGTGAGAGCTTGACGATGTGTCTGATGAGCGTGGTGGTGGCGGTCTTAAGCGTTGCTACTCGGTTGAGTACGTCCGCACTAAGATGAAGTTCCATTACCCGAACGAGCGGCCTTTAACATGGTGGTTGTCGATCGTAGGTGAGCAGAACGAGAGAACCCACCCTGATCTCGTTTGATGAGTGGTGCCACTTTGAGATTGACGGTTGCCTTTGCAAATAATGAGCCGACCACTGCGACCAGAATTCTTGAACCCGTCGCTGAATGAGCTGCCAGTGAGCAAGTCGAGAGACCGACGTATCGGGTAACGACGGCTCTGGCAGCGTCGTGAGTGCACTTCCCGTAAGAAAATGACCGGGGGTGAGCGCGGAGATATCCTGAGGATCATCGGTGAGTGGTTCCAACGGCCATGAGTTGAGAATCGCCTCTATTTGTGCAAGCAATGTTGCAAGCTCCTCGAACGTGAGCAGAGTCTCACTAACAGTGCGTTTGAGATGATAGGTACTTGACCGACTTGACAACAGCCTCCCACTTACCGCCCATGTGCGGCGCCGCAGGGGGGTTGAACTTCCACTGGCCGTTGTCCTTGGAGGGCACAGATGAGATGGCCTGGTGTTCCCGAGTGCTCTGAACGAAGATGCGACGGAGTGCAACGTCTGCACCTACAAAGTTAGTCCCGCAATCAGAGTATAATGAGCTGGAACTGCCTCGACGAGATGTAAATCGCAGGTAGGAAGCGATGAATCCATCCGTTGAGTAATCCGAGACCGGTTCAAGATGTACGGCCGAGGTCGAGAAGCACACGAACACGCAGATCCAACCTTTGTCAGTTTTGGCACCCCGTCCCTTCCAAGTTTTGATGATGAGTGGTCCAGCGTAATCTACTCCAGCGTGAAGGAAAGGCCTTGAAGGTGTAACTCGAGAGAGGGGTAGTTGACCCATCAGTTGATGGGCACGGATCCCCCTCTGCCGAGCACACGTCACACACCAGAGGATGTGAGACTTGAGGGGAGCCCTCCCTCCAATAATCCAATAGGACTGTCGGAGAAATGCCAGAGTGAGCTGCGTACCACCGTGCAGTGTGCGCCGATGAGTGTCGTCGATAAGCATGAGCGTAAGCCTTGAGGACCGAGGGAGAATGACCGGATGTTTCCCTTCCTGAGTGAGCTCCGAATGAGCAAGCCGACCTCTGACTCGAATAACGCCGTATTCATCGATGAAGGCCATTAAACGAGCGAAGACATGGTTCTTTGGCAACGAAGAACCAGAGCGAAGGGACTTGAGTTCCGATGAGAAGTATTGGACTTGTGTAGCTTGAACCACGAAACGCTTAGCTACCTCCATGTCGCGTGAAAATACAATGATTACTGGTGAGTTTAGATCCCTCCGCAGCTTACGTAAAATCCTGAAACAGATTGCAGTGAGCTGAAACAATTTATGCAGCAAAGAAACCCGATGGACGAGCTGCCAGTGATAATCCACCGTGAGTGCCGCCACGGTAAGAGAAATGCCGGGTCGAACTTCCTCCGGAAAAAGACCGCCCGCAGTCTCGGGTTGAGAAGGCCATGAGTGCATTGACTGAGTCATCCATGGTGGTCCCGTCCACCATAACGTGTGATCCTTGAGCTGAGCTGCCGTTACACCTCTAGAGGCGCAATCGGCCGGGTTGCTAATGCCAGGAATGTGATGCCAACGAGTATTCGATGTGAGCTCCTGTATTTGAGTGACCCTGCTCCTGACATAGTCCTTCCATCGATATGCGTGAGAACTGATCCACATGAGTGTGACTTGAGAGTCCGTCCACAGATGAATTGCTCTTACGTTCATTTTTAACGTGGCTTGAACGTATTTAAGGTATTTCAATGGTGACAGTCGTATTCAAATTTTTTGCTTCCGGACTTAGTACAACTGATCACAAACTGTATTACGCACGAACGAAACTTTTGAGTAACTGTACTCTGAGCTCCTTGCTATACAGAGACCTCCTGTGTACAAATGTACCTCACACATATACACTGCCTGGCCCGTTAATCGTGGCAACAGTGCTTCTCTCTCCTTAGAATACCGCTATGTGCCTGCCACTACGTGCCGTAGTGGGGGCTGCCGCGCCATGCCACTGGCTATCCCCTCTCCGGTAGCAAAAGTACTACTGAGTCCCATAGTCACAGGAGAGGGCTAAATCAGCTGTGCGCACTGTTGCCACATCATCGTTACTCGTTCCCACCACTTTGCAGTTTCAAGAAGAATCCCAGTTTTTAAGTTATAATTTCTCTGAAACTATATGACTCAGCACTTCCAGTTTTTGTGAACATAATCCTACAATATCATTTTATTCGCCGGTAGTTTTTCTTTAACATTGTAAGATTGGTTCTGTAGTTATAGCTCAAAACGTCACTGAGGTACCGTCTTTCTACATGTTAGCCATTGAAAGTCAGTGTAGAAAATGCTACTTTGAATTAACATTTTCTTTTAAACTACATGGCTCAGCCTTTTGAAATTTTGGGAATCGATGGGTAATATTTCAGTCTTTTAATTGGCAAAATTTCATGAGATTCGTAAGAAAAACACAAAACCATGGAAATACCTTAATGAGTTTAGCCAATAACAGCGCTGCTGTGAGTTCTAACCTCGGAATGGTCAGTCGCTTGAGAGGTTCGACCTTCATCTTGGAACATACAAGAGAAGCCGATGAGCAGGTGGACGGTGAGTGTACGGTTATGTAAACGACCGCAAACATTGCAAGTTGAGACGCATCAGAGAAGCCGTGAAGTTCAATGGCAGAGTTGCTCCATGAATTCCACCATCGCGGTAATGAGAGCTTGGCCAAGCTTGAGAGGTCCTCTCTGATCGTGAGCCATTTCGAAGTGAAATGGGACGGTAATGTGTCGTCCCAGCCGACCTTGAGTAGCCAGAGTTCCTGCATAAACACCTTGGCTCGAATCGTCACCGGTGAGACGAATCCAAGTGGATCAAATATCTGCGCCACTTCAGATAGTATGAGCCTTTTTGTAGAGTGGACTGAATGAGCTGAGAATTTCGTTGAGAACAAGAATTTGTCTTCTTGAGGATCCCATGTTAATCCGAGAATTTTGGTTTGGCAATCGTCCAGTGAGAAGGTCGAATCCGATGTGCTCGCCGACGAGACCGCCTTGAGAAGGTCAGAATGAGTCGAATACCACTTGGCTAACAGGAAACCGCCCGCGTAGCACAAGTCCTTCAACTGATGAGCAGTTTCAATGAGCTGATTCAATGAGTCTGCGGCACCGAAAATGTCATCGACATATGTCACTGTAGTGAGCTGATCTTGAACCTCGTTGAGCTGTTCATCGCCCAGAGAATCCGTTGAAGATCCCAGTCATCTTCATGCACCTTAATTTGCTTAAACATCTTGGTGACGTCCGCCGCGAAGAGACAGCGATGATGTCGAATCCAAATGAGCACGTCAGGGACATTGAGCATTAACTTCGCACCCATATGCATGAGATCGTTCACTGAGTGCCCAGATGATGTGGCACTCGAACCATTGAAGACGACTCGGAGCTTTGTGGTACCCCGGTCTGGTCATAACACGCCATGATGTGGTAGAAAATAATGAACTTTACATGGTTGAGTAGTCGCTGGTGCCTTTACCATGTGACCGAGTTCCTCGTACTCGGTCAGGAACTGATGATATAGATCACTATACCCTGGATTTCGCTTGAAGCGGTTAAGAGTATAAGAAAGGCATCGGTGAGCTGTATTATATAAGTCCCCGAGTTTTGAGCCTGGCGCCTTGAGCGGGATACGAACAACGTATCGTCCTGTTGAGTCCCTCGAATGAGTTGTCCGATAGTGAGCCTCGCACTCCTCTTCTTCCGAATTAAGCGGTTGAGTTGTATCAGATGGTGGCTCCTCTTGAATCCAGAACTTCGTCAGAATGTCCTGAAGGAGTGAATCTTCGCCGCGAGCTGACACCGTGAGAGCAGAACGCACAGATGGTTGAGCGATAGACACCAAACCAAGGACCAACCAGCCAAAAATTGAAAGCTGAGCAATTGGCATCGACACATCGCCTCTGATGATGTTTGGCTTGATGATCTGACCGTAATAATCAGCTCCGATGATGATGTCGATTGGCCTTAGCGTGAGAAATTCCAGATCGGCTAGCTTGAACTTCACTATGTGTGGCCACCCTGGGTGTGTGGTCTCGAAGGATAGTAAGATGGTCGTAAGCTTCCTTAAGATGTGAGCGAGGACCGTGACTGAGTGCGAGGTGTGAGCTGACTTGAGTGTGAGTTGAACCGTACCACGCGTCTGACTGAACTGCACCCCTCCAATGCCAAAGATTGGTATGATTGAGCGTAAAGGTGGTATGTTGAACCGACCAATGAGTTGCTCCGACACGAAAGTGAGTTCCGACCCTGGATCTACCAAGAGGCGGACCAGATGAGTATGAACCGATGAGCTGATGTGAGCAATGGCTGTGGCGAGCAGCATTGAGTTTGACAAGGTGAGCGGTTCTGATGAGTGGACAATTGCACCGGACCTTCAATATCAGGTTCCCGATAAGCCTTGTTAAGTAGTCTTCTTCGTCGAGTCGTCCGTAGCTGCTGAATTGTTCGAGAGAA
Organism: Xiphydria camelus; assembly: GCA_963678675.1. Lineage (NCBI taxonomy): Eukaryota > Metazoa > Arthropoda > Insecta > Hymenoptera > Xiphydriidae > Xiphydria > Xiphydria camelus. Next base: position 14,800,378 of record OY783191.1, read on the forward strand.
ACACGGGAGACTCCGTGCAGCATAGTGTGATGTCGAACTGAGTACTCCTTACACCCTCGCGTGCATCAACACGCCCGAGCACTATATCTTCCGAGGCAGTTGAAGCAAAGCCGATGATCCACTACGAGTTGGCGACGTTCTTTAGGCGCCACCTCCCTAAACCTCGTGCACATGACATTGAAGTGCTTGCCTGAACAACAGTCGCACGGGAAGCTGGTGCCCGCTGAGGATATCTTAACCTGAGCAGTACCCGAAGATGAACTGGCCGACGCTTGATGAGCTGTCTTTATTGGAGGAGGTTTCTGAGCTGGCGGAGCAGGGGTGAGCTGATCCCGAAGCTTGGCTGCTGCTCGACGGTAAGATGAGTAGGCTCAATGCCCCTTCAAGTAGTGGGAATCACGAAAATATTCGTGATCGAGAAATCCAGCAGGCCAAATAACTTCGAAGTATGAGTGCTGCCTTAATAGCTCCTTATGGAGCGCTCCACAACTTTCGAATGAGCGTCCAGCTCGCCAAGCGAAGTAATTGATCAGCTGTCCTGAACAGTCTCAAGAGACTCGACGAGCAGATCCACGAGTCCCATTTGAGTCTGGACCTCGAGAATGAGTTGAACCGAGAGCTTTGCTGGAGATGCAAAGACTGTCTGACTGGTTGTGATTCCGCAGTGGACACCGTCAGCTTGGCCGTCGGAGTCAATGACTACTGACCCGATGCCGAGCTCTTGGACATGATGAGTGAGCCTGAGTAGACCAATGAACAAGATGAGCGCGTGAGACGAACCGCACGTGTCACTCAACACAGGCGATGAGAAACGCCCGAAGAGCAACGAGTGTGTGAGACGCGACGCATAATCACCACGTACACGTGGGACGAGAGGTTCGATAAGCTTCGACGGTGAGTGCGCGACAGGCCGATAGTGCCCACACGTACGATGAGAAGCCGTTGAGAGTGTGGAGCGTGAACGAGACGCGGCACAAGAAACGCTCGACACACACATACGCGATGCCTTCCGCGACACGAAGACTTGAGATAAGCACACGAGAGCGAGTGAGATAAGCGAAGTCCAATGTAGCGAGCGCGAGAGAGATGCAACACACGCGCGAGAGAAGTCCTTTGAGTTTTCCACTGATTTTACTTTCGCGTAGCACAAACACTGTTCGATCCGGCTCGAAGGACCAAATGGTGGAGAATGTCGTGGTCTGTGACTCTCCGATGAGCGCCCCGTGGCAAAGAATAGTGTAGATGTCGAGGAGAAAGAAAACGCCGAACGCGAAAGCAATTTGCAGTGGAAATTGAGTCTTTAATTTGAGCACCAATGAGTAGATCGAACTTAACACTAATGAGTAGTCCTACTTACACAATGCTTAGTAGACCGTAAAATGAAGAATAAGCACGATATTATTGATCGGCTCCCGATGAGTTTATATACCGCGTGAGCAATGGCTGACTGCGTGGTCAGCCCGTGAGAACGTTTGAGAAACCAAGCACGGCTCGTACAAGACACAAAGCGCACGAGCCTCGAGCACCGAGCGGACCGATTGAGATTAAGAGGCCGACACACCCCGTCTGGAAATGTAAAGCTATATTTTCAATATGGTGCATAAGAACCTTTTGCATTTTTGCCACCACACTTAAAAAACATAAATCTAGAGCCCTATAGAAAAAAAAATATTATAATAATAAATTTCTGATTTTGCCGATTGATTACAACAAAAAAATGTATTTTTTTTTCTATAGGGCCCTAGATTTATATTTTTTAAGTGTGGTGGCGAAAATACGAAAGGTTCTTATGCACCATCTTGGAAATATTACTTTACAGCCGCGACAATTTTCGGGCATTTTTGTCGCGGCTGTAAAGTAATATTTCCAATATGGTGCATAAGAACCTTTCGTATTTTCGCCACCACAGTTAAAAAACATAAATCTAGGGCCCTATAGAAAAAAAAATAAATTTTTTTGTTGTAATCAATCGGTAAAATCAGAAATTTATTATTTATTTATTTTTTTTTCTATAAGGCTCTAGATTTATGTTTTTTAAGTGTGGTGGCGAAAATGCAAAAGGTTCTTATGCACCATGTTGAAAATATAGCTTTACATTTCCAGACGGGGTGTGTCGGCCTCTTAAGTGCGAGTGCCGATGAGAATTTCCGTGATATCCGTAATGAATTGAGCGAATCCTACAGTTATCCGAGAGTAATAACCGAGCGTTTCGAGAGCTGTTACACAAGACCGAGAAGCACTTGAGAAGAACCGAGCAGAACTGAAACGGAAGAGCTGATAAGAAACCGGAAGAGATGAGAGGCACACGTGACCGCGCAACGTGGCATTGATCGATATGCGCAAGCGCGGACAGCGCACTCGACGTGGCATAGATCAACGATCGACGAGCATTGCCGCGAGGTGCTGCCGCGAGACGGTCGAAACCCGAAACGGTAGAAATAGATAAACGCGCCATTATTCAACATCACACATTGTTTAAAATGAACTAGCAATTTCTTGATTGTAAGTGTTAGACTATAAATTACAAAAGAATTTTCTCAAATAAACCAGTTATTATTTCGAATAATTTAGAAAATAATTAGTCTGAAAAAATATACATGTGGGGTATTCCATGCGTAATGAGACAGGTTTTGGCCGCGGGTTTCAAAATTGTTTGTCCGTTAATATATCGTTTTCTTATATCATATAAAAACATTTCTATATAGTTATGAACCCCAATTAAGACTTGGTTCTTGTTAAGTCCTAATAGAAAAATAAAAAAAAATCTTTTACATACCTTTAATTGTGTGTCCCGTAGGTATTAATAGAGCAAAAATAATACTCACCAGCGCTTTTCAACCGGAAAAAAGCGCTCTTTTTAATAAAGCTGATGGAATATTAATCCGATTTGTAAAGAAAAATGTATAGCCAAAAAACCGAGAAAAAAACAGTTTATATTTTTTTTCGGCCCTTAGGGTCTACTGAATTTTATTAAAAATTTTACTGAACACAGTTTAATACGTGAGAAACGTTCGGTAAAATTTTCAGCTTGCCTTTATTTCTTGTTCACAAGCAATAAAATTAATAAGTTTTCTTAAACAATTGAATTGCATTAATATTGTGTTAAGAGAACTCCAATGAAGTGAAAATGTGACTCAATGTGAATACTAATATGTACTGTACCATTAGTAAAATATATGAAATCTATTATTGTGACATGAAATATTCTCTTCGTTAATATATGGTGGCCCTGAAAAGGGCCGTTTTTTGCAGTGCTTTTAACGCTTCACGATAACTTTCGTGACAGGTGCTGTAGAAGAGGAATACGTTTTGAAATTAATTTTTTTATCTTCAGTCGGTATGGCCGCGTGAAACTTTAGTGTCCCAGGTATGGTCTTAGCCTTCGCGTGCCGTTCCTTCAAAAATGTCACTGCTGAATCATACTCGCTTTTCGCGCTACAGCAAAAGTCGATCCCTTTGATATTCTGCTTCGCCCAATCGAAAAGCCGTTGTGGTGTCAAAATCTGTCTCTCTGGAGATAGTTGAAGGCTTACACGTGCGGCAAGTCTCTTTACTGTGTCTGATATTCCGTCACAAGAGCACTTTTTCCATGCGCTGTGGCAAAGAACTGCCATTCAGCATCCACACCGAAGTCTTCTTTGTGATGAACCAAGTTGATGAAGTTTTTACAATTCTTGTATTGCTGTGGGGCTCCAGCGGAAAAGTAATAAATTTTTTTCACCGAAAATTGGACTTTCAAGTATTGAACGAGAATCCGTTGAAAGGCATACACTGAACTCGTTACGTGATCAAGACAATCAGAGATGACCGTCAGGTTTTTGTTGACAATTCCATTTTCAGACCTATAATAAATCACGAACGGGTGAATCGTTGCCTGGTCATTATTCCAGTGAAATCCTTGAGAAGCGTCCTGTGCAACGAATACGTAATTCTAGGCAAAGTCCAAATCAATGACGAATTCTCCTTCTTGAAGGTTTTTTCTTGATCGTGCGGTGGTACGACGCTTGTTGCTTTGCGATAAAATCGTGAAGAAGCAACGCTTTTAACTCAGAACATAAAGTATCTACGAAATCATCCGCATCATCTGCACAGTTTCTAATGTTGATCTGTCTACTGAAATATAACGAGAAAATTTGATTGTATCAACCATCGCGTCATCAAACTTCATTTTAAGCATCTCGGTCAATAGTTCGGTGCTGGGACACTGTTTGCACATACTTGAAAAACATTCTAACGTGGGGTCTTTGCATACTATAAATTTCAAGCAATCCTTGTAATCATTCAGCGGAACGATCCAGTCTGAAGTGAGCTGGCTGATTCTGCAGGAATCGAGCTTCAGTTTAACATTATGGTGTGAAGTACAAACGCACACAGTATGCGTACCACTCTGCCCCGCTAGAACGCAGAACGGTGGTCGTAAAGTAGCAAATCGTGAAAATCCAATTTTCATGTCTGGATGCTTGTCTCGAAAATTCTGATACAACTCTTTCAGATTGCAGAGAACTAATCTCTTCTGCATTCTTTCGCACAGGCCAGAAGGTTTCTTAACAGAGACGAAATCTTTTTTTTCCTACTAGGATGCGACTATTCTCGTCGTCCAGATAAAATGCTTGTACTGTTGTTGACGTGGTTGAATCAAGCACATTTCCAGCTTTGGCAGTAGGCGTCGATAACACTCCCGTTTTAGAGTATAGCTGTTTAGCGATTTGTACCATCCGTTTACTTGTATTAAACTCAGACATTACTTCTCTTATCGACAGAGTTTGCGGCAAAAAAGTGAGAAGCTGTATTTTATCTCGACGAGAAGTCGTTTCCTTACCAAATTTGTCGTGAAAATTTGCTGTATCATCTCATCGTACAGCCGACATTTCTTTTCCTCAACTGTTTTTGCGGATTCATTCAAACCAGTTTTCAAAAATTCGCTTACCTTCCCAATAACTTTCTGCTTTTTAGCAGAAGAGTATTTAACGATGTGTTTACGTTTCTTCAAAATTGGTGACTCATTTACGACTTCGAGCAATCTTCGAAGTCCACTATTGTGACTGGAAATTGCGAAACTTTGATATGATGAAGAGGCTTCAGATTTTCCTTTACTAACTGACAAATATTGAGAATAACCTCCGGGTTGACTTGTGTGACTTTCCGTGTCACTATCATCTTGAGATACCGATCTGAGTTGATTCGTAGCGAGATTACCAGCATCGCATTTTGCTGAATGTTCAGGATCAAGTTGATTCATAGCAATATCAATAATATCCGATTTGTTAGAAGGTCCAGGCTAACTTATGGAAAATTCGATGCAATCCAATTTATCTGAAGACGCAAATGCATTTCCCGGTTCCGGCCCCCATCGATTATCTTCAATTTCTCCATTCGATAGCGGAAGTCCATGCGAAGCCAGAGGTTGACATTGTACTGTCATTCGACATTGTTTACAAAGATAAAGTCCTAATGTCAATGATGGCTCTCTCTCGATTTCGTGCATAGTCACCAGTTTCATGCGCGCACGCTTGTTTTTATGATTTTTTTTGTTGAACGGATTGTGGCAGTAGTTTCTCACCATCGCAAATAAACCAAGTGGACCGTCTATGTTTGTAAAATGTAGACTTTTTCAAGTTGTTCATTAAACAGACCATAACTGTGATAAACCAGCTGGTTATCACGGTTCACGCGGACCGTGGAGAGAGGCAGTTCCTTCGACCAGAGCGTCCGAACGGGGTGCTTCGCCCAATCACGTGCGAGTATTGTGTCCCAACCAACGCACCAATCAAATGCCATGAGAGTCTTCCAACTAAGCACCGATAAGTGGTGTCCAGTTTTTACGAAACGAGTTCTGGTGAAAAGGAAGCGTCGACTATTTCAGAGTAACTACACATTTAATTGCCAGTGAACAAGAAATAAAGGCAAGCTGAAAATTTTACCTAACGTTTCTCACATGTTGAACTATATCCTGTAAAATTTTTGATAAAATTCAGTAGACCCTAAGGGGCCTATTTAACGGATCCGACATGTCGAATTGTCGTATACGACAAGTCACTCCGATTGGCTGTGACAGAAAGTGGTGGTGGGGGAAATCTGTCGGACTGACGGTATTTTTCGTCGTACACCCGGGCTCACGGAATCTGTCGCTGGTGACTTTTTTTAAATGTTATTTTTAAACGTACTAACCAATGATTAATCAATCCTCGTGCTTTCATTAACGAGAGTAGACGTCACCGTAGCTAATGAGGGCATGAGAATTAATTGTTCACTGGTTAGTACGTTTAAAAATAAGGTTTAAAAAAAGTCACCAGCGACAGATTTCGTGAGCACGGGTGTACATACGAAAGTTGAGCAGTGTCGAACTTCAAGCGACGGTTTCGTACGACAAAAAATAGAGTCGTGCATGGCCGGGTGATGGCGCGACAGTATGTTACGTTCAACGCCACCGATGGCTATCTGAGAAATATTGACACATCCTGAACAGCGAAGCCGAGAATCTCCCTTCGATATGTCTTAGCTCGTATTGTTCAATGCGTGCGTTTTTTGATTTTTTTGTCACACGTATTTGTGAATTCATTTTACGTATTATATAATGAGGAGCTGGACTGCCAAACTTCACCACCTGGCGGCACCACCATTTCCAGACTGTCGCAGCGACAAACAGTAGTGTCGTCAATCGACCATATTTCATGCATCCGACAAAATATCTGCGACGGACCCTCCACCCGATTTTTGCAGAACCAATTGGAGTGACTTGTCGTATACGACAATCCGACATGTCGGATCCATGAAATATTAGCCTAAGGGCCGAAAAAAAATAAAAACAGGTTTTTTCTCCGGTTTTTGGCTATAAATTTTTCTTTACAAATCACATTAATATTCCATTAGCTTTATTGAAAAGAGGGCTTTTTCCAGTTAAAAAGCGCTGTTCAAATTAAATTTTTGCTGTATTGACACTTAAAGGACACACAATTAAAGGTATCTAAAATATTTTATTTTTTTCATTTTTCGATTAGGACTTAGTCTTAATTGGAGTTCATAACTATATGGAAATGTTTTTATATGATTTATAAGAAAACGATATATTAACGGACGAAAAGTTTTGAAACCCGCGGCCAAAACCTGTCTCGGTATGCATGGAATACCCCATATACTCCATAAATTAGCAAACAATTTTGTGGAATTTTTGTACCTTTCTATGCAAACTTTTAGAAAAATCTTCAATTTCTCTGCTTTTATTTGACTCGGAGAAGAGAAGCGAAATTTTTCAGTAACTTCATACGTAGTCCAGTCAAACTTTTCATGGAACCTACATTAAATGGAGCATTAGCGGTTTTTTGCTTATGTATTTTAGACCTGTACTGGTATTATAAATTCAAATTTGCAACCCTGAGAACCCTGTGCTAACTAAGTGGTAGTCGAAAAACAGCGATTTTTTCGCACTTGTTTCGGTTTTTAGACAATATCTCCTAAACTATATGTTTTCGGAGAAATTTTATATATTCCTTTTTTAAATTAAATTAAAGTTGCTATACAATAAGACCCAAACCGCTCTTATAAGTCAAATAGTTACTGAGATACAGCCCTTTTCGCAGATAGAACATTTTTTTTTCAAAAAGTGCAAATTTAGAGTTTTTTTCATGCTCCTGGCCATTGTGAGAAACTACCTGCACGAAAGAGCCATCATATCGATACCTGAAAGCAACAGTGAGATAAATCCCAAAAAACCGATTCTGAGCTAACTATGTCAAACGTAAGCTAAAACCGGCAAAGGCCGGTATACCTATTTTAAATATTTTTGCCGAGATATCTTAGTATTGCATTGTGTAAAGACATAATGCAATACTAAGATATCTCGGCCAAAATATTTAAAATACTGTCAAAAAGGGAAACTCAGTATTGCATGGTGTAAAGGCCGGTTTTAGCTTACGTTTGACGTAGTTAGCTCAAAAGATTTATCTCACTGTTGTGCTTTCAGGTATCGATATTCCAAAGAGAAGACGGCTAAGTCCGTCGTCGCGCGTGATGGCTGGTATCCCGCAAGGGTCGGTCCTTGGACCACTCTTATGGAACATCGCCTTCGACCACGTCCTGGAAGTGAACATACGACCGGGGTGCTACGTGACGGCATACGCTGACGACACCCTCGTCCTGGCGAGGGGAAAAAACTACCGACGCGCTGCCGCGCTTGGTACTGAACAGGTGGGGGCGGTCGTCCATTGGCTAAAGGAGCTTGACCTTCAGTAATGAAAATAGGGCCAATGAAAGCATCATTGTTTTACCATATGTGGGGGAACTTACAAGGGGAGGCCGCGAGCTTCGGAACAGGCATTTTTACGATTTTTGTTCTGTGAGTAGGGATTGACGCCCTTAACAAAACCCCAAAGTATTTTTTCCGAATACGCCTTAGAAATAAAAAAAATCACATGAAAGAATTCCCTGATTGGTATGTACAAGTTCCGAAAACCCGGTCTCAGGAACTCTCGCGTGGCTCATCGGGTAGCGTGCCCGACTCGCACGCGGCGGGCACGCGTTCGAGTCTCGGTGTATTCTTTTTTTTAATTATTTTTTATGCAATTTCCTTTGACAGTATGCAATAAATTTTCCTATTTAAATGGATTGAATTAAAAACGAAATGAAAAGCAATGCAATTGTGCACATGTAAACAAATAGGTATTCAATTTTCAATAATTGCTTGTTATTTCCCTCTGTTACAAGCACTTTATCCTGTTATTCTGGATAGGGTGACGCCTGGAAACAAATTTGGACCGAGAGTACAGGAAAAAGTAGACAATTTGATCAAGGAATATCAAAATATTGTGGTAACATGCTCAAAATCAGGAAAATTTACTTCAGAGGTTTTTAAATATTTTTTGAAGAGTACTGTAATACCGTATGTAAAAAATAATGAATTTCTATTGATTGTTGACTCCTGGACTGGCCAAGTTGATACGACTATTTATGATAATATTTTTCATCAAATGAATGGCGATGTTACATGCATTCTTAAAGTTATTTCTGCAAATTGTACGCCGTTATGTCAACCGTGCGACGTGTATTTCTATCGCCAGGTAAAAAATTTCCTTAAGAGGTTACAAAATGCTCCACAATTGTTGCAGCAACAGAGAGAGATTACATCTCGAGAAGATGCTATTAAACTTCATTCTCTGATACATAATCAATTAAGTGCTCCAGTTTCTCTTCCTATGATTTCGTACGCATGGTTTGCTGCTAAATTACTCGATGAAAGGACAATATTTCTCAATGTTAATAATGTTTATTTCCCCGTCAGTTTATTAAAACAAAAATGTAATTGTAACGAGGCAGCTTTTATTGTATGTGCTTGGTGCAAATGCATTGTTGTTTCACATGTTTCTATGACAAGCATCATCCGCAATGTTGTGAGGAACTTTTAAAATACAAAAATTAAAGTACTGTCTCTTGAAGTAATGTTTAAAAAATATATCGTATTAATTTAATTGTATCTCGATGCATTCGTTTTTATAAAGATTATTGATAATAAATACATTTTTGTATTATTTCAAAAGATATCGTATCTACTTATTTCATTTATGATAAGAATTAAGGAAAAAAAAAGGAGAATACACCGAGACTCGAACGCGTGCCTGCCGCATGCGAGTCAGGCACGCTACTCGATGAGCCACGCGAGAGCTCCAGAGAGAGAGAGAGAGAGAGAGAGACCGGATTTTCGGAACTTGTACATACCAATCATGGAATTCTTTGATGTGTTTTTTTGTTATTTCTAAGGCGTATTCGGAAAAAATACTTTGGGGTTTTGTTAAGGGCGTCAATCCCTACTCACAGAAAAAAAATCGTAAAAATGCCTGTTTTGAAGCTCGCGGCCTCCCCTTGTTAATGAAAAGTTGAAAGCTGTCTTTAAAAAGTATAACATAAACACTGTTTTTAAAATTCAAAACACTTTTTCAAAGTTTTTTAATTCAGGAAAGGATAAGTTAAAAACAAATTTGAATAGCAATGTTATTTACGAGATCAATTGTAAAGATTGTGGTAAAAAGTATATCGGTGAAACTAGCAGATGCCTTAAAAAACGCTTATATGAACATCAGTATAGTGTTAAAATGGGCAAAGAAAGCACTGGTCTTTCTAAGCATGCAATTGGCAATAAACATGTTTTTGAGTTTGGAAATCCTACAATTTTGTCACGAGAAAAACATTGGGCAAAGAGAAAGATATTAGAAAGTGTTTATATTAACAAAATTAAAGACAATATAAATATTAAAACTGATAGTGTTGAGCTTCATCAAATTTATCAATCAATAATATAAAAATTAATATTTAAATGTAACAATAATATTGATCATAGAGATTGGTTTATGGGTTATTAACAATACTTTCGAATTTGACATTATTAAGATGACAGTGTTATTAGTAAATATTATTAGGGGGTTGAGAAGAAGAAAGTAATATAAGTAGGGAAGGGAGGGGATAACGGTTGTTAGAGATATAAATAGAGAATTTTCAAGCATCTGTGGGTCATTACCTCTCTGAAGAGGGTTCGAAGAGGAACCTAAACGTCAGACGTGAAGTGATTGTTATTAAAAGTTGTTTGGCCTGATAATTACCTAGTTAAGTTAAATTAATGTTAAACTACTACAGGCAACATAAGTATTACCTTAAGAATAACTGAAATTGCTGTTGTCAATATTTATAATCATGTTTGCATACAATGAATTTTACATTATACAGTTATGATCATAATTTCAGTAAACAATAATTTTTCTGGCAAGAAACGTTGAAACTTCCAAAAACCACTTGGTTCGTGCAAGAAACGATGTTACTAAATTTTCGTTCTTTTATCATTCCTGATGAGACTATTAGAGTTACCGTCACCTACCTGAGCTCAAATTAAAACTTAATCAATTCCCTACAAACTTAATCCTACTGAATTTTAATGTGGGACGCTTTATTTTGCCGGTATTCAACTCGGAACATGAAAAAAACTTCTAATTTGCACTTTTTGAAAAAAATGTTCTATCTTCGAAAAGGGCTGTATCTCAGTAACTATTTGACTTATAAGAGTAGCTTGGGTCTCATTATGTAGAAAATTTAATTTACTTTAAAAAAGGAATATATAAAATTTCCCCGAAAACGCATAGTTTAGGAGATATTGTCGAAAAACCGGAACAAGTGCGAAAAAATCGCTGTTTTTCGACCATCACTCAGTTAGCACAGGGTTCTCAGGGTTGCAAATTTAGATTTATACTACAGGTATTGCAGTACAGGTCCAAAACACAAGCAAAAAACCGCTAATGCTCCATTTAATGTAGGTTCCATGTAAAGTTTGACTGGACTATAAGGTAGAACCCAATAAATCAAAAAAATTGATTTTTCAGGAGACGCTTCAAACCACCGACCAATTCAAAGATATAGAACATAATTGGAATATTATTTTACTAACCTTAAAGGTGTAAGTGATTTTGAGCGATATCAGGTTTTGCCATCATATTCTTCATTGCTGACTGTACATATTGATATTAAAAACAAAAAATCGCTTTTTTTTTGACATATCGGGTTTTGCCTTAGTACCACAGATATGGGGCATAATTTCTGAAGTGTACCCACCTCGAAAATGAAAGTTGTCCGATCGGGCTAAAAATTGGCCCAATTGTAGTCCTATTAGATAGTACTCCTCACACCAAAAATTAATTCATTTTGATAATTATTTATCAAAGTGGAGGGGGTACAATTTTTGGGTTATTTAAGCAAAGCCTTACTTTTAAACATCTGTAACTTTTTTCCTATTGCCTTAAACAAAATTTCACTAGAAATGTTTTTCATAGATTTTTGCACAGACTTTCTGGTGGCCATAACAATTTTTAAAAAATTAAAAAGGACCCTAATTTTTGGAAATCAAAAATAAATTTGATTTTTTTTTTAACTTGGACAATTTAAAAAAAATAATTTTAAAAGAAAGCTGAGATTTTTTCCTATAATACCTCCAAGTTTCAGAGAGTGGCAAATTAATTCTTCTCTAAGTAATAGAACGATACGTAAAGCTGGTGGGAGATTAGTCCAGTCATATCGTACATCCAACCTTGCAATAATTAGGGTAAACCTAATTTTTTTATATGTTGTTAGGATCCACCTGAGTAGTATAAATCCAGATTTGCAACCCTGAAAAAGTTGTGCTACCTGAGATAGCCAAAAAACCGCGATATTTTTGGACTTTTTTCAATTCCTTGCCAAAAAGACACTAAAGGGAACTTCTGGCGAAAAAAATCACTCTTACCTTTTCTAAAGTAGATAAAATTTGCTACAATTTTAGCTCTAGCCAAGTTCGGTAGCTCTTGTAGTTGATGAGATATAGCTTTGCAAAAATGACAATTTCTTTCTAAAACGGGCAAACTTTAGCTTACGCTCTACTTTCGAGTGAAATATTTTCAAAAGTACTAATCCTACATAAAAACTTCGAAAAATAAAATTATAGAAAATTTAATTACCTTCCATTTAAAAATGGCCAAAAACCAAAAAAGTCACAGTGAGATATCGATAGAAGCCTAAGGCGAGGAGAGCGGGATCAGGTAGGAGGGAAATAATTATTTCATTGGACACACAACAGTGATTTTGTTACTCGAACCAGACCAGGTGATTCTTATAGATTTATGTGCGCTAAAAAGGAATCTGACTTTCAAATTTGCGACGTTGGTCAGGATTTCGAGATAGTTGAGGTTAAATATACGAAAACGGGCGATTTTGGCCATATTTACGGGTCTATTACAATGAAAATAAAAAATGTTTCTTTATTGCACTTACTTACAGCATTTGAAAGTGTCGTTTTTGAGCTTTTCAATATATTACTTGATTGTTCCTAAATGATTTTACAAAGCCAAATTTCACTACGACAAGTCGATCATGTAGGTCCACCGCACCACGCGTCTGATATATTTAGGCCATATTCACGGCTCTATTACAATGAAACTAAAAAATTTTCCTTAATTGCACTTACAGCATTTGAAAGTGTAATTTTTAAACTTTTCAATACATTACTTGATTGTTCCTAAACGATTTTATAAAGCCAAATTTCAGTACGACAAGTCTATTGTTCAGATTCATTTAGGCGTGTAGCGCGGTGAACCTACACGATCGACTTGTACTGAAACTTAGCTTTATACAATCGTTTAGAAACCATCAAGTAATGGACTGGAAAATTAAGAAACGAGACTCAAATGCTCTAAGTGTAATTAAGAAACATTTTTTAGTTTCATTGTAGTAGAGCCGTGAATATGGCCTAAATGTATCAGACGCGTGGTGCGGTGGACCTACATGATCGACATTTCGTACTGAAATTTGGTTTTGTAAAATCGTTTAGGAACAATCAAGAAATGTATTGAAAAGTTGAAAAATGACATTTTCAAATGCTGTGAGTGCAATTAAGACAAATTTTTTAGTTTCATTTTAATAGAGCAGTGAATATGGCCTAAATGTATCAGACGCGTGGTGCGGTGGACCTACATGATCGACTTGTCGTAGTGAAATTTGGTTTTGTAAAATCGTTTAGAAACAATGAAATAATCTATTGAAAAGTTTAAAAACGACACTTTCAAATGCTGTAAGTAAGTGCAATAAAGAAAATTTTTTTTTGTTTCATTGTAATAGACCCGTGAATATGGCCAAAATCATCCGTTTTCGTATATTTAACCTCAAGTATCTCGAAATCCTGACCAACGTCGCAAATTTGAGAGTCAGATTCGTTTTTAGCGTACATAAATCTATAAGAATCACCTGGTCTGGTTAGAGTAACAAAATCACTGTTGTCCAATGTAATAATTATTTCCCTCCTACCCGACCCCGCTCTCCTCGCCCCTTAGGCCTCTATCGATATCTCACTGTGACTTTTTTGGTTTTTGGCCATTTTTAAATGGAAGGTAATTATATTTTCTAAAATTTTATTCTTCAAAGTTTTTATGTAGGATTAGTATTTTTGAAAATATTTCACTCGAAAGAGTAGAGCGTAAGCTAAAGTTTGCCCGTTTTAGAAAAAAATTGTCATCCTTGCAAAGAGCTGTATCTGATCAACTACGACAGCTACCGAGCTCCGCTAGAGCTTAAATTGTAGCAAATTTTATCTACTTTAGAAAAGGTAAGAGTGATTTTTTTCGCCGGAAGTTCCCTTTAGTGTCTTTTTGGCAATATCTCAGGTGGCACAACTTTTTCAGGGTTGCACAAATCTGAATTTATACTACCCAGGTGGATCCTAACAACATATAAAGAAATTAGGTTTACCCTAATTATTGCAAGGTTGGGCTCTTTTTTATGTACGATATGACTGGCCTAGATGTAACGCGCGCGTATTTGTAGATCTCTGCAAATGAAGTGGTGGGAGGTCGAGCTGAACGCAATTCCGTAGCCGCGTGCTATCCTGTGCTACAACTGCTACATCGAAGGGACCGCTGAGTAAATTGGCGGGATATTTGAAAATATCGTGACTGGTCATTCTTATCTGAAAAAAGTACTTTTTTTACGATGTCCTCTAAAAATATGAATAAAATTTGGAAGGGGGGGGGGATAGATGTATTAATCCTTTTCAAAAGGCAAGACATAAAACAACTAATCTTACACTCCGTGATGTTTCCCACGACTTGCGTTTGAAATTCCCTACACTACCAGCAAGAGCAAAAATTTGCAGTTCATGTAGACAACAACTCACTAACTCAGCAAAAATACCATCCTTGAACTGTGCTGATATTGCTGGGCCCTCTGGTAGAGATAACGTAGATACTGAAGATCATGAATTGATTTCTGACGATGATGAAGATCAGCTATATGACAGCGAAAAATATTAAGATGTCTTAGAGACCAAGCAGGTTCAATGTGATAACGAATATCATAAAGCTGGTGCTGAAGTACTTGATCAAATCATCGAAAAATTCAATGCATCTAAAGATCTTCAAGAACAATTTCAAATTCTCTCGCTTGCGCCAAAATCTTGGGGACGAAAAAAACCGATGAAGGTGTTCAATATATCAGAACGAAAAGCAAGAAATGTCAAAACATTAGTTTCAGAGCATGGAATGTTAACGCTTCCGAATCCAAAAAGAGGAAGAGCATTGACTCCTGAAACTAAAACTCTAGTGAAAAACTTTTATGAACACGATGACATAAGTCGAATGATGCCAGGAATGAAAGACTGTGTTGATCAAGAATGATGATGGAACTCGTTCACATGTTCAGAAAAGATTACTACTGTGTAATCTCAACGAGTTATATGCTGAATTTACATCAGAACATGTAGGCCTGAAAAGATCAGTATTTCGAAATTCACAAAACTTAGACCTCGTCATTGTGTTCTAGCAGGAAGCAGTGGCACCCATAATGTATGCGTTTGCGTGCATCATGAAAATGTCAAGTTAATGTTGAATGAAATAAATATTCAACATTTAACAGAGAATAGTCACATGGTGCTCACAAATTATCACGACTGTCTAGATGCTATTGTATGTCCTAACTCTGCAAGTTCCTGTCATTTAGGAGAGTGTGAAAACTGTCCAGGTACTAAAAACTTGAAAGATAACACTACAAAAGCTTTTGATGAACATTGTGTTAATGAAGTGAGATTTGAAATATGGTTACAGACCGACAGATGTACTCTAAAGACTGTGGTAATGGATACTGATGAATTCCTAGATGACTTCTGTGAAAGATTGTTGAAATTAAAAACTCATCACTTTATTTAAAAGGAGCAATCATCTTTTTTCAAGAACCTGAAGGAAAATTTATTGCCTGGGGAGTTTTTGATTTGCTTCGATTTCGCTGAAAATTACGCCTTCATAGTTCAGAATGCAGCGCAGTCATTCCATTGGAATAACGATCAAGCTATAATATTCACTGTGGTGATTTATTATAAAAAAGATGGAGAGCTCAAACATGTCAGTATCGCAATCATATCTGATAACTTAGCTCATGACACGGTGGCTGTTCACGAGTATCAGAAGATAATAGTAGATTACTTGAAAACTCATTTTACACCAAATAAAATCTACTATTTCACTGACGGTGCAGGGCAACATTTTAAAAATAAGAGTAGCTTTGCTAACCTCCAAGCTCATGCAGAAGATTTTGGTATCCAAGCGGAATGGCACTTCCATGGTACATCTCATGGTAAGGGTGCATGTGATGGTATAGGAGCGAATATAAAGAGACAAGCAGCACGTTCAAGCTTACAGTGTTCTCCGAAACATCACATACTCACTCCCTATGTTTTGTTTCAGTGGGCACAGAGTAACTGTAAGGAAACCGAAATATTTTTCAGCAGCAAAGAAACTCATGCCTTAGCCACCGAGTTACTGAAAGCCAGATTTAACAAAGCTGTTACGATACCAGGTACATTACAGTACCACGCTTTCATTCCCACTCAAGATGGAAAACTTCAACTCAAGAAGTTTTCGTTCTCTGAGAAATATGACATTTTCTCAAATGGTAAAAAACAGAAACCGCAAAAGAGAGGCCTGCAAAGAAAGCCACTGTTCAAACTATCGCAAAAAAATCGAGCAGAAAGGCACATAATGTATAATAATACTTAACTTACATATAATACTACTTAACTTAAACCATTTTTTCAAAAATAAAAAAAACTTAAAAATTAAAAAAAAATTAAATTAAAAATTGACACTAAAACGTTGCGCAAAGATCCTCGGCGTGTGTGTTTGTTGAAATAACACGCATAGTGTCGTTTTTGTTACGGGTAAATATAACACCAAATTCCGGGTGAATATAACACTCGGTTTTTTCTGTGATATGGTTCTATTACTCAAAGACAAATTAATTTGCCACTCTGAAACTTGGGGGTCTTATAGGAAAAAATCTCAGCTTTCTTTTAAAATTATTTTTTTTTTAAATGTCCAAATTAAAAAAAAAATCAAATTTATTTTTAATTTTCAAAAATTAGGGTCAAATTTTTAATTTTTAAAAAAATTGTTATGGCCACCAGAAAGTTTGTGCAAAAATCTATGAAAAACATTTCTAGTGAAATTTTGTTTAAGGCAATAGGAAAAAAGTTACAGATGTTTAAAAGTAAGGCTTTGCTTAAATAACCCAAAAATTGTACCCCCTCCACTTTGATAAATAATTATCAAAATGAATTAATTTTTGGTGTGAGGAGTATTATCTAATAGGACTACAATTGGGCCAATTTTTAGCCCGATCAGACAACTTTCATTTTCGAGGTGGGTACACGTCAAAAATTATGCCCCATATGTATTCTTCCCTGACTAATCTAAAGTTATTCTTTTATATTATTAAAGCAATCACATTGAGTTCGGATTCAAAATCAATGATAGATTCATTATGATAAATTGAAAATAGTTTAAAGTGTAAAACAAGACGGATTTAGGAACATGTGTTGCACTCTCAAAATCTCGATCGATAGGTACAAGTAAGTCGATGAGATATATTGTGCGCCCTGGGTAGAACTAAGTTGATTGGAGCAATTCTGCATATACAACCCGGTGCATAACTTACAGCCCAGAGACGCTGGTTGCACATCGGTTGAGGTATCCCGTTCGCTGCAGCTTCCTGTAATTTCATGATAATACCGATAGCTCGGATCAGAACTAAGTGAATCGAGTCAAACGAAAATCATCGACTATTTCACTGCCGATCTAGAATTGAGTTGGCTTCAAAATTCTTGCCCACATTCTTTCTAAATAGTCGCGGAAATGTTTTTCGCTTGACTTGATCCACTTGGTTCTGATCCGAGCTATCGATATTACCATGAAATTACAGGAAGCTGCAGCGAACGGGATGCCTCAACTGATATGCAACCAGCGTATCTGGCCTGTAAGTTATGCACCGGATTGTAGCTGACCAGAACTCGATAAGAACGTACACTTTCCAAACGTTCAGAACTATACTAGTGTAGCAACGTTACATAGCAGATTTGCAATTCTCAACAACCCGATTTCCATAAAAGCAATTCTAAAGACTTCGGGGAAAAATTCCAGAAAAATTTCAGGATTCCCTGACAATTCTCTGATTTTCTCAGAAATATCAAATTTCCTGACAATTCCAGGCTTTCAAGATTTCCCTGACCGCTAGACACCCTGACTATGGTATATGGTGGCTAAACTACCCGCACGCGGAAATACATATATGTTCATCATATAAGTGACATATATTTCAAGATATACAGGGTGGACCAGGTTAAACGTCATTTTTTTTATATGTGATAGAACAACCAAAAAAAGTACTTTCATAAGAAAATTTAAAAAAAAAATGTTTTCGAACAAAGATACAGGGTGTCAAAGTTTCGAAAAAAAATGGTTTTCTCAACATAACTTCTAAACTACTTGATCGATTTCCATGAAATTTCCATAAATAATTTTTAAAAATTCTCCAGTGGCGTAGATACTAGGGGCCGGTACCCCCCTTTCCCCCTCCCAATCTTCGGCGCCACTGGATATTTTGCAAAGAAAATTTAATTCTTGGATTCCCCGTTTAATATAGAGAAAAAAATTACCCTAGCAAATTTTTGATTTATGGCTTCGTTTTTGAGATATTTATTTTAATGTATAGGGTTGCGAGCAGGCCAAAGCTAGGTTGAACTCCATTAATTGTGATATGTGATAGAGCAACAAAAAAAATAGATTCTCATGAGAAAATTTTTTTAAAAAATGTTTCCTAACAAAGATATAGGGTGTCAAAGTTTCGAAAAAAAATGGTTTTCTCATCATAACTTCTAAACTATATTGATCGATTTCCATGAAATTTCGCACACAAGCTAATGTAGAACAGCTCTAAGCAATAATTAAATAATTTTTAAAAATTCTCCAGTGGCGTAGGTACTGGGGGCCGGTACCCCCCTTTCCCCCTTCCCAATCTTCGGCGCCACTGGATATTTTGCAAAGAAAATTTAATTATTAGATTCCCCGTTTAATTTAAAGAAAAAAATCACCCTTGCAAATTTTTGATTTGTGACTTCGTTTTTGAGATTTTTTTCTTTAAATTAAACGGGGAATCCAATAATTAAATTTTTTTGCAAAATATCCAGTGGCGCCGAAGATTGGGAAGAGGGAAAGGGGGGTACCGGCCCCTAGTATCTACGCCACTGGAGAATTTTTTAAAATTATTTAATTATTACTTAGAGCTGTACGACATTAGCCTGCGTGCAAAATTTCATGGAAATCGATCCAGTGGCTTAGAAGTTATGATGAGAAAACCATTTTTTTTCGAAACTTTGATACCCTATATCTTTTTAGGAAACATTTTTGAAAAAAATTTTCTCATGAGAATCTATTTTTTTTGTTGCTCTATCACATATCACAATTAATGGAGTTCAACCTAGCTTTGGCCTGCTCGCAACCCTACACGGAGAGAAAAAAAAGAGAACTTCTAACCTAGAAGATGAGGAAAAAGTGTCATTTTTCTGACTAACTGTGCACCGAATTGACAAACGGTAAAATTTTTCCCCTTTTGGAATGAGATTTTTTCATCAAAATCGAAAAGTAATTTTTGATGAATAAACTAGTAAAATTTAACCCATGTAAATGTAAATTTTTCTTGCTAAAAACGACAAATCATAAATTTATTTATTTCTCAATAAAAAGAATATCAATAAGGATTCAAATTGGTCAGGGAGGCTATATTCTCGACGCGTGAGAAATGTTTTTCGTGGACGGAAAGTAATTCGTTAACAGATGTAGTTTCGTCTATCACTTTCGTTAACGATTCGAAAATCCCTTCCAAGATAGATCTCGTCGACGAAATGAATTTTCTCACACGAAAAATAATGTCCCATACTCCGCTCCCCGTGTTTACATCTCTTAGCAACGTCTTCTTTTTAGTATCTTGTTTAAGATTCCGTTGTGATGGGGTTACGAGCAACGGTATACTTGATCCTGATTGGTCTATAAGACCCAATGTAACATTAGCACTTGACGGTGAAGATTTTTTCCAGTAAAAAGGGAAAAAATCCAGTGCAGAAGAATGTATGTTCACCATAAACAGTAGAGCTACTATTATACTGCTGCGTAGTTTTTATTTTATTTTGCTGGGAATTTGAAAATTCACCGATAATTCCCTTCTTTCAGAAGAATAATTTTCCAGCCCTTTGATAATTTCTTACCTATCTCACGGTAATTTCTGATTGATTATCACAATGGTGCAGCGTTACCCATAAAAAAGGGGAATCTTTCACTTTTTTTTTCTCCGTGTATAAACTAAAATAAATATCTCAAAAACGAAGCCATAAATCAAAAATTTGTAAGGGTGATTTTTTTCTCTAAATTAAACGGGGAATCCAATAATTACATTTTCTTTGCAAAATATCCAGTGGCGCCGAAGATTGGGAGGGGGAAAGGGGGTTACCGGCCCCTAGTATCTACGCCACTGGAGAATTTAAAAAAATTATTTAATTATTGCTTAGAGCTGTTCTACATTAGCCTGTTTGCGAAATTTCATAGAAATCGACCAAGTAGTTTAGAAGTTATGATGAGAAAACCATTTTTTTCGAAACTTTGACACCCTGTATCTTTGTTAGGAAACATTTTTGAAAAAAATTTTCTTATGAAAGTCTACTTTTTTTTCGTTGATCTATCACATATATAAAAATGACGTTTAACCTGGTCCACCCTGTATATATGTATATAGGGTACTAGGGGGCATCCGCCTATACCGCCCCCGCGCCGCTGTCTCGGCGCTCCCTCAAGTTTGTAGGGGACGGCGCACAGTCGGTCAACGGGCTTATCTCGCGACGTTTCGCATATAATCGCTCGAATTCGACAAAACGCCGGCTAAACGGGTAGACGGGCCTAGGGTAATAGGATGCAGGATAAAATCAAGAGACACGGCAGTGTCTCGCGGCATGTTCGTTCAAGTAGTTTCGCATTCAGACACGACAGCGCTGATGTCGCGAGCGCACCCGTGTCTCTTTACACCACAAATGTCTGCCCCCTACACCCCTCAATTTTTACATCGAATTTTCTCAATAACTATACGGTTATAACCAAAACTATGCTTAGTTACGCCATACAAATTGACTATTCTCTATTGATAGAGACCAGAATAAATGTTATAAGTTACATATTAACAGAGATTTTTCCTTAGCAACGCGAAGCCACGCCCCTTGCGCCTAAAAGTCCAGAATCCGATTTCTCGGGCGATATATACCGCATGTCCTATGGCCAACCGCGCAGGTGAGCTGCGACCTGAATTCTTGACTTCGGCAGTATTTATGGTACAGTTAGAGTGGGCTTCAGACGAGTGCGCTGCATAAGAACGAATAATGTCGACTGCTCTTCTAATACCTGTCAATTCGGGAGATCGAAGCGTTTCGTGTAACCTCAAAATCGTAAAGTTTTGAATTAGTAGTGAATAATTTGTAGAAGTGATGAGAAATAATCATAAATAATCTTCCGAATTAACACCTTAGGTGTCGCTCACGCCAACTCGTAAAACTACTTCCTAGACACGCGGGGTGCTAGCGCGGAAATAATTTCTGAAACAAATAGGCACATGAGGCGTGTAATTCGGTTGGACATCGAAAAAACCCGAATGATTGTTAACTCTCACTTCTGAACATTACTTACCATTTATTTAAAGATTCACGATTTCGAGCTTAGACTTCGATCTCCCGAATTGATAGCCATCGGGAGATCAGACGTTTCACACTTTTCGTAAGAACGCAGCGTAAGAGCGAAAAGCGTCGTCTAATTTCCCGATGGCTGTCACAATTCGGAAGATTATTTATGATTATTTTTCTCATCACTTCTACAAATTATTCACTACTAATTGAAAACTTTACGATTATGAGGTTACACGAAACGCTTCGATCTCCCGAATTGACAGCTATTAGAGGAGCAGTCGACACTTTTCGTTCTTATGCAGCGGACTCGTCTGAAGCCCACTCTAACTGTACCATAAATACTGCCGAAGTCAAGAATTCAGGTCGCAGCTCACCTGCGCGGTTGGCCATAGGACATGCGGTATATGTCAAAATCTCACAAAAATTCCGCCTACCTTCGGGGATAGTCGGCCATGATCGGAAATGTGTACACAGATGCGGCCACACGCATACGCCATCAAATGTATGTGAGAGTGTGTGGGAGAATATATTCCTTAAATGTTGGGTATTTTCAATGTTAATAAAATATTTCCATTTTCGCGGAACGATTAACCTCGCGTTTATTTCGATCCTCGGACGCGCTGGTTAATAAAATGTAAAAATTCAGTGTAATCGGAGTTATGAATCTCAATAGTGGTGAATGTGACAGACGCTCCGTATAGTTTAATAATCGTTTGTATTTTTTTTTCGATAATCGAGATAGTGAACGGATGCAGTGCTGTGTTTCTCTGGTTGCCTGTGCATAAAGAGCAGGAAAGGAGACGGCAGTATCTCAGAAGAATTACCATCAGATAAGTTTAATTGCCATCTGACAGCTATAACCAAACTTTCGATGGAAGGACAATTATCTTTGTGATAATTCTATTTTTTTGTTTCAGCGTCATGCGAGCACGAGACAAATCGATGGCTTTTCTTCTCTGTCACAATCAAAGCCATGGGAGAAAAATAAGAGATGCAATGGAATTGAATCACAACAATCAAGTAATTACTTTATCATTATTTTTTCTCTATCGATATATTTCCTCTTTCGTACTATTACAAGTTCCAATTTACACACCGACCTGTCAAACCTGAAGTGTACATGTACCTCACTTCTATTTCATCTGTTCTTCATCTCCGTTGTAACGACAGTCAATGAGGAATCACTGATACCGATTAGGGTTCGAGGGTTATTCCTTATTCTTTCTAGCACAGCATCGATATTTTACTGCACCTGTTTTCTTCTGGGACTTCCTAAAATAATTATAAAAACCCCATATGATTGTTATTTACAATTTGTTACAAATCGTATGCGAACCCGAGGGGGTTTCTTTCGAACGAAGGATCATCCACTTGTTCCAAGAACCAGTTGCATTAGTTCATTTGGCGAGCTGGATCTGCTGTCTCGAGTGCATGGACGTGTGCCACTTTAAATGGATATTTTGTAATTTCCATCGTTACATCAGATACGAAGAAGAGATGTAATAGAAGTGAGGTACGTGTACATTTCACGTTTGATAGGTTGGTATATAAATTGGAACTTCTCTAATAGTATAATACGAAAGAGGAAATATATCAATAAAGGAAAAATAATAATAAAGTAGTTACTACATTATTGTAATCTAATTCCATTGTATCCCTTACTTTTCTGCAACGACTTTGATCGTTGATAGTTAAGAAAAATCAAATTTATTGGTTGATCCATCTACTATCAACAATCAAAGTCGTGGCAGAAAAATGAAGGATACACAATAGAATTGGATTACAATAATGTAGTAACTACTTTATTATTATTTTTTCTTTATCGATATATTTCCTCTTTCGTATTATACTATCAGAAGTTCCAATTTATATACCAACCTATCAAACGTGAAGTGTACATGTAGCTCACTTCTATTTCATCTCTTCTTCGCCTCTGATGTAACGATGGAAATTACAAAATATCCATTTAAAGTGGCACACGTCCATACACTCGAGACAGCAGATCCAGCTCGCCGAATGAACTAATGCAACTGGTTCTTGAAACAACAAGTGGATGATCCCTTGTTCGAAAGAAATTCCCTCGGGTTCGCATACTATCTGTAACAAATTGTAAATAACATAATCATTTGCAGTTTCACTATTTAAAATATACCGAACTTACTCAACGTAGAAATTAAGAAACTATATTAATCTGAGTTAACCAATTCTAATGACAGAATTATTAAAAATGATATATTTCATCTTTCGTGTTATACTATCACAAGTTCCAATTTATATACCGACCTGTCAAACGTGAAGTGTACATGTACTCCTCACTTCTATTTCATCTCTTCTTCGCCTCTAGTGTAACGATGGAAATTACAAAATAACATAACTTTTCTGTAACATTTCTGCAATATTTTACAATATTCGTGAATACTACCGTATATGTTAGAAATATATATTTCTCGATAAATTCGCGAATGTTGCGAAACATCATAGAAACGTTTCGGTCTCATTACGTAGAAAGATCTCCTCGATAAGGTACAGCTCGATAAGATTGTACTTGTCAGGGCTGAATTATATAGGGTTTTTATAATTATTTTAGGAAGTCCCAGAAGAATACAGGTGCAGCAAAATATCGATGCTCTGTCCTAGAAAGAATGAGGAATAACCCTCGAATCCTAATCGATATCAGTGATTCCTCATTGACCGTCGTTACACCAGAGGCGAAGAAGAGATGGATTAGAAGTGAGGTACATGTACACTTCAATTTTAACAGGTCGGTATATAAATTTGAACTTGTGTGTGATAGTATAATACGAAAGAGGAAATATATCACTTTTAATAATTCTGTCATTATTATCTATAGAATTAGTTAACTCAGATTAATGTAGTTTCTTAATTTCTACGTAGAGTAAGTTGGGTATATTTTAAATAGTGAAATACTGAATATAATTGTGTTATTTATAATTTGTTACAGAAATAAACGTGCTGGTATCCAATTCTATCCAGAAGGACTGCAAATCGAATGCGAACCCGAGGGGGTTTCTATCGAACGAGGGATCGTGCACTTGTTATTCAAAGAACCAGTACCGTATGTCCCACTCTGTACGGGCCAGTTTGAAGTTACCTTCGGGGAGGCTTGGTCGGTAATCGAAACATTTAATACCGGTAGAAGTCGAGTCGGTAGTTAGAGTTGGTGTCAATTCGGGAGATCGAAGCGTCTAATCTCGAAATTATGAATTTGTCAATAATGGTGAGTAATTTCCATTATTCACAAATTCATAATTTCAAAGTTAGACGCTTCGATCACCCGAATTGACACCAACTCTAACTACCGACTCGACTTCTACCGGTATTAAATGACTCAAGTACCGACCAAGCCTCCCCGAAGGTAACTTCAAACTGGCCCGTACAGAGTGGGACATACGGTAGTACATTCGGTTCCACATTGACCGTCGTTACACCAGAGGCGAAGAAGAGATGAAATAGAAGTGAGGTACATGTACACTTCACGTTTGACAGGTCGGTATATAAATTGGAACTTGTGATAGTATAATACGAAAAAGGAAATATATCGATGAAGAAAAAATAATAATAAAGTAGTTACTCCATTATTGTAATCCAATTCCATCGTATTCATTATTTTTCTGCAACGACTTTGATTGCTGATAGTGGATGGATCAACCAATAAATTTGATTTTTCTTCACTATCAGCAATTAAAGTTGTGGCAGAAAAATAAGTAATAAAATGTTATTAGATTATAATAATGGAATAACTACTTTATTATTATCTTTTCTTTATCGATACATTTCCTCATTTGTATTATACTATCACAAGTTCCAATTTATATACCGACCTGTCAAACGTGAAGTGTACGTGTACCTCACTTCTATTTCATCTCTTCTTCGCCTCTAGTGTAACGATGGAAATTACAAAATATCATAACTTTTCTGTAACTTTTCTGCGATATTTTACAATATTCGTGAACACTACCGTATGTGTTAGAGATATATATTTGTCGATAAATTCGTGAATGTTGCAAAACATCATAGAAACGTTTCGGAATCATTACGTCGAAAGATCTCCTCGATAAGGTACAGCTCGATAAGATTGTAGTTGTCAGGGCTGAATTATATATGGGGTTTTTATAATTATCTTATGTCCCAGAAGAATACAGGTGCAGCAAAATATCGATGCTCTGTGCTAGAAATTTATTTACGAGTAAGGGGGCGAAATTTCAACGGTGCATGCAAAAGGATTTCTTAACACTATTCCAACGTCTCGAGTTAATATATGTAACAACATATACCGAATGTCCTCTGGCAAACTCCTGATTTTGAATTTCCCTGACATTTGGCTGGAAGTGGTTGACTCGGTGCTTTAAGAGTTGGCTTCGAGAGAGTGCGCTGCGGTCTTACGAGCTGAGCGAAAAGTGTCAAAAGTCTGATCTCCCGGTAGCTGTCAATTCGGGAGATCGAAATCGTTAATTTGTAAATAATGATTACTCATATGTAGAAAAGTGGTCAGAAATAATCATTCGGGTTTCTTCGATGATATTCCCCAAGTGTTTAAAAACCGGTGTCCGATTTTTGCCATTAACTGTTGCTTCAACTTCCAGTGATATTATTAAGTATTACTGCAAAACGAGTAGGTTAGAAGATTTTCATGAAGACTCATGATTTTCTGACATGTCATCTCGTACAGGTGCAACTGAAGCAGATCTAACTCGTGTCCTGTCCGTAAAAAGATGACTCGATGGACATTGGAGAATGTCAGACTTGTCACCGAGCGCCTATTACCCACGGTACATTAATTGCAATACGCGCTTCTCGTTTCAACTATTCCAGCGTTAAATAACTTTTACTTCTTTCAAGCTAATAACCTTTTATGAACTGTTCGTGGTAGGAGGCAGCGATCAATAATAGCGACTCGTCGTAGACAAGTGTGCCGAACTACTACTGCGATAATGTGCCCAAGCTCACGGTCTATTCTGCGAATAACGTTAACGTAATCGTAATTATGCTCGGGTGATGGGTATTCCAAAAGAGGTAAAGTTGATACTAAACATCGGACGCTGTAAGCTGATTTGCTAGTGTATGCTTCGCAACTGGAACATCATCGCAGGAATAATTTGTCTACGATTAGTCACAATCATTGATCGCTGCCCCCTACGATCAACAATTCGTACAAGGTAAATACATTGAAAGAAGTGAAAGTTATTTAAAGCAGGAATAGTTGAAATGAAAAGCGCATATTGCAATGAAAATACCGTGGGTAAAAGGCGCTCGGTGATAAGTTCGACAATGTCTGATGTCGATCGACTAATTTTCTTCAGGATAGGACAGGAGTTACATCCTCTTTGTTTGCACCTTATGAAAGGGGACATGCAAGAAAACCGTCAAAAACTTCATGAAAATCATGTAACCTACTCGTTCTGCAGTAATTACTTACTTAATCACTGGAAGTTGAAGCCAAAGTTATGGACACCGATTTTTAAACACTTGGGGAAACTCATCGAAGAAACCCGAATAATTATTTATCACTTCTACACATTATTCATTATTATTTACAAATTAACAATTTCGAGGTTAGATACTTCGATCTCCCGAATTGACAGCTACCGGCAGATCAGGGGCCCCTTTCTCGAACTCGCTCGTATCTTTGCGTGCACGCATCTTAGCGAATAGACCAATCAGGATCAAGTATTCCGTATTAGGAAACGTATACGCATCTTAGCGAGTAGATTAATCAGGACCCCCACCACAACGGGATACTTGATCCTGATTGGTCTATTCGCTTAGATGCTTATACGTAACTTTGCGAGTGACTTGAGAAATTTATTTACGAGTAAGGGCAAAATTTCAGCGGTGCATGCAAAAGGATTTCTTAAAACTATTCCAAAATGTCTCGAGTTAATATGTAACAACATATATACTGTCATAAGTAGTATCTTTACATGTGATGAAACAATTCGTCACGGTTATTGGAAGAGTATACTTATTGTTAGACTTAAAGGTAAAATGTCTACATGGATTTCTGAAGACGACCAAAATATAAGAAAAATCGAAATCGGTATCGGTATAAAATGTGAGATTTTAATTTGGTGGTAATAAAAAGCTATTCTCCTACATGTAGGTACGTATTCTCCTCATGAATAAATTCCAAAAAGTAATGAAATCCCCCACAAAAACAGATTCTCTGTAAAAAAGGCGGCATGTTCATTCAGTGCCAATAGTCCGGGAACCAGCAACGTTTTTCTTACGTCATAGAGAACAGGGCTAGAATTTTTATGATGAGCTCCTTGTAACGTGTGAACAAAGGAATGACTGGTCTGGCAGCGCTCCGAGGGTGGTTTTGGCAACAATGTAATTATCAAAATGAAAAAAAAAATGGAAGTTACGTCATGTATAACAGGGCTAAAATTTTTATGAGGGCTTTGTTACAATGCATAAAGACGAGATAGTAAAGTCTGGCACTCTTCCGAGGGTGGAAAGTGGGTGACAGAAGGGGTTGAAGTAGCTCCACATAAAGTCGTCTCACTCGCACTCAAGTGCGCGCATAAGACTATCTCACTCACAGTCAGGGGCAAGGTTTTTCTGACCTGGCAAGGTGTTTCCACTAGAATTTCGGTCTGGCATCGATAATTTCACTTATGCAGTAAGGGCCGATTCCATCAACTCTGATTAAATGCTTGATTACCTAATCACGATTATATTTAATCGGCGTTCTAATCATGATTAACTGCACAATTCGTTCCACCATGAATTTTTAACCCCCGATTATCTAATCATATACCCTCTTCGCAATAAGTTTTGGTTTTGTTGTAACGGTGATTCTGATTGGTTCATCAACGGAACTTGTAATGAAGTAGGAGGAAAACTTGACGTGATCAACTGACGCGCTGCAAGCCGAGCTCAGTGAGCTGCCGAAATCTTCAACAGAATTTAAAAAGGAACCAGTTTCATAATACCGGAGAGCAAGCAGTTGTACTCTGGGTGCAATAGCGTGGTTTCTGAAATGTGCACTCCCTTTATTTAGTAAAGATACAGAAAATTCTACGCGATTTTTAATGTAACATGATAATGTTGCGATATTTTAAAATAGATTATATATTATTTATAAGAAGTAATTTATCTTTCTGTAGCGTGTTTCAAATTATGTACAATTTCCAGAAGCAAAGCTTCAACACTGTCTTTCGATAACCGAAAACGCGTAATGAAATCCAAATCATCCAAAGTTTGGAAATAATTAATTCATTCCTTAATTAAATGTGTACTTCTATTAATTTCGATACCATTTTCATCATCAGATGATGATAAAATATCGTCGTAAAATAAATTCATGTCCGGTATAGTGTTGCACAGCAGTGAGACTTCGACTTTGAGGTTATGTTGATCCACATTAATCACTAATTAAATTCCTAACCGGCCAAAAATGGCCGATTAAGTTCAACGGCGATTATCTCACTTTATTCATGGTTTAACAATTGGTGGAACGCAAGAACTTGATTAAATTAAGCTAATCGGAAATTAACAATTTAATCAGAGTTGGTGGTTTCGGCCCTAAGAGCTACTCCAGACTGCCCCGTTTACAGTAAAATAATCAGTCTGAGTTTTTGACATATTATTCGAAATACCTGCCAAAAGTGAAATTATTAATCCACCAAAATTTTGGTCTGGTATTAATAATTTCACTTTTGGCAGGTGTTTCGAATAATATGTCAAAAACTCAGACTGATTATTTTACTGTAAACGGGGCAGTCTGGAGTAGCTCTTACTCCATGAAAGTGAAATTATGGATGCCAGACCGAAATTCTAGTGGAAACACCCTGCCAGGTCAGAAAAACCGTGCCCCTGACTGCGAGTGAGATAGTCTTATGCGCGCACTTGAGTGCGAGTGAGACGACTTTATGTGGAGCTACTTCAACCCCTTCTGTCACCCACTTTCCACCCTCGGAAGAGTGCCAGACTTTACTATCTCGTCTTTATGCATTGTAACGAAGCCCTCATAAAAATTTCAACCCTATTATACATGACGTAACTTCTATTTTTTTTTTAATTTTGAAAATTATATTGTTGCCAAAACCACCCTCGGAGCGCTGCCAGACCAGTCATTCCTTTGTTCACACGTTACAAGGAGCTCATCATAAAAATTCTAGCCCTGTTCTCTATGACGTAACGAACACCGTTGCTGGCTCCTGGACTACAACAAAAATTGATACGTAAAATACTCTCCAAAAAAGATTTAAAATCAATTAATATCGCCATGTTCAAGATTTATATATAAAAAGTAAAAGGCATCATTTGAAAGGAAAATTATTATCTCGTTACTAAAAAATTCGACTAAAAAAATTTATAAACAAATTTTCATAAAAAAGAACTTGCCGCGTTTTTTCCTTCAAAATAAAAAATTTACAGAGAATTACATTCGATGTTTATGCACTTATGATTTTAAATAAATTCATACACTTATATGATACCACCAGTATACCGAACGTCGCACGAGAAACCGATCAGGCGGGGGCCTTCTGAATTTCTCTGAATTTGACTTCGGCAGTGCAATTTATGAATCACTCTAGCACCGTCCAAGCACTACAAATTATTCAGTATAGTGGACAAAATATGAAAACTTAAACGCGGCAAGTTCTTTTTTATGAAAATTTGTTTATAAATTTTTTTAGTCGAATTTTTTGTAACGAGACAATAATTTTCCTTTCAAATGATGCCTTTTACTTTTTATATATAAATCTTGAACATGGCGATCTTAATTGATTTTAAATCTTTTTTGGAGAGTATTTTACGTATCAATTTTTGTTGGCATTGAATGAACATGCCGCCTTTTTTTTACAGAGGATCTGTTTTTGTGGGGGTTTAATTTACAGGATAAGATTGAAAAAGAAGTATGAATTTTGTAAGAAAAAAAAATATATTGAGATATATTGAGATGTAATGCAACGCTTCTTCCAATACTGCATCGTTAATGATTTTCTCCTGTAACTTACATTCTATCTTAATGCCAGCTTTACTTCAACAACGTGAAAGAGCGACATACAGTTATTCATGAGTAAAAATCGTTTCTTTTGGAGTCACAAATAAACCAACTTTATCGAAGGTTTGCCCTTGAAATTTGTTAATGGTTATAGCAAATGCAAGTCGTATTGGAAATTCACAAATGGCATGTCGATATCACCTGTGGTATCAAGAGTAATCCTAGGAATTGGAACGCCCCACCTCCTTTTTTGTCAGCAGTCAGAATTTCACACATGAGAATATTCCTTGTAATTTTCCGAACCACCAACCGAGTTCCGTTACATAAACCATCAGTAATACAGAGATTTCGAAGTAACATTATGATACAGCCTATCTTTAAATCTAGCTTAGCGGATGGCATTCCCAATGGTGTCAATAACGTTAAATACTCTGGCGGGTATTGCAAACTGACGTTTTTGCGATCGGCTTCATCCCCGCCAAGCGATTCGGCCTCATCGATAGACGTACAGGTAACAACCTCGCCCGGTAGTCTATTCAAAATACAGTAGACTCCCGGTTAACCGAGGTAATTAGGACCGAGGGTACCTGGGTTAAAAAAAACTCGGATAATCCGAAGTTCTTTTAAATTGCTCGTGGATGACGAAGAAAGATCCAAAAGGTACATTATACAGTTCTATATTTACTTACATATGTTTAAAAACTCGTGGTAGGTATGTATCGCATACACATACAAATAATATATGTACCTATGTACTTTTTATATAAATAAAAATAATTACATAGGTACGATTTTACCCTATGTATTTTATCTTACAAAGAAGTCTTTGATGAATTTTTGAGTTAATTTTTTGCCTCTTTTGGAAGCGGCGAGGCTACGCCAACGTTGGAGAAGCAGTAGATCATGCGGCGAGAGAGCCCTCGGTTAATCCGGAGCCTCGGTTAACCGGGAGTCTACTATAGTCAGTTTTTACCTCATCATTCCGAGCAACAAGAATAGCTCTGGTTCTCATTTCTTCGGTATTGATATCCACGATAGTATACTACAGCCGATTGGTGACCGACGCGCTGCAGGGGACGGGAAATATTTTGAAGTAAAACTTTTTGAAGTGAAACTTCTTTGCTGAAGGTAGTGAAATCGCGCGACGTGTAACGAAATACACACTATAGCGCTCTCCACCCTGCCTCACTCAACGCTCTCGACCGTGCCCCATTCCACCGCTCTCGACCGTGCTTAGCACTGTTTATATTATGAGACGACGCAGCTTCGCATTTCCATATAAGAACCAAAGAAAGAAACCAGTCATCGATGGTCTATATCATGATCCCCGTACCTATGCCCTTTTAGTTAGTTCCCTGGAGAGTGTGAAAGAGTTTCTTCCAAGCGCATTTTGATAAAGAATATTTTTTGTAGTGAGAACACAGTGCTTTTACTTAATTCCGAACGCCCATTTCCTACGTAAATGAACACTGACCATTCTTTCGTGTGTATTATGTATATGTATATTATTATACTATGGCAAAAACCAGTCAAAAGAAATAAACTTCTGTAGGAGTTGGTGGAGTAGGAGGAAGACATAGATTGTCGTAGAGTTTTTTTCGTCATGGTAATAGAAGCCGACGATATGTAATAATCTGCTGGGCTGTTCGGCTGACTTGCAACACACCGATCGACGATCGATAGCATACTAAATTCCGTTGACGGCCGACATAAATTGTCGTAGAGCTTTTTCCGTCGTGGTAATCATGTGAAGCCGATGATATGTGTGGAGCTGATCTGCAAACCGCAGTTTTTGTAATATACAAAACGCATGGTGGGGGGACGCGATTGGTGGGGGAACGCCGCGGTAGGCGATAGGTGGACCGATGCGTCAGTGGGCGATTGGTAGGGTGGGTTTCGGGTAGGTCGTTCGGTCGGTTGTGGATCGGAAAAACTATTTTATAGAATAGAGAGATATTTAATTTATGTTCGAAATGTCTTTTGAATATGAATAACATATACGTTAAATGTATGCTCAAATATTTGGGGAATTAATATTTTTCATATAGGTATGTCTAATACGTTAGAATTATATTAGTGCATAGAAGTTACTTATATACATCACGTATAATTTTGTATACGGTGTGAGACCTTTCAAATCTATATTTGTTTCAATTTTTCATATATATGTAATATATAGATGGAGCATCTATTACATATCATTAATAACGGCGGCTCCTATTTTCTGTGTGCTCAGAATGTGAACAACTTGTATTACATGTCTTTGTATGGGACTCATATATCATATACATACATATGATACGCGTATATTGTATATATCTGGCACATTTATTTTGTGATATATGACTAATGAATTCCCATGTGAAATGGCAAATGTCATAGGTGATTGCATGGTATGATTGATTGATAAGTATGTTTTGACGAATCGGCGTTCTAGAAGAAAGCACGTATCTTGGCATTTTAAGTTTTGTGTTTCTGAACTGTTTTGTTTAAAAATTTTTTGGTATCTTGTAGTTTTTTCGTATCTGCCACCGCGCGCGTTATCGAGAAAAAAAATAAAAAACGATTTTCTGCCCAATAAACAGGATTACGTATAATATACGTATAATATATGGAAAAAGACGTATAAAAACCGTTCCGTATAAAAAATATACGTATATTAACTATACCTTTATTTAACGGTGCGTTATAACCCGTGTATTTTACCTGTATTTTATACGTAAAGTAATGAGAAACGTAAACTCTCTACGTATTAAAACGGTTCTAAGATAACTAAAATGAAGACGTTTTTGGATACGTATAGTATGCTCATTCGATACACGTAGGGGAGACCGGGGCGGAATGGGGACTCTAACGTTGAAATTTATTTTTCAAAAGGTTAAAGACGTGATACAAATTCCAAAAAAGCAAAACGATCTATTAAAATATTGTAAATACAATACAAAAAAGAAAGAAACAAAGTCCTATTAGTTTTTTTGTTATTTTCAATTTTAGAAAAAGTGTTCTTCACCCTGTTCTGCCCCGTAGGCGGGGCAGAATGGGGTACGCGCGGTTATTAGACTTACACACTTTACAGACAAGTACTGATTCATCATCGTCACTGTCTATCCCCGCACAAGAATTATGAGCCCACTTTTTTTTGCACTGAACGCATGAAATCCAACCTTCAGCTGAAGCTGAATATTGGTAATTGCAATATAGACATAAAGCGTCTTCTTCCTCTTCAGACTCCTCTGAGCTTTCTTTAACGTCTTCTATTATCTTTAACTTTTTTGGTAAAGGCACCTTCCCTATTGCTATTTTCTGTTTTTGACCTGACAGATTCTTTTAACTTTCTTTTCTTGTGCCCCATTCCGCCCCACCCCGATCTGCCCCAGATGTCCTTATTAACAAAACACAACCTATGACCAAACACCTTTACCAATATTTTAAAGTATCCATGTCAAAAGATACTTAAAAACATTCCGTGTACAGGGAAAACACAGCAAGCCCCAAAACAAAGAAATAATTAACTTACGTCTTGCTGAAAATGCCGAAAAGTTATATCATCACACAAATTTCACCACGTTTAATCGAAAACACTCTAAACCGTTTGCAATAACCTATTTGTTGTTGCCAGCTGATGCGTGACGTTCTAGTAAATGATAACAGAGGGTGCTAGCAACATCGGGCGTTTGCAGTGAAAATTATAAGACCAACTCCGTTCTGCCCCGGTACCCCGTTCTGCCCCGGTATCCCCTACAATATACGTTTTTCGTTAAAGTTTATCAAACCAATCATGAGCCCGTATTGCTGATACGAATTTTATACGTATTTTATTTGTACATTTATATCGGTTCGTATAAAATGTGTAAGTATTAACTATACGTTTATTTAACGATACTTTACAACCCGTGTTTGTTATCCACATTTTATACGCGCGATAATAAGGAACGTAAGAGATCTACGTATAAAAACGGTTCTCCGATAACTAAAATGAAGACGTTTTTGGATACGTATATTATACTTATTCGATATACGTTTTTCGTTAAAGTTTATCAAATCGATCATGAGCCCATATTGCTGATACGAATTCTATACGTATATTGATGTGTAAACATCTATTACGGCGGTATGAGGGTAAACCTCGGGAAACGGGACGGAAATGTGAAACCGCATGTGATTAGTGTGCAGTGATTCATGCGCAGCTACTTCAGCGCTTGCGGCCTAAGGTGGCATTACATTTTCATGTCGATGATGTCGATATAGTAAATCGCTATACAACCTACTAATAGCGCAGCTAGCATTGGTGACGCACACAAGCCTAATCCCTTTCTCCAAGCTTCCCCACGCGCTCCGTAAACAGCTAACACTTGTATCTCAGTCTAAATAATCTATATATACCGTAATACCGTATACCGCACGTCCTGTAAGAAACGCAACAAGCGACATTTTTCTTCGGCAGATTTGCCGACGGTGTTTGAGTCTTTTGCATGTGCACCGTTGGGAAATACTGCCGAAGGTCAATGTCGCTTGTTGCGTTTCTTACGGGATACCGTATGTCCCACTTGTGAATTTGTGAATAATGGTGAGTAATTTCCATTATTCACAAATTCATAATTTCGAGGTTAGACGCTTCGAACTCTCGAATTGACACCAACTCTAACTACCGACTCGACTTCTACCGGTATTAAATGACTCGAGTACCGACCAAGCCTGCCCGAAAGTAATTTCAAACTGGCCAATACAGAGTGGGACATACGGTATACCGCATACCGTATGTCCCGTCCAGAACCGCACAGTTACAGGGACCTTGAAATTTACCTTCGGCCGGCCTTGGTCGGTATTCGAGCAATTTTTACCGGTAGAAGTCGAGTCGGTAGTTAGAGTTGGTGTCAATTCGGGAGATCGAAGCGTCTAACCTTCAGATCGTGGATTTGTAAATTATGGTGAGTAATTTCCATTATTCACAAATTCATGATTTCGAGGATAGACGCTTCGATCTCCCGAATTGACACCAACTCTAACTACCGACTCGACTTCTACCGGTAAAAATTGCTCGAATTCGCCCCGGCCACTAAGCCCGGCCGAAGGTAAATTTCAAGGTTATATGGACATCGGTCATACGAAAGCAAGAAGAAACGACAGAGAATCGACGGAGAGACAGAGGAGGAAGTCATCGCCACGAAGGGTTACTTAAACGGTAGCAATACCAGCAACGCGCGAACGTTGTTCTAATAATTTCTTTCTTTATAACAATAGCCCCCAAAGGGGAATTACATTATATATTGTAAACTATGAAACAGGTGGGTCTCATCGAAGGTTACTGAAGTATTGGGGGATCTTTTTATTATGTTTAACAGCTCGCCAGACGCCTCAGCTTGTAATAAAAAAAATTGTTTTTTGAAATCATACTGTAATGTCTGCCTTTTTTTACATAAACAGATTATTTAATTCTAAAGCTAGGAATCCACTACACTCGACTCGACTCGACTCGATACGACACGACTCGACACGACACGGTGACAAAAATTTGCGTGGTGTGTCCACTGGAATCGACGCGACACGACTCGACGCTACTCGACACGACGGTAGTGCTTCGTTCTTTTAAATTTTAACGTACATGGATGCATCGTGTATGGCTCTATAATTTTTCCAATTATTGCTTCTCTGTAACATCTATACAGATAGAAATTTACTATATACCTATTTATGTTTACTTGGTCTATTCAAGGCTTTTGAGATTTCTTCTCAAGCTTCGTTGCGTATATTTTGGTCTCTATATTTCAAACTATGTATATTTTACAGCATCTCATATGCTCTAACTTTATTAATGAGATCCTCCTCCATTCCTCTGCGAAATTAATGTAAAATCTTCGAACTGTTCTTCTCGACTCTTTCCAAGCAAGACTGCCGCAATTCAACTGTTCGCTCATCGGTCCATATCTCGATGTGCACGCAAACCGTGTCCACTAGGCTCGACTCGACTCGACTCGACTCGACGCGACAAATTTCTGGCCAGCCAGAAAAGTGTCGTGTCGAGTCGAGTCGAGTCGCGTCGAGTCGAGTCGAGTCGAGTCGTGTCGAGCCTAGTGGATTTCTACGCAATTTAAATACATGGAAAATCATGCGATCAGAAACGCGTCGTGTCGAGTCGCGTCGAGTCGTGTCGTGTCGAGTCGAGTCGAGTCGAGTGTAGTGGATTCCTAGCTTAAGCCTCTCTCTGAAATGCCAGACGGATATTTCATGGCGAACGTGTTAAAAAGCTGTCAATTCAGGAGATCGTAGCGTCTAACCTCGAAATCGTTTAATCTTTAATCTTTTACAAGTGATAAGAAATAATCATTCGGGTTTCTTTTCGACGAAATTCCCCAAGTGTTTAAAAACCGGTATCCGATTTGCCAACAACCTTTGCTTCGCCTTCAACTGATATTAAGTGTTACCGCACAACGAGTAGGTTAGGGGATTTTCATCAAGTCTTTGACAGTCCGGTTTTTAAACTCTTAGGGAATTTCATTGAAGAAACCCGAATTATTATTTTTTCTCACTTCTACCCACCCACCATTCTTCACAAGTTCACGATTTCGAGGTTAGGCGCTTCGATCTCCCGAATTGACTGCTATCGGGAAATCAGACGTTTGACACTTTTCGCTTTTATGCCACTGAACTCTACAGTTTAGTGTCTCACGCAGCATACACAGCGCACTCTTCGCAAGCCAACTCTAACTATAAAATTCTTGACCGTCAGGAAAGTTTCGGCAATGTCGGTATCTAAGCTTGCTTAATTTGGGATGATACATACGGTACCGACTGGTTGTTGCTCTATACATTTTTGTATCGATGCTCGTACACGGGTCGGCGTGGCATCGGCGCGAAACGGTTTGTATTCGATATGTTGCGTGCAACATCACCAATCAGTCGCGTCTCGACATTTGCAGGCTGTAAGCATCTAGGCAGTCGGGCTTTCCTGGTCGAACCTCCCATTGGGGTGTACCAAGGACGGTCTACACTCCCTCACATATGTTTGTATTTTCTCTGCTTATCAATGGCTTAACGAGTCTGACTAGTTTTAGAAAATAATTTTTTGACATTCTATACATTGCCTTAAACTTATCATTTTCACTTAATTCTCCTGCTGCTATAAATAGTCTGCTACCATAGTTGCGTTCAATGTATGGGGATGGACCCAAAATATCTTTTTTCTTTGATTTCTTAAATAATTATAAATTACAATAATATCTTCATCACTCGAATCACTAGACGTAGACATGTTTCCTACTATATTCCGCCGCGGAATAGCACGAAATGAAATGCGCCGGCAAGCGTCGCGCCGCCAGCATACCGAGGCTGTAAGCGAGGCTGGCTAGTAAAGAATCGGTACGACATTTATACCGTATACTTATTGCGCCGAGACCACACCGATCCGTGAGAGACCACGCTAAAGGCTCGTCCAGGCTGGGAGCGTCGCGCGTCGCGTCGCGTCGCGTCGCGTCGGCGTCACGTTCAATTCTATAAACTTAAATAGCGCCGCTCTCTCTCTCAGGCTGAGAGTGGCACGTTGGCGTCGCGTTTGCCTTTTCGAAGCGACGCCGACGCGACGCGACGCGGACGCGACGCACGACGCTCCCAGCCTGGACGGAAGTCGTACGACAGCCACGTGCTTGCAAATTCCGGGAGAGATACCATACTTTTTAGTTTTCCTTGGTTACCGGCGTGGGGCCAGTGAGAGCCAGGGGCCAACTCGAATGCGGCGTCTTTCCCGGATTTTGTTGACGTAATACTTGAAAGCCCCCTAAACCAGTGCTTGAACAATTATTTGATAACTTGGAAAGAAAACAATATATCATTAATTTAAATATTGAATTCTTTAAATACTCAGTTTACATTATTCTAATTCAACAGATGCTGCCAAAGTTCATTATAAAGGGAAAAATTCATCTGATAAAACTATAAAAAATGCCATTCAAGACTGGCGGAAACTCTTCAAACATAAACTAAAATCAACTACACAACAAGGAATTAATGAAAAGTGAGAAGGTATAAAATACATATTTGAAATTACTAAATTTTATGAAACTAATACGATTTGATAGTTTCTAGATCTAGCGTGTCTATTTCTCGACTACATATAGATAGCACATGAAACAATTAAAGTATTCAACATTAAAGTATATTGCAATGTGAGTTTTTAAACATTTTATATAAACTCAAATAATAGCTTTTTGCAACGCGAATATCAAATAAACAATATATTCTTGACATATTTTAAAGACTTTCTAATTTTCCATGCTCTAGATTATTAACAGTGCTACAGAACATGTCCTAACACACATTCCATCAAGTCCGTCATTGAACATATTTTCATACG
Organism: Xiphydria camelus; assembly: GCA_963678675.1. Classification (NCBI taxonomy): domain Eukaryota; kingdom Metazoa; phylum Arthropoda; class Insecta; order Hymenoptera; family Xiphydriidae; genus Xiphydria; species Xiphydria camelus. Next base: position 14,839,240 of record OY783191.1, read on the forward strand.
TACCTATATAAAACTATTTAAATTGATGTGAGATATTCTTATTTTAGATAACGTATTTTATCAGTATTCTTTATACATATATCTTAGTGATATAAGAAAAGCGCTAATTTACATCTATATAATTTAAAAGTGAATAAATAGGATACGGAGCTAACACCTATTCAAAGAATATATATTATCCCCCTCCACTCGATCAACTAATTTATTCACGTCTAAATTAATACGTAAATAAATATTATTAATTAATCACAAATGAATATAGAATATGGCTAAACTACATCAATCAAAACAAACGTATATTAAACAACAATTTTAATCAGTTTTATATACGTATGTACATAAGTATGTATGTATGGTAGATGCATACAAGTAGTTTAACCCATAGATATAAAAACGTCAATAAACGGTGTAGGATTGATGCATATTCTATCCCAATAGACATGATTACATATAATGAACGTATAAAAATGGTTGAAACAGGTGGTTTAAAAACGTTGATAACTGGTATAGGATTAACGCATATTCTTTGGGCAAAAGTCTGCCCCATCAACTAATTTTTCAACATTTAAATTATACAATTTAAAAACGTATACAGAATACGAATAAAATACGTTAAGTAAAACAAATGTATGTCATACCAATTTTAAACCGTTATTGTATATATATATATATATATATATATATATATATATATATATATATATAGTTGTTGGGACGGACATTTGCCTGTTGAATATACGTTAATCCTATACCGCTTATTGACGTATTTTATACCAGTCGATTAAACTGTACGTCTATTATACCATACATATTTTTACACGTTTATAAAACGATTTAGAAACGTATAAAATACGTATCATAGACGTATAGTTTAATGTAACTAATGTAAACTATACATCTATTATATGTATTTTTATACGTGTAGGTTAGATGTAACACTCTTATAAGTCGTTGTCTATTTCTCTAGAAAAAAAAACTGTTAATCGGCAATCGAGCGAGTATTTGTTACTACTTACACCTTTATAAATATGCTAAAATGTTTATAATCTAAATACAATGTTTTTGCTTTTATCAAATCGGTGTAAAATTAGATGTACACATATATATGTACATTCTGAAATAAATATATGTAGTAGCATAATTTCCTAAATTTTTTCATAAATGTGTTTTATTGACCACTAGGAACAAGAATCAAACGCAAAAAAATGTTTTTATCAAACAAACAAAAATCAGGTCTGAAGGGGTTAATCGACTGGTATAAAATACGTCAATAAGCGGTATAGGATTAACGTATATTCTATAGGCAAATGTCCGCCCCGTCAACTAATTTATTAACGTCTAAATTATACGTACATAAAACGGTTTAAAATTGGTATGACATATACTTGTTTTACGTAACGTATTTTATCCGTTTTCTGTATACGTTTTTTAAATGGAATAATTTAAACGTTGAAAAATTAGTTGATGGGGTGGACATTTGCCCAAATAATATACGTTAATCCTATACCAGTTATTAACGTTTTTTAAACCACTCGTTTCAACCATTTTTATACGTTTATTATACATGCCCAATGATATAAGCCCTACAGCATAACCTACATTCCAAATTTGAGCTAAATATCTTAAAAACTGCATGAGCTATAAAAAAAAACTAAACAAATTTTGAAATTTCAACACCCTGTAGATCAGTAACGGAGCTTTTACGGGCCTATGTTTATATGAACTTTTAGTCATGAAATAAGCCAAAGAATTACCTCCTTCCGTTTGTACATGATATTTAGGAACACCCTGTATATATTTTAACACACAAACGCGCGCGCGCGCGCGCATACACACATTTCCGTGCAGGTACAATGAGTAGTCATTTTTACTATAACTACATCTATTACATCATGACTATAATAAGGTAGATGTTCTATATGTTACCAGTCTTTTTGTGCAATTATTTCTCTATTTTCTTTGACAGCAGTTATGCTACTAGAATAGAAAGTTTCGTACATATGTAGAAAAGGTGCAGTTGGAGGAACTTAAGAGCTTACCATACACTATTCCTTACCATAAAATAAAGCAAAACTGGCGATACAAGCAGTCCGACAAAGTGAGATACAAGCGTCGTGACCACGCTAGTTGATAAGTCGCCACCTGCTAATCTGCTCAACGCTAGACCAGTGCTTGATGGTGGTGGCATGCAATATAGTACCTGAAAATAGATTGAGAATAACACGATGAACTTTTACATCTCAGCATAGTTATTGATTTATTGGTATAATCTTACTTGCGTAATGTCTGTAGGATTTAAAATTATTGGTACAATAAAATTGGTTATGCCGCTCATTAATTTGTGAACACGCACTCAATATTTACTCTTAACAACAAACTAGTTTTTTCGGACGCAATTTGTGATGCAAATTATTTATTAACTTTATAGAAGCAAAAGTAGTTAGCATTAGTTAACTATTTGCTGTGCGCATGAACATGGTAGGGAATTTAGAAAGCGATGCCCCAGCGTTTAGAGTGGCAGAATTAGTAACTTCGTTCTCTATTGAGAAGCAAAGAAACGTATACATTTTATATCAAAAGTGTCTGGGAACGAGACAATGGTGACGTTATTTCAATTATTAGTCAATAAATAACGATCACAGGTAAGTGTTATGGCAATCTTTAGCTGCAGAGCATAACCTGCAAGTGAAATAGCTGTTAGATTTAGATACATGCGAAAAATCTAATATAATCAAAAGATAACCACAAAGTTTTTCAGTCAAAAACAAGTGTATGTCTGATTTAAAAATTAGAAAATCAAGAAACATTTGCTGCATGATGGGCGGCACAAACACAATGATCAATTCACTTCTAATTGCACTTTATACGGATACAATGTCACTGACTTTTGGTGTACAACACTGCATCTAATCAAGCTCAAACACATTTTGATCTGTAACTTCTTCTACTCTTATCACGTGTGAAATGGCTAGAGCTTTACTTTTTACAATAGCTTGCGGGTGAAAAGCAATTGAACGTGTTATTGCTTTTAAGCCCGTTCTTAAAATACAATTCGTAATTTCAACAGCTTTCTTATTGCGCATTCAAAAGTTTGGGCTATTAAGTTCCAGGATTGGTCAGTGGTAGCGCTACCTTTTTTCATGCACGTGGCGAATATGGAGATTAAGGGCCACCAAGCAACTTTTAAAAAATTGATTTTTTTATTAGCTTAAAACCTTCCTTAAACCCTGAAGAATAAGAAAAAAAAAGTCTCGTGGTCAGAAAAAATCTTGAACCGGTTGTTTACGTCAGTTTGCGGAGGCGCCTCGCGGCGCGTTAAATGCACGTTGGGACGTATTGTCAATACATCAAGTACTTTTTCATACATGCCAGTTCTGTCGAAAATAGTTTTCGAAACAATCAAGCCTATCTACGAAAAGTTGAGCAGTGACGACCTTCTAAATCGATGCTTAGGTGGTGTCACTCAAAATAGTAATGAAAGTTTAAACGCAACGGTGTGGTCAATGGCCCCAAAGTCTACGTCAAGCGGAAAAACTATTTGCTGGGAATCTTGCCGTATGCACTTTCAACGATGGAATTTGCAGTGTAATGCAAGTTATATGACAGTTGGACATGACAGTTTGAAGCAATTGTTACAATTTCTGCGTTGAAGCGGACGAACTCCGTATCGATTTTTCGAACCGATCGCTGACTGAGGCTGCAAAAACAGCTCGAATTGCCTCAAAATCGGCCACAAAAGAAGGAGAAGAATTCAACGTCAATATAGAAGGTCAACTATACGGTGCAGGCACTGCGGATTAACACGTTGACTGCCATGAGAAGCAAGTGTGCTTCACAGACCTTTGATATACCTGGGCCGTGAGAAACATTGTTGCCTCTCAAGGTTTGATGAAATATCGACGTGCGTGGTACAGCGATGCTTCTCGGTTACGGAGAGAAGTCGACAAACAAGTCTTGGACGCGATTATGCTTTGTTTACGTGAGAAGCAACTGTGCACCACGCGGCCCTCTAAAGTAGAAATGCTTATTTGGGCCATGTGGTGCAAAATTGCTTCTCAAAAGTAATAATGCTAAAAAATACCAACACCCGAAAAATGAGGATAAGATTGGGATAAAATCGATTTTAAATGTTAAAGCAGACATTTTTAACTTATTTTTGAGTTTGACCCAAGAAACTTTTCTTTTTTATATTATGGTGGCAGTCAACGTGTGTTAAAGGTATACTATAATTTTCGATCATAAAATGTTACTTCAAACTTTAAACGCGTTTTTCTCAGAACACCATTTTCAAAATCGGGCGAACTGCTAGCGGCTACAAATCTTTATCGACTGCCTTCTAATTTTGAGAGTATCTTTATACATACATAATCTAATAGACCACGTAGGGATTTTTCGATATGTTGTAAACTTTTTGTTTTATAAACGATTAAATATGAAATTCTTACGTGAAACCATGAACTTTTCCTTTATATGCTCATCATTTTTCGAAAAATCGATACTTCTAAAATCCCCTACGTGGTCTATTAGTTTATGATATATATTAAAGAAAAATGTTTGGATTTTTGTTCTAGGTTCACGTTTGGAGGTGCAGGAGGTTCGCCCGTTTAGGACCTCCAGCGGGATCCTAAAGCGGTCATTTCTAAACCAAAACTTAAAAAAAAATGTTTTTTTTGTATCTCTAGACACTTGATAAAGTACTGTATACGGCAATTCTACAGCTTTTACTATACTCCTACAAAAAATTCCCAAAATCGTCCTTCTTGACGCGCATGGCAGCCTTACCTCTTAAGGGGGGAATGAGTTTTACTTCCTTTTCAAAGTACATAGCTACCCTGAGCTTTTACGAGATAATAGTTCTATACACTTTTCACTTCGACAATTTACTCAGTGTACCGAAGTGGATTTTTCTCTATTCAGCTGGGAGTATATCTTTGAGTTAAGAAGTCACCCAGAAATCGTGTATACAGGGTATATCATTCATGCACCATTCGAAGCAGGTAGCGTGATTTTTCGTGAAAAATTAGACAATAAAAGTGCAGATCAAAGTTGGCTGCTGTAAACAGATTCTACACACAAGCGTAAAGTATCCGAGCAATCAAGTCCCAGTACCAATGAAAATGTCTCTGATGATTAGCTGATCTTCGATCAAAAGCGTTGAATACAAATAATGTTGAGACGCTTAACTGTCAAACTGTTTTCTCGCCAGATGATTCGGTTGACGTTTCTAATAGTACTCAGTAAATATAGTTATATGGCTATTAGATATATTGCTATAAAGCCAAATGTACCAGGTAATGTTATGTGAGTATTACAGGCTTCTTACATGTAAATTGTAATCTTTTTTTCAAGGAGATAACATGTTATATAATACTATAATATTATACAGGGCGTTTCACCTAACTTGACCACCTCAAATATCACGGCAGTCTGTGATGATATGAATAAGTATTGAGAGAAAAAATTGTTCGATACAAAGGGGCAAATACTGTTATTAGAAAAGAATTATTTTCTAATTAGTTTTTTTTTCAAGATATCAAGGTCATCGATATTATTTTAAATGGGTCGACATATTTTCATTACCACAGTCCTGTAGCTTATAAGAGGACAAATTCAGCAACTGTTAATATGATGACCTTCACTTAACCTTGAACGAGAAGAATCACGAAATGCGTGCCATGAATTCCAATACTTGTTCGAAGACCGATCCTAACTTTCTCCTTTTCCTGACGGAACAAGATACTTCGGAGGTTTGTTTATAAGCATCAGAAACAATAACATTTCACACAATCCCAATGACATTGAAATTTATTCATTTATCGCCTTCGAACAAGTATTGGAATTCATGGCACGCATTTCGTGATTCTTCTCGTTTAAAGTCAAATGAAGGTCATCATATTAACAGTTCCTGAATTTGTCCTCTTATAAGCTACAAGACTGTGGTAATGAAAATATGTCGACCCATTTAAAATAATATCGATGACCTTTATATCTTGAAAAAAACTAATTAGAAAATAATTATTTCCTAATAACAGTATTTGCCCCTTTGTATCGAACAATTTTTCCTCTCAATACTTTTTCATATCATCAAAGACTGCCGTGATATTTGAAGTGGTGAAGTTAGGTGAAACACCCTGTATAATCGTTTCATAACTAATTCAGTTTTTTTGTTATATTACTTCACCAGAGAACAAGTACATTTATTCAACTGAAAACTGATTAAAACAATGTTTTAAGGTAGGTAGTAAATAACATTTACTAATGATATATTCCTCAAATATTAAAGAAAAAAAGAAGAGGATGCACACATGATTCTTCATATCTGTTCTCGGGGATTTAAACCTGGGTTCTCTACGTAGGAGACCGAAGTCACAACCACGGAACTACCCAGTGCTGTTGAAAAATTTGTAGTAATTTCATTCTGTATCAAGTAATCTCTGCAGTGTATATAAAAATTTCTCAGTTATTATTTGACTTATTACTATTCGACTACATCGTCTTGTATTAGAATGATTAGATACCAGGAAACTAATTATACGAACACTATCCTATATCTTTGAATTATTTTAAGATATCTAAATTTCGAAAATAACGATAGTATATACAATATAATAAATATCTGCGTATATGGTACATGCAACAAATAACTCTTTCCTAGAATGTGTGTATGTATTACTAATTTATTTATTGCACACTTTGTTTATTTTGACAAAAGATTCCATAGAATGTATGCCATATTGCAGTTATACCGTATATTCGAGCGCAAAGTACAATATATATAGGGATTTGTAGTTTTATTTTGATTTATGTAGGCCATTTCCAAAGCGCCAATGTCATCTGTCATTGCGGATTACTGGCCATGCGCAATCGAACTTTCTAAAATTTCGACGTGAGTCAAAACAAAACTACAAGTTCTCATGTATACTTTGCACTCGGACATACAGTAAGGTATGAATGTAACTTCTGAACATTACATGGAAGGCACTGTGTGATGTAACTGTTACATTATGCGAGTGTAACATTACAACGATACATAGAAATAATCACACGATATAACTGTAATATCGCATGAAAGGAACATTTTAATATCACATATAAACACGAAGTGTATTTATTGGATAGTAGGTCATGTAGCCAGCGAAAAACGCTAAAAGATAAATAAGATAAATGGTAATCGAGTTCCATGATCTACTAGCGAATACTACTGCTGCTAAATGTTAACCGAATCATCTGGTGAGAAAGCAGTTAGACAGTCGAGCATCTTAACATAATATCATACCGCTAAGATATCTATGTTATCCTGTTACAAAATAGTTACCCAATTATCGGGATTATATATTCCTGATACTTTTAATTATACTATTAAACAATTCTAAAATCTCCATTTTGTGGAGAATTTAATCGAACAGAGATAGTAGAAAATTTGCTTAAAGAATGAACTTTAACAAATGGTTCTTAACGCTCTAGATTGACGATCGGCTGATCATTGGGGATGTCTTCTATTAGTATCGGAACTTAATTGCTCATATATTTTGCGTGCATGTACAAAACCTGCTTGCAACAGACAAATTTGACCTGCACCTTCATTTTCTAGCTTTTTATAAACAACGTTACCTGCCTCGAATTCGACATTAATAACACACCCTGTATATGCACTAAATTCAAAGATGTGGTACTAATATCGAAGACTTAAAACTATTAATAAGAGCAGATATGGTTCAGGTCTGCCGAAAAGTACCAAACCCCTGTGACTTTTCATTTTATATGCTTATTCTCCTTATTATAACAGTTCATTGAAGTACAGGATTACAGGATCAGAGGGGGTCTATTAGAAAAAATAATTGAGGTTTTTGTGAAGAGATGGCTAATTTGTGCGAAAGGGATAAATTCTATTGCATATCATTGTTATTAGTTTAGAAGAGAATTGTAAAAATGGTACCCCTCCATTTCTCTCATTATATTTTGCCTAGAATTTGTCTTATTCGAATGATTATCCAATTTGGTCTCATGTGTATGTGCGTTCTTACTGCTTATAATTATTAACCCTTAACTGTAGATTTTATATCAAACAATTATACTATAGTGCAACACAGATTTTTATTATTAATTGAAGATATTTACCTCCACTCCCTTTAAGAGCCAAATATTCACTCCAGCATTCTCGAGGATGTAACTACTAACACGAGTCAAAATTGGAGTCAGAATGTAAATGAACGTCAGTAGAAACAGTAAAAGGTGGTGGTTTCTTAAAACCGAAGAAAGTAATTTAGGTTCGCACGAAAATCCTGCCTCCAAATAAGTCAGGGGCACAACAACGTATTGGATCATTAAATTGCCATCAAGGATGCCTGAAACAAACAAAAATAAAAATGTTCCGTTTGTTACACAATCTATCGTGGACTTCTACAATGAGACATATAGGAAATAAGATGAGGTAAATAGTGAAATATGTTTGAAGTTGAAATATGTGCGGACGAATTATGTGGGGCAAATTTTTGCTACCGTGTTGTATTGGGTCATGTAGAGACAATGAATTCCTACACTGAGAGAAAAAATGGTATGTTCAATTAAATCTGCGTTTACGGATGGGGGAATGCAAAATTAGTTGCTACGACTAATAAAGATTATAACGATTTACGGCTATTTGAAGGAAACAAGATGTAGTCCATTCGAGTCAATTATTAGTCCAAGTAACTAAATCTACATTCCCCCACCCGTAACAACTGATTTAGTCAAATTTACTATATTTTTCTCAGTGTAGCATTATATCAGGCATTCACGAATTTGTCTCGAAACTAGACGTGGATTATCAACCGAGTGAATCAATAGCAAATCGACAGAGTTCTCCTGCTTAGGCCGGCCGCACACATTCCGGTTCGGACCGAGCCAGTTAAAAACTTTTATTACAAAATAAAACGCGGACGTTCACAGAGCGCAGAAAGAACGGTGTTGGTCCAGTACAACTGGGCGGCTACAATGTACGCGTATAGTGCTACGACTGGTTAATCGAATGGCAGAGCTTTTTATTCACTGAGCAAATAAATAATTATTTCATACCTTAACTTTCTTCGGTACAAGTTTATTGCAGTAAAAACTTTAAACCGGACCGGTTTGAACCGGAATGTTTGCGGCCGGTCTAAAATTCGAAAATCTAAAGTCGGTCTAAAAGTATGGAATATCATACCGCTAAAATATCTATGTTGCCCTGATTACAAAATAGTTACCCAATTATCGTGATTATATTCCTGATACTATTAATTATACTATTAAACAATTCTAAACTCTCTATTTTGTGGAGAATTTAATCGAACAGAGCTAGTAAAAAATTTGTTTAAATAATGAACTTTAACAAATATCTCGAAAGCAGCAAAATTTTGGAACGTTTTGTAGGAAATCGAATTTTTAACTATGACGGTATGATTGAACAACAAGTTTTGATAATTTACTTAAATAATGAACTTATGTAAATATGTCGAAGTTGGTTATAGATAACTATGGCAAAATGGTTAAAATATTGAACGTATAATACCCTATATATTTATGACATGTATCTATTATGCGAGTACATATGTAAGATTGAGGTGGTTCGAAAGTTCGTGCGTTTTTTTTGTATGATGTTAATACGCGCAATGGGCCATTTCATTTTCTAAGTTGTGTCTTGTGATGAGAAGTGAACGAGACTGATTCTCCATGAAGACGTTATTGAGCCTATGGTAGAATTTTGTGGGTGTAAGCTAACTTCGAGTTGGTCCCGTATAACTCGAATCGTTAACGCAGACCTCTATACTGTCCAACTATGGAGAAAGGCAGTAACTAGCAAAACAAATCGAAGTGCGTTTCTTGGTACCATTGAATATCTTGAATTATTTTGTACCCAAATTGTGTACGCTTTCGTAGTGTTAAAGGTAGGTTTTATTAGTAATAATCTGTCTTGGAAACCCTTCGGCAAATGGCATCGAAGTTAAAGTTGATTTTCCACAAATTTGTCGGTTAGCAGTTACTGCCTTTCTCCATAGTTGGGCAGTATAGCGCTCAGCTGGAGCGGATGTACATATGTTGAGTTGCGTCGGAAATTGTCAGCATTATTTAATCGGAAGCGAGTACTTCTGCAGCAAGATAACGCCAAACCGCACACCGCCAGGAAGAACAAAGAAAAGATCAAAGGACTTGAGGTGATTAGGCTTCTTCTACATTTGGCATACATTCCACAATGGCACATTTCCTGCATAGCCACTGCTTCAATAATTTGGATGAAATCGAAGCAGGATGCGGCGAATTTTTCAACCCCAAGAACAAGGAATGGTACACTAAAAAAAAAGTAGTTGTTACAACTATTTTGGACTCAACAACTCCAGTTTTTTAATCAGTACCAGTTTTACATAGTTATTGAAATACTTCTTTTGCTCCGGTAAATAAAAATAGTTACTACAACTACAAAAACTGGTGCTAATTACCAAACTTGAGCAGTTGAGTCCTTAATAGTTGTAACAACCATATTAATTTCTTTCAGTGTAGAAACTTGATGATAGATGGCTTCGAATCATATAATGAGATGGTCTATACTTTGAAACTTAATGGTTATTATAATAATTTAACGGATTTTGTAAGCGTTACAAGTTTTCAATTAAAAAACGCATAAAATTTCAGACCACCTCGATATACGTTGTGATGCTCAGCCTTGGCGCTCTATCCAACGCCGGTGATCGCACTTTCGGCGCGTTTTTCACACTAACAGGCCCTCATCTCAAAAGACTCACTCAAATATGGTTAGGTGCCAGGCGTTCGAAAACACTACTCAATACTGTATGCGATAAGCAATACGGAAAATGTCAGATCCTATAATATTGGGTTGATGCATAAGTTCCTGCCGTTTATTTTCGTTTTTAAATTGCGCGTTAAATATAAAATGTTTTGGCATAATGTTTTATGTTAATCGAAAGAAAATTTTTGATGTGAAACATCTTATGCCGCGCTTCGGGGGTGAGACCGGCTGCTCGTGAAACGTCGCTGGAGTGGCTAAATACGCTAAGGCCAGGCGAACGTTGAACATTGCCTCTATATCTATATCTATTCTATATATAGATATAGAGGCAACGGTCACCCTGCGTCTCCTCACTGAACTGCGTCCCAACGTTCGCCTGGCCTAATTCGGGACGCATCGGCTCTCTCCGCCACGACTCGATGGTCCCCTTTCACCGAGCCCTAGCTTAACCACTTACTACTACACGCTCACTGTATCGGTGTACGAAGCAGTATTTACCCTCATTAATGAAAGCATGAGGATTGATTGATCATTGGTTAGCACGTTTAAAAATAACATTTAAATACCGTTTGTATAGGAAAATTGTTAGATGTGAAACATCGAAATTCTTCTTTGTAGAAAGTATGCGATAGGAAGGATGGACCACGCATCCGTTGAAAGAATACGTGCGCCAGTGCGCATTTGTATTTATGACTGTGATACCATTAAACGGTACGAACCGTTGTGTCGAATTCCGTTTATCGCGAGACGGAACAGCGACTGATGGCAGAGTTAAGAGAGATTAAACTAAATGCGCTTTTTGAACTAGACACAACGGTTTGTACCGTTTAATAGTATCATAATTATAAATACAAATGCGCACTGGCGAACGTGTTCTTTCGTTTTCAGCTAGATTTACTCAAGTGGACACAGCATTGAGAACAATCTAGCGAGAGTTAGTCTAGAACTCGGTTGAGAAAAATAAATCTAGCTAGATTGTGCAGTGGATACACGATAAATAATTTACTGCCAGAGAAATTTCAGTCTATTTGACCGGCTAAATAGATAGTAACTCAGTCTAGCGAGAGTGATAGGCGCCGGGTCGCAAGCGAAGGGCCTCGACCGCGTGCTCAGATTTCAGGAGCCTCGCGGGAGGCAACAGAAACCCTCTGCCTTTTATGCTCTCCTCGGACAAAGTGCAGACCCGCAATAAATTCGACTATTGCGGTGCACGTGTACTTCTTCGGGGATAGCACCAACCGAACGGCGCTGAATCTGCGTACTCTCCCGGCGCCAATTTTCATGCTCCAGCTCGGTGGTTTCGAAGAATTTCCTTCTCCCACCATGCATAGAAAAGTCATATCGATATAGGTCAAAAGTTCATAAATAATGAGATAATAGTAATTGAAACTTCTTCGCTGGCAAGTAAGTTTAGCCTCATATAGTGCGTATGTGTGTACAATCTATAATACATCACGATTGTAAATAGATATTTGATAAGTCAAAGAAACATATGAGGCTAAACTTATTCACCAGGAAAGGAAATTTAATCGCCATTATCTTATTATCTATGAACTTTAGGCCCACATCGATGTAAGATACTTTGTTGTAGATAAAAATACGTGTGTGTATAATAACATATAATATAAAATAGTTTTTATAGAAAAATTGTTAGATGTGAAACATCGAAATTCTTCTTTGTAGAAAGTATGCGATAGGAAGGAAACGGTACGAACCGTTGTGTCTAATTCAAAAAGCGCATTTAGTTTACTCTCTCTTAACTCTACCATCGGTACTGTTTAATAGTATCACAGTCATAAATACAAATGCGCACTGGCGCACGTGTTCTTTCGACGGACGCGTGGTCGATCCTTCCTATCGCATACGTTTTATATTTTCTATTTCATGGATAAGTATTATACATTGCCATAGCAATGCTATTTATGATTGACTTGAGCGTAGATGTGCTCGTAAGTACACGCATGGTTCCTGCACCCGTGCGTAAAGCTCCCACGGCTATACTGGTTTTATTTGATAGTACAACTCTTCAAGAATATATTCCCAAAATTACAAGTCGATCCGACTTAAACTCTGGAATATATAGCATTTTGAACTTTCCCTCTCATGACTACTATAGTTCCCACCACACCACACACACACACACACACACACACCACTACGGTTCGAAGATCGTCGAAATTGCTGCTTATGTCGCAGGATGTATTTTCAACGAAGGGATTTCCGGTTTATTAATGTTAATGCATGGTATAGACATTAAAATTGGTCGGTATTGCCACGAATATGCGTGCAAAGAAGATGCACATCGCATATTGATGGTCGACAAAAAAGCCAATGCTTCTACTCGTGAGGCACGAATTCAACTCAGGCAGCAGCAAAAAGATGTCCTAGACATCATATAGGTGAAGCAGGACAGTTGCTTTGTGGACCTGGAATCGACGGGTTAACAGCTTTTATCCACTGCTGTCGCCTTCCCACAATAGTAATTTTGTTCTCAACGACTACTAACCTAAACTTACTTTTTTCGGTTAACAGCTTTTATCCACTGCTGTCGCCTTCCCACAATGATAATTTTGTTCTCAACGACTACTAAACTTACTTACTTTTTTCGGTTAACAGCTTTTATCCACTGCTGTCACCTTCCTATTTCGTAGGATTTACCCGGGAATGAGTAAAACTTAATATTACTGTTTTCGCAAGAATTTTCAGCATTTTTGCAATTAGTAACACAACAATTTCGCTCCGATTTAGGTATGGAGAGAGAGATTCACTTTAAAATTACTATTAAACTCTGATATAACCTAATACTGTCACGTATTGTTTATACCAAGAATATGCAGAGAATCTCTACCGATGGCGCCACTAATCAAGGTGCAGCTTCCCTATTGTCAACGCGAAGCATGAATTGACTCTTGTGAGGGCAAACAACGACGTAAATACCATCATACAAACGACTGAGGAGTAAATCAAAATTGCATTAAGTAAAGTGGAATGGATGATTCCGTACATAAAAGTTTCGGATCGGAGGAAAATTCAACTATTGAATTACATTGCTAAAGACCATGCTATACCTATAATTGTCCGCTCGTGGGAACTCTATGAGTACCCTTTACTGCCACTCGCCACCGAGGTCCGTATGGGCTATTAAAACATCAACACAGCTCGAAAAATCTCGATACGTCATACTGGGTTTTCAAACTACCCGAAAAAAATGTTACATATGCAAACACCTGCTACTTTGATCTCAAGTCTTTCTAAATTCGAAATGCTATTCCTATAAAAACTTAAATCTCGACATTCCAAATAATAAGTTTGCTTTGTTGTAAGAAATGTATATAAATTTTCAGATTTTCTGCTATGGAAAAGAACCTGAACCACTGCTGAAAAAGGCAGACTTTCTCATTCACGCTCTCCTAATCGGGATCGACTATTCCAAACAGAAAATGGGTCCTGTAGATATTCGTATTGAATTCGAAGCGGAAAACGTGTTTCCTACGGCAACTTCGGCTTACTGCTTAATTTTACATGATCGCATAGTTGAATATAACCCAATTAGCGGTAATGTGAGAAAATGAGTAAATATCTTGTCTTTAATTCAATAAACCTGAGACAAATTATAACAAAAAGTATTTATTTCTTTAATTTCATACATTACTTTTGTAATCGTTTAACATATTTTTCAGTTTTAATACGGCATCACATAAATTTTAAACGTGATTTTGTATGTCTGATAAATTCAAAGATATTATCCGGAACAATATCGCAAAAGATCATTCTAATCGTAGAAATATGGTGGTTTTTTCGCGAGAAACTCTCTTTCAGCCACTGTCAAGTTCTTCATAATGGTAAAATGACAAGATACTGACACTGAAGACAACAGATACCCAATAAGCGGTGAAAAACAATTCGTTCGCTTTATAGAGATTATCCCCCTCCACCACTTTTTGAATATTCTAAAGTGATCGTAGCTCGCGAGTCATGGAAATTCTCAGAAATGTAAGTACCACACAAATAAGAGGTAACCTTGAAATTAATCTTCGAGTCAGTGTGGTAGGTATATCTACAACCTTCTGGAGAAAAAATTAAACTACCACCTATTATACATTACGCATGCGCGGTCACTTCATCCAGTAGAATATCCTAGAAGGACCAGATGAACAAGGAGAGTTCCGACTCGACATGTTTCACGCTGATAGTTGAGCAAGTGAACAAGGGGGAGGGGAGGAGAAAGAAGAGAGTTACAATTCAATATTATTCTACGTAAGCTTGGCGGCGGCCCCCTCTTCCTTCCCCCTGTAGAGCTCCAGTAGAACATTCCAGAACATTCTATAATACAGGGTGGGGCAGAAAGAACTCCCCGATTTGAGAAGTTAATAAAAACTAAACTAATCATGATGTGAAAAAATTTTTATTCGTTAATAAGCATACATAATGCCATTTTAAATCAATTGGTTTTAAAAATTACATCACTCAAGTGGTTGCCTCCATTGTTGATACACTGAGTGAGCCTCTCCCGATAATTCTCCATCACTCTGCGGGTCATTTCAGGCGGAATGGCAACAATTTCCTGGATTATCGTTTCCCTAAGAGCTTCCAGAGTTCACACCCATTTGTAAGTTGTCTTCCTATCGGGAACCGAATCATGTCGACCGAGCTCGAAGTGAATGCGAAAAGCACGCTGAGTCATTATCGGCGAACCGCCATTTCGAATAAACTCTTCAACGACAAAAGCACGGTGCTGTCCCGACCAAGCCATAGTTTACATTGAACTTGGCATGAATACACACGTCAAATGACATATCCCCCACTGCGCTACCACCACTATAGCCGTAGCTAGACGGTTTCCAAATTGGGGAACTCTTTCTGCCCCATCCTGTAGAATGTTCTAGGAACGTTCCACGATGACAGATATAGACTAAGAGCTAGTGACATTTTTCAGTGATTATTTAGTTAAGGCCTATTTTTTGAGAGAATGTTGTGGGGGGCATGTCTAAGTGCCATCCGTGAGGATTAACCTTGATAGCGGTATGGGAGGCTGGCGGAACACCCCCAACTTGTAAAAAATAGTGCACAAAATTATTATTTAGTTAAGGCTGAAATTTTGTTTACTATACATCTGGTAGTCCACAATTATGAATATAAATTGGCGGATCGATTGGCCGGCATTAAAAAGGTGGCGGATCATCCTAAATATGTCGTGTGAACAATACAATTTTTATTATTTAGTTAAGGCTCAATTTTTAATATGTTATTGAGGCAACTGTTTCAAGTGGAAATTTAAATTGGCGGAACAAAATATTGGCATTAACTACCTGGCGGAACGGTTTAAACATCCATTGTGCGCGCCTCGATTTCGTGTTGTTTGCCGCAGAATTTTTTGTATTAGGAATGCTTCTAATATAGATAATGATTTTTTTTATTTTCTGGAATCTTTTTAGTAATAATAGTAATTTAGTTTTTCCCTGGAGTTAATATTTTAGCGCTCATTCAATATTGATGAGCTTCAATATATCAATCAAACATCAGTCTTATGTTAGGACACTCAACATTTTATTTGTGATGTCGGAAGTTTTAACAATTTTTAAAACGGATGAATGATATAATTTTTTTTTAGAATACCCTTTTGGCATTTGACCGACGATATAGTGCTTTATACAAATATAACGAGGTGCGTGAAGTGGAAGAATATTTTTAACAGAAATTTTTTTAAAGCGAACTAATTTCTTAGAGTAGTTATCGACTTACAAATATATGGTAGGTACTTCGTATAAAGACAATTTTAATACCGTCAGTTGTTCGATCATCTAATCATCTTCTGTGTCCGGCCAGTCAGAATCGTCACCTTCGTCAACAGAATCCAGATCACTAGATGTTCGGGAGCCTACGTCTATAAATTTAAACAAATTGATTAGAAAAATGTAATATTTTTTGTTTATATTTACTGTTAAATCTGCATACCTGATTCAATGTCACTGTTGCAATCATTGTTGCTTTTATTGGAATCTTCAACAAGTACATCTCCAAGAAATTCAGGCAATTGATCTCCTTGAAACCAGACGAATTCATACTTGCCGTCGTTGATGCACCAGCCATGGTTTTCTGGAGATTTGTCCGTTGATTGTTGCAAATTTGTATTTAGCCAGATACTGGCAATGTACGAGCTCCGCAATAGTTGCTGTTGCACTTCAGTTGAGCATGGTGGCAAGTTTGATGCGTCGCAATTGCGGATGTTTTTTGCAAATGAGTACGTAGTGTCTGCAACTTTATAAGCTTCGTTAAAGAGTACCAAACGAGCTTCATTAACGGTGTCTGCGTTTTTGACACCATACATCCGGCAGATAAATTCTTGCAAAACAGGAAACACTGCTGAAGTGTCAACATCATCTTTGGTTAGGTCTTCAAATGCCTTTTGATAATTATAGAACGCCTTCAATAACTGATATGATTTATTTTTTCCTTTACGGGAAGAGATGTAATCACACCCTGTAAGGGCGTGGAAGCCAGGCAGAGCTCTTGAGAATGTTGAGAAGGTTGAGCTCTTGAGAATGTGAACAGTGACATTGAATCAGGTATGCAGATTTAACAGTAAATATAAACAAAAAATATTACATTTTTCTAATCAATTTGTTTAAATTTATAGACGTAGGCTCCCGAACATCTAGTGATCTGGATTCTGTTGACGAAGGTGACGATTCTGACTGGCCGGACACAGAAGATGATTAGATGATCGAACAACTGACGGTATTAAAATTGTCTTTATACGAAGTACCTACCATATATTTGTAAGTCGATAACTACTCTAAGAAATTAGTTCGCTTTAAAAAAATTTCTGTTAAAAATATTCTTCCACTTCACGCACCTCGTTATATTTGTATAAAGCACTATATCGTCAAAAGGGTATTCTAAAAAAAAATTATATCATTCATCCGTTTTAAAAATTGTTAAAACTTCCGACATCACAAATAAAATGTTGAGTGTCCTAACATAAGACTGATGTTTGATTGATATATTGAAGCTCATCAATATTGAATGAGCGCTAAAATATTAACTCCAGGGAAAAACTAAATTACTATTATTACTAAAAAGATTCCAGAAAATAAACAAAATCATTATCTATATTAGAAGCATTCCTAATACAAAAAATTCTGCGGCAAACAACACGAAATCGAGGCGCGCACAATGGATGTTTAAACCGTTCCGCCAGGTAGTTAATGCCAATATTTTGTTCCGCCAATTTAAATTTCTACTTGAAACAGTTGCCTCAATAACATATTAAAAATTGAGCCTTAACTAAATAATAAAAATTTTATTGTTCACACGACATATTTAGGATGATCCGCCACCTTTTTAATGCCGGCCAATCGATCCGCCAATTTATATTCATAATTGTGGACTACCAGATGAATAGTAAACAAAATTTCAGCCTTAACTAAATAATAATTTTGTGCACTATTTTTTACAAGTTGGGGGCGTTCCGCCAGCCTCCCATACCGCTATCAAGGTTAATCCTCACGGATGGCACTTAGACATGCCCCCCACAACATTCTCTCAAAAAATAGGCCTTAACTAAATAATCACTGAAAAATGTCACTAGCTCTTAGTCTAATAGTAGCCCGGTCAAGTTAGCCTAAAAAATAGGGGTATCCTTGCATAAATTCCCAAGAAGCTAAAAATTTACATGAACGTTAGGGATACTATTATAATGGAATTGTGAAAATTCCTCATCGATCCCGTGTGTGCAAAAAATTTTAGGCAAGGTCAAAGTTCGCAAAAATTGGTTTTTTGGATTTATTAGCGAAACGGTTAGTTTTATGATAAAAATAGTAGTTGGAAATCAGTAGTTCAGATGGATACGACAAAATGTAAGTAACAAACGTATTAAAATATGTTAAGATCGATGAATAATATATGGTAATATAAATTAAAATTATTGGAAGTGCTGAAAAAGACATTTTATTATTGTAAAATTACGTTATTCGGTATCGCCGCAGAGCGAAAACAGACGGTCGAATACTGACCCTTTTTACCCTTCACTTTAAAATTTTATTATTTAATTATTATAAATCCCTTTTCAAATTTTTTAATTTTTTTTATTGATAAAAAAGAATCCATCATTGTATTATATTTACTCTTCTTTCTATATTTGGCTATGGTAATTAAATATTACATTTCCCGCTAAAAAATCTTACATGGACGGATACCGGTGCACTCACATTATGCTCTACCACTTCGAGAAAGATTGGAAAGCGGCACAGTCATTTCGCGATCTCAACGAACTTTCTGGCGAGGGAACAATCAGCAAAAGCCAAATTAAAAGATAGTTCAAAAAGTTCAAATCGGGCGATACAAACCTTACAGGTGACGAAGGAAGAGGTCAACCATCTGGTTTCGACGACCAGACACTTTTGGCAACCGTGGAAGAAGACGACGTTTTTGAAAAGAAGCCACGATTCATCTCCAGTGACGAGATTCTTCAGGAAGGGTGCTAGCTCGTTTCGCTGCAGCAAATCAGTGAAAATTCATAAACGTTCGGCTTTGTTGTGGTCGGAGAGTTCGTGGGGAACCCATACAGCCAATGTCCATACTTTTCCGAGCTTTTTGAGACGACGAACAATGGTCGAATGGTCCACATCAAAGTCGTCGGCCAGCATTCGTATTGTCAAGCTTTCGTCTTCCTCCACGGCTCCCAAGAGTGCCTGGTCGTTGAAATTAGATGGTCGACCTCTTCCTTCTTCATCTGTAATGTTTGTATCGCCTGATTTAAACTTTTTGAACCATCTTTCAACTTGGCTTTTGCTGATTGTTCCCTCGCCGAAAAGTTCGTTGAGATCGCGAAATGACTGTGCCGCCTTCCATCTTTCTCGAAGTGGTAGAGCATAATATGACAAATATGGATATGATTTTCGACACGAATTTTATTAATTGAATAGAGAAGATTATTTTAATGAAAAAAAATAAACAAAATGCCAATTTTTAAAGAAAAAGAAGCTGCCAAAAAAGCCGCAATAATTATGCACCAACCCAATATTAGTCTGCGTGACAAATATATTAATATTGAATGATAATTCTAAAGGCGCGTCCTCACTGAGTCGACATTGTCTCGATAGACTCTAATAGTTTTACTTATATTATACGTCCAATGTGATGTACATAGGCAGCGTAGTCACGCATGTTATGGAGAATACAACTTTAGAATGGCTTTTTCACAGAAATGGTGAATCTTAGGGAAAAAAGTGTAAGGACCATTTTTGTAGAGAATTGCATGGTCTACAATTTTCATCTGACCTATTTTTATCATAAAACTAACCGTTTCGCTAATAAATCCAAAAAACCCATTTTTGCGAACTTTGACCTTGCATAAAATTTTTTGCACACACGGGATCGATGAGGACTTTTCACAATTTCATTATAATGGTATCTCTAACATTCATGTAAATTTTTAGCTTCTTGGGAATTTATGCAAGGGTGAATGTCTATTTTGACCGGGCTATAATGCGCGCGCGGTTAATCATGAGAGTTGTCTCGGAAAGTTCTACGATGTTCCCTCCCCCCCCCCCAAAAAAATCTTCCACACTCGCCCAATTAATTTAAATGAGAATTGACAATAATATTTTAGCAGTAGTTTGACAGTAGCAATATGATAGTAGTTCTGCCAGTAGTACATGGCAGTAATATTTACCAGGATTACAGGACTGTGGTTTGAAAATATCACAAAGATTGCTGTAATCTTTTGGTAGCAGTTGGCTGTAATTTTTTCCTCTGTAGTCGAGGCAGTAGTATTTTTTTCATAAAGGTATTTATTTATTTATTAGTATACAATTAATTTGATGTTCGTCTCATGTGATTTAAATATTTACGACAATAATATCATATTCGTGCCTCCACAATTATAATTCACGTGACAGTTTATGTCAGAAATACATTGGTTCAAATAGATTATTCGTATAAATTATTAATAATCTTTTCAACCGGTTAATCGTTTGACAGATTATTTTAAGTTTATCAGCCTTCTACCCATTAGATGCTCATGCTACTCTCCACTGTCCAACCATTACGTGACCGGTAAGCGACGCGATTTACATACAATTTCTCTGCAAATTATTTTCAATCAATCAATTTCATGTATTTCTACCCAGGAAATTAATTTTTCTTCAGACTTTACGCTAATTTCGAGTCAAAAATTAAATATTTTTTACTCATCTACTCTTACATTAACGATATCTAACTCTAGCTGTGCCTGACGAGCCGACAACCGTTGCTACTGCCGTGCATATTGGGGCGTATCTTGATGGTTTCGTAAATCAAGCATCTCAAAAAAAAGATATATTCGACTCGAAAAAGAGAATTTAGTCTCAAATCGAACTTGTGTAATAATACGAAATATTTTATATCCATACCTTCTCCAAAACCTGGTCCAATCGATGCTAGCAGCATACACAATAATATTGAGACAAAAAAGCCGTATCGATAAGCCAGTTGATTTCCTCTTTTTCGGCTAAATACAGTTGGCTCGTATTGGAGGTACATTATCGATGGCTGCTTTAATATTTGGAAATAACGTCTTCTATTACGTCATTGAAACATATACCAAAGGATGCTGGACCTAAGGGTAAAATACATAAGTATTATATATAAGTATTAGTGATACCTATATTAACTTTCTGGCGGGCGTGTATTTTTTTTTTTTTCATTGGTGCGGGCGCGTCGTATATTCAATGAACAATGCAGTATTAAGGGATTTATGAAGGAATAAGGCATTTCATCAAAGAATAAAGGTTCCATCCAAATTAGGAGCAATTGCTACCTAATTTGGATGAACCATCTTTGCTGATTATGGACAAGGCTCCATACCACACAGCACGGTAATGAAACGACAACCGGCTACAAGCTGGAGGAAGGATGAATACGTCGAATTCTTAACAAAGCAGAAGGTGCCAGTCCCAGAAAACTCTACCAGAATAGCGTCACAGAACTTGGCTTTGAAGAATGAGACCCAGAAGAAGTAAACATATTTTTTAATTTTATTCAAAGTATTCATTATGATTTTCTATTTTGCATGGAATACTCGTAGGTAACTTGAATTCATGTTAGCTTCAGAAAATATGGAAGTTTCAATTCATTATATATCATAATGATAAATTTGATTTCTCAGGAAAATTAATTCTAATTTTATAATATTTATATGAAATGGTAGTTTTTCATAAGTATAAATTTATGGAAAGTTTCTTTTCAATATTTGTCTTCTTGTGTGATTCTTTATCGATAATTTTTTTAATGATCTATTATTAAACTTTAATCTATAGTCTCATCAAGATAAGAGATTTAAGGAGAGTTTTCTTGTTTTATAAAGTTATACAGAGATGGTATCTCGATCTAAGCCACACATTGCTAACCGACTTTCACACACCATTTCTTAAAATTTGTCAAAACAATTCTTTAGTTTTTGCATGCCACCTGTCTTACTATTTCTTTTCCATTTCATACTAGATATTGAACAGATGAAATAATAATTCATGCATATGAGCGTAAAGTTCTTCGCTTGCCTCCGTATCACTGCATTTATAATGCGATTGAGCTTGTGCAGGGGCAAGCAAAATGGTTATACGCATTGCAGTATTTTTCATTAGAATCGCCTTCCACTAACATTAAACCACTATTGCACATTAATTCGCTAAAACTTAACTTCATTTTAATTAGCATTGTAGATTCCGTCATTTGTCATGTTAAGTTATTTTAACAAATAGAAAATAGTACATAACACATTGCAGGAAGTAAAACACCATCATTAAGGTGCGTTTATGCATTCGGCATTCGGCGAATGCCGAGCACGTGCTCGCCGATGTCAACGAGGCTTTAAGCGAATGCTCGGCGAATGCCGAATGTGTAAACGGGTTGCTCGCTGTTTGCCGATGGCCAAATGTAGTGCTCGTCCGAAAGTTCGCCGTTCCCGTAACCAATATGTATGGTTAGACATTCGGCATTCGGCGCATACCGAGCGACTGCTCGGCGAATGCCGAATGTGTAAACGTGTTGCTCGCTATTTGCCGATGGCCAAATGTAGTGCTCGTCCGAATGTTCGCTGTTCCCGTAGTTTGTCGGTCTTTCGTGGCACATCAAAGCAAACGAATAGTCGTAAACTCCTACCACTTTATTATAATCGCCAATCTAGAGTTAATCCCACCGTCGGTCACAATTACAAGGCAGGCGGTCTGTATTCGCGAATCTAGGCTACTATGAAAGATTCTGTATACGTTTGAAAAATGCAGTGGCAAAATCTCCGAAAGTATTATATTTTTGAAATTGAATTATATGCACTAGTGACATTCCATCGAAAATACAAACTTTTGAATCAAATTTTATTATTTCCTGAAAAGTGCTGTTTCCACATGCATGTACTTTTTGAATTTCGATTACTAATGCTGATTTCGTACTTTTCCTGTAGAACCCCTTCGTGGTCAAAGAGATATGTAGGGTAATCAAGTATTTCATGCGATAGGAACTGTCTCAGAACAAGTTCACGTTGTGATGCCACCATAAATGAGTGTTGAAATGTAGCATTAATGATTATGATTTCTACTCTTTTTATCTCTACTTGTAGATTGCTTTTCTTTGGCCGGTTTATAATTAAAATTATAAATTGGTTTTCTTACTAGTGGATCAAAAACGTATTTCTTATTTAATTCAAACCGTTCAGTTTGGTACTCTTGTATCATCGATTCTCCAGTTTCTTTTAAATTCAATAAATAGTTGACAGTGTTTTCATCTGCAAGACCTTCGGTGTAAATATTGCGAAGACCGAGATCTACATCGATATTAAATATGTTGCAACCTGCTAAGGACAAAATCAAATTGTGAATATTTTGTTCATCCTTCGCTATCCATACTCACTGTGAAAGGAAGAATCAATGTTGCCGGTAGCGTCACCTTCTATCTGAACGTATGGATATTGCGGAACGCGGCTCATTGCGACTCGTTAATTGCGACGTCCGGTAATTAACATTTCCGGAAAAGATTGACGGCGCTGCAAGCTCATTAACAGCCTAGATTCACCAAAAAATATCGCTCGTCTCGCCATTGCGACTGTGCGATAGCGGGATTAACTCTAAATTTAATTATCGCGATAATAATGAACGGTACGAACCGATATGGACGTTCGCTTAAGGAGCGATGGAGCACTGCTATTATAGAAAAAAAACGTGTACAGGGTACACGCAACAGAAGTGAAACTTCATGCGTAAATCCACGAAATACTAATATTGAAAAACAAAATTAGAAAAAAAACATTGGAACACAAAATTAGAAAAATAAATTTAAGGTGAAAAAAACAATAAAATGTAATCATGCAGTCATGAAGGTGGCGAGAAGTTCTGCGTCTATTTATTTATTGATGATTATACCAATCGTCTGTTTATTTATTGATGATTATACGCAAAACTTCTCGTCATCTTCTTGACTG
Organism: Xiphydria camelus; assembly: GCA_963678675.1. Lineage (NCBI taxonomy): Eukaryota > Metazoa > Arthropoda > Insecta > Hymenoptera > Xiphydriidae > Xiphydria > Xiphydria camelus. The sequence goes on from OY783191.1 coordinate 14,863,452, forward strand.
CATGATTACATTTTATTCTGTTTCTTTCACCTTACCTTTATTTTTCAAATTTTGTTTCCCAATGTTATTTTTTTTCTAATTTTGTTTTTCAATATTAGTATTTCGTGGATTTACGCATGAAGTTTCACTTCTGTTGCGTGTACCCTGTATATGTTTTTTTTTTTGAGGTTACCAACGAAGTTTTATATATGTATTTGCTGTGTGTACTCTTTACAATATGATTTCATACGGTAATCCTCCAGTATCAATTACCGACATCTTATGTAGTTTTTGATGCACAAACGCCTCGCGGTAGTTGATGAACCATTGTGTCCACAGATACTGGTACGTTAATGACCTGTCTGTAAATTCCATATTGATCATGTTACATGTCTCAATCGACGAATCTGCATAAAGGGGATTCGTGGAAATATAAGTCGCTCTGATACCAAATCTAGTGGAGGTAAATGGTCGGGTATCGATGGATATTTGAAACCGTTGTTAGGGGCCATTGCAGGGATAGTATTCTTTTTGAGTGCTTGACGACAGGTGTAGCAGATTTGAATTATTTCCCCATAAATCCGAGGGAGAATTACGTTCAAAATATCCTCTTGTTCACGAACGGAAATTTTTAAAGCGTCTTGAAACCATGACCTATCACAAATAGAGCACGTATGACCGAAATAATTATTTATAAACTTTTTATTGAATTTCTTATGAGCGATTTTATTTCGGTTATAATGACTATATGGCAAGTCCTGACATAAATTGAGGGGGTCAGAAGCCAAGGGGTCCAAGTAGAAATACAAGTTTTCCGAGATGCTCCACATTAAAGTATTCTTGTTCTTTAAAAATACCTGCAATTTTCCTTTGCCTCAAGTGTATAAGGTGTATGAATAGTTCATACAGCTTATATATTTGAGGCAAAGAAATTGCAGGTATTTTTAAAGAACAAGAATACTTTAATGTGGAGCATCTCGGAAAACTAGTATTTCTACTTGGACCCCTTGGCTTCTGACTCCCTCAATTATGTTCACGTGGTCCTGGTTCATTGCGTCGTAAATTGGATGGTCCTGGCTCGTCGCGGATATCATTGTCAACAAAAGCGGGTTGATCCGAAGATGAGTTGTAAGGAGCTAAATAGTTATTTGCGTTATTAGGGCGTGAAGCGCTGTTTCTAACAAGTGTGAAGTTTGCCGCACGAGCGAAGCGAGTACGGCAATCACACTCGTTAGAACGGCGCGAAACAACCGAATAACGAATTCTATTTTTTGTCACTAAGTGTCAAATACGAGGTTGACGATTTCACGTACTGCGCAGGTTATTTCACGCACTGCGCAACTTTTCACGAATTGGTGTGTGAAAGATGATTTCACATGCGTCGAGGACGCCCATGAAACCGAGTATTTGACACTGAGTGACGAAAATGTCATTTTCATTTTGTACATTATAATTTTCAGGTTCACTGGTAATAACTGATCGTCGGAAATTTGATTCACTGTTTCTCAGTTGTTTTCGTAACCTACTCTCCCTCGTGCGTTGGGCCCCAGACTTTTTCACTTTCTTTACACTACTGTCATTCTTTTTACGTTGTCTCTCGCGATACTCCTTACATTTCTGCGCATTTGATTTCGCCATTATAAGGTAAATGTCCCTATTACCGTGCAGTTAAGAAGTCCGTGCTGCATTATATCATATTTTTAAAAAAATATTCGTTTATTAGTGATTTTTATCGTACTATACCCTAAAAGGATACCTTTAGAGAAGATATTGCAATAATTCCATTCAATTATTGTCGATAAATAATAATTAATAACAAATTTATGAAAATATGCTCATGCCCCTATCTTCGTCCCTATGTCCCCATTCGCGTTCCGCCCGATGTCCCCATTACCGTTCAAAGTCGTCAAATCTTTCATGTATAGATTTTCAAACAAATTTATTGCAAATTTAAGTGGTATATAAAAATATATGAAAAGTATATAAAATTGGAAATCTAAAGTAATTTTGAAGTTAGTTAAGACATATTTCATTTAAAGAAGTTTAATTTTCACATTCATAACATACAATATACAGAATTTCAAATCTCTTATCATATCACAACTCTTTTATTATATTTTATTATCACAAAGTAACATTTTTATATAAACAGATATGTAAACATATTAAGATGATATTGACCACAATGGATTCAAATTGAAAAAGTTATGTTTATATTTATTGTTAATATAATTTTGAGTGTCACATACTTAAACTCTATATTTTATTCCATTTTTCCTATTTTTTTTTTCACTTGAAACTTACGATTGAAAAAAATGCACGAACATAGGCACACGCCGCTATTCAATGACCCTATCCTCGTTTTCCCATTTTTACACAGAAAAAAATTTTTTAATGTTTTTCTTTTCACTTTTTCAATTTTTAATGTTGTATTTTATGTTTAGAGTACACTTACTTTGTAATGAAGTCGTTTCAAGTCAAAATATAAGCGTCCATAACAAAGTGTCTGGACTAATCTAGCTTGTAAGAATGCAATTGGTTGCAGAGGTCCACTCAAATAAACTCTTTTATTATTTTTTTTTCGTAATTATTCACTTTTTGAATCATTGAAACATATTCGTCACATAGTAAGCTATTTATCGCACATATTGTTATTAATTGATAAACGATCAAAACGTTGTTATTTTCATGAATCTGCAAAATGAGCGGGAATGGGGGCAGAAACGAGGATAGGGACATTTACCTTAAATTAATTCAATTAAATGTCACTCAAAAATAGCACAAAACAAAACAAATGAATATCACTTACAGCACGCACACGAATGAAGACGCCATACTGGTCCCCAGTCAGCTGTAGGTATACGCAAGCGCCAAATTTATTCGGGGGGCCAGTGAGGTCACCTAACTTACTAGGTAATGTTAACCGCGATTTTACCGATCCTACATTCCTCCCTTCCCTCTCCAAACGCTCGGCCCATGAGGCACAGTGATGACTCATGGTGTCGGATTTTTGTCACATACCTGACTCCGGCAAAACCGATTCACGCCCAAGGCGCCTATAGAAGTTCCACTTCAAAAATTTGGTTCGTTGATTTCAATTAAGTACAAGGACCTGGGAGTTCCACGGCGCAAATTTCGAGGAGTCAAGTTTGATCAGCTGTAGCGCCGCCATTTTGTTTTTTTCACTCATAACAAAATTTGTGTGTATACATTTGAATGTCAATATTATTATGTAATTTTATTCATTGCAATGAATGCTCTCAGTTTTGTGTAAAAAATGATTGAAAAACCTGTTGTCTGGAGGTGGTCTGGAGGAGTTTCCCCCCTTAACCGCGTCGCGACCCAATACAATCAGACTCACCATTGTCGCATCCGGAACAACAAGTAATGTAAAATCATTTATCGTTTCCTTCCCGAGAGTAATATTCAACTGTACATACCCGACAATGCGCAACCGAGAGTGATTTATGCCGTAATAACTTTCCGACAACTTATTGATTGACTCTACGTTTTCTTTCGGAATAAGGTTTTCTTTCACGAAACTGATTTTACTACCTGTGTCCATCAGCGTTAACAGCCTAATGGTGTGTTTATTTTCGGAGCGACTTATCTGATAGCAAACTTCCCTGAAAAAGGTTTCTTCTTCTTCTTTGTTACTCGATACGGAGTAGATTTGATTTTCGTCCTCAGCTTCGTCGACTGCCGCTACATCCGTTGATGATGATTTCGAGGGACAATCCTTAGCCATATGGCCCATCTTGCCGCACGTGAAACAGGAATCCCTTTCCCGCTTCCGTAGTCGACAGTCTGCTGCCAGATGCCCAATTCTGTTGCAATTATAGCAACGCAGTTTCTTCGGCTTGAATCGTTCTTACTCGGATTTCGTTGATCTTTCGTCCTCTTTCTCGCCCGTTTTGTGTGTTTCGGCTGGTCTAGTATCGTTTCTACCTGGAGGCTGGAAGTCACACTTCGGATTAGTCTTCACTGTTGGCCGGAGCGACACTTTTCCGAAAACTCGTAGCATGTCTTCTTTCGTCGCAAACTCCTTCATTCTAGCCATATCTTGAAGATGATCGCTCGGAATACCGTCAATTAAGTAGTCGACCATTTCTTCTTTTTCGATCGGAACGTCTTTGGCCAGAATGATTTTGTCGTGAAAATAATCTATAAAATTTTCGGACGTCTTCCACTCTCTCGCTTCGAACTTCTATCTAAGCGCGACACGAACAGGTCGGTGATTGTACATTTTCCTAAAGCCATCCATGATTTCGTCGACTGTCATAGCGATCGTATCTTTGGCTTGAAACCAATCTTTCGCTTTCCCCTTCAATTTATTGCTGATCAATAATTTTGCCCGTTCATCATCGAGGTGATAAGTCGTGCAAAGCTGCCGAATTTGCTGCTCCCATTTTCGGAAAGTGCCCGCACTACCGTCGAAAAATCCCACTAATTCCAACATAGAGTTGATATTTTCTCTTCGGTGTATGGCTTCCTGCGGTGGGGGTGTGGCACGTCGTAAGAGCTCGTTCTCTCTCCTAGCGATTTCCAGCTCTCGCCTCAAAAGTTCGTTTTCACGTCGCGTGAGATCGTTCCATCCGCCGGTATCGACACGCTAAATCGACGACGTCTGAGTCGTCGTCATAGTCGTCTCCGTCGTTACCGTGTTCATCACCGAATGCTGCCGCGCCATCTTCATTTCCATTTTGCTGCGTATTCGCTATCGACCGGATCCAATTACCGGCCGGGTCAACTTCGCCTAGGCGGGCAATGTAGTCCTTCTTCGTGCCGTTACTCGGTAATCCTCGCCTTACCAACTCGGCTTTGAACTGAGCCACCGATATCCTTTTCGGATCCATCGTACATAAACAGACGCGCCGCGAGTCAGCCAACTGCTCTGCGGGCACCGACATAAACAGAACACGCTTCACGTGATGACACTCAGCCCTTATGTCCTTCGAAGTCTCGACGGGTCTAACACTCGAGTCACGTACGCCACGAAATTTTCGCGCACGGTTTTCCGGATCGGACGATCGTCGTCTACATTCGTCTCGAATATTACGAATATTAGGCACAACTTGTAAATCCGTATGAAATACTCGTTGGCTGACGATTTTAACGGTCATCGGGAGTCACTCAGCATGCTTCTCCTTTCGTGCCCGGTACGACCAACAAACGTAAAAGATGGCTACCGACGCGACGCTGAGATTGAAGCCATTTCTCCCGACGCATTACCGACTTAATTATGCGCACCCCTGCGTATCCGATCCCACTTCCGATTTGTGAAAGAGGAATCATGATGATGGTCGGCGGTCGTGTGGAACACAGGTGCTTGAAAAATGAGTAGAACGCGATATTTTATTGAGGAAACCACATTACATCGGGTCCGGAGCTGCTGTTCGCTCCGCGTCGTAGGCGCTACTCCCGCGTCGCAGGCCGACCGTTGGCTACCACTCCCGAGCGCCGCACTCGAAGGCGTTACGAAGCATTATCGTTCCGTTATGGAAATCGTCTTACACAAGAGACCAACAAGTTTGTAAACCAAACAGAAAATTTATTTTATATTTTAGAATCTACCAGAGGCGCACCGCAAAAAAGTTCAAGGGGAGAAAAGGGGGCACGACCCCTGAAAAAATAACCCCCTGTAGATTCTCACAACCATTTGACATGCTCAATGATATAAGCTCTACAGCATAACCTACATTCCAAATTTGAGCTAAATATCTTAAAAACTGCATGAGCTATAAAAAAAAACTAAAATTTTGAAATTTTAACACCCTGTAGATCAGTAACGAAGCTTTTACGGGCCTATGTTTATATGAACTTTTAGTCGTGAAATAAGCCAAAGAATTACCTCCTTCCGTTTGTACATGATATTTAGGAACACCTTGTATACATAAAATATAGGTACGTATCAACTACGTATATTATGTAGCTCTAAAAAATTCATTCCTCGTATATATAAAATAAACGTGTCACGTACATTACATCTCTCAAAAACACATTTCCTCGTATCCGTGAAATATACGTCTCAACTACGCATATTGCATATTTTAACGATCTTTTTTGTATGAAAAAAAAATATAGCTGGATCGACTCAGAAACGTATGGAACTGTAGCGACATGCTACATGGCCGCTGCCGCTCGATAGGAAACATCGGCAGTTCGTTTCCTGGCTACGAAGCCAGATTGTGTATTATATAATAAACAGTCTTTGGTGTTTGATTATCCAATCCACAACTGGTGACCCCGACATGATTGTGTAAAAATGGTCATCGAGAGAGGTGACGCCGCCGGCCTCAGCAGGCCAGGTGCCTCGCAACAAACTCCGATCGGCGACGTCCAGGAACAACCGCCTACGAACGTTCCGCCGTGGAACAGACCCGTCAACGAGCTGGCCTCTGCAGTCCATCGTGTGACGGTTCGCGTGCCACCCTTTTGGACGGAAAAGGCTCAACTGTGGTTCTACCAGTTAGAAGCACAATTCTCTATCGCCGGCATCACGCAGGATTCGACCAAATTTGGGTACGTCGTCTCCCACCTGGACAGTCGTCAGATCCAGGAGGTCGAGGACATCGTGTGCAATCCACCGGCGGAGGGCAAGTACCAAAAGATTAAAACGGAGTTAATCAAGCGACTATCAGACTCCAGTAGCCTCCGAGTCCGTAAACTCTTAGAGGGCGAGGAACTCGGCGATCGAACTCCGTCGCAGTTTTTACGACATCTGAAGAGCATGGCGGGCACAAACGTACCCGAGGAATTCCTCCGCACACTGTGGATGAATCATCTGCCCAATACCACGCAGCGCATCCTTGCTGCCTCGATGGAACAACCGGTAAACGTCATGGCGGATATCGCAGACCGAGTGCACGAGATCGGCCCACCGAAGGGGCAGATTGCAGCAGTGTCGGCAAGTAATGAGGTAGCCGAGCTGCAAGTCGCGATGCAGCAGCTGCGCGTGGAAATTCAGGCGATCTCGAAGAGAAACATGCGGCGGCGGACCAGAAGTTATTCCCGCGCCAGGAGCGGAAGCCGAAGCCGCAGTGACGCCGACGAATCGAGCTGCTGGTACCACCAAAGCTACGGGGCTGAAGCAAAAAAGTGTCGCGCGCCCTGTAGTTTCAAGTCGGGAAACGCGTAGAACCGTCCTTGATCGCGGCCATCAACGACGGTCCCAAGCTGTGTCGCATTTTCGTCACTGACACGACGTCCAAGACATGTTTTCTCGTAGATACGGGAGCAGACTTGTGCGTTTTTCCGCGTTCACTTGTAAAAAATCGGCCGCGCAAAACTAACTATACGCTCTTCGCGGCGAACGGAGCGCCAATCGCAACTTATGGGACTATCGCTCTCGATTTGAACTTTCGACTTCGACACAATTTTAAGTGGAGATTCGTGGTCGCGGATGTGGATAGGCCGATAATAATCGGCGTTGATTTCCTCGCGTTTTACGGACTCTTAGTAGACGTGCGCGACCGCCGCCTCATCGATTGGACTACGTTCTTTTCCGTGCCCGTGGAAGCCGTGACAGAAGAAACGGTGACAGTAAGGACGGTCTCAGGCAGCTCGGGTTATCATCGGTTGTTGAGCGAATACCCCGACCTAACCCGACTGGCAGGGATCGAACGTGAAGCCATCAAACACGACGTAACGCACCATATAACGACGATGGCAGGAGCGCCTGTATTTTGCAGGCCTCGAAGACTAGCACCGGATCGTTTACAGACAGCGAAAGCCGAGTTTGACATCATGCTCCAGCAGGGGATTATACGGCCATCCAGTAGCCCATGGGCGTCCGCCCTACATCTTGTCGCGAAAAAGACAGGCGAATAGAGACCGTGTGGGGATTATCGCGCTCTCAACGCGCGAACCGTACCAGATCGGTATCCAGTTCCGCATATAGAAGATTTTGCGCAGTCCCTTCACAGAAGAATGGTTTTCTCCACCATCGACCTGGTCAGGGCGTACCATCAAATCCCCGTAGCAACGGAAGACGTGACGAAAACGGCGATAACTACGCCGTTCGGACTTTTCGAGTTCCCTAGAATGCCTTTTGGACTTCGGAACACCGCGCAAACGTTCCAGCGATTTATCGACCACGTTCTGCGGGGGGGCTTAGTTTTTACTACGCCTATATAGATGATGTCCTGGTAGCCTCAAGAGACGAGGAGGAACACCATCAACATGTGCGGATACTCTTCGAGCGATTCAAGAAATTTGGCCTTGTCATCAACTTTGCAAAGTGCGTTTTCGGCGCACGAAAGGTGAAGTTTCTCGGATACGAAGTCGACGGCCACGGCACGAGACCTTTGGAGGAACGAGTGCAGGCCATCATGAACTTCCCGAAACCAGAAACGATTCGCAAACTGCGCAGGTTCCTTGGTATGGTAAACTTTTACCGTCATTTCATACCTAGGACCGCCGAACTGCAGCAGCCTCTCAACGACCTTCTCAAAGGAAAAAGGGTTAAAGACGACTCTCAAATCACCCGGAGTCCGAACACGGAAGCTGCCTTCGAGGAGACGAAGCGAGGACTCGCGACGCCGCAATGCTCGCACATCCTCGACCTGGGGCTGCGCTCTCAATAACGGTTGACGCCTCGGACTACGCGATAGGCGCTACATTGCAGCAGCACGTGAACGACGCGTAGTAACCTTTAGCTTTCTTTACGAAGGCTTTGTCGACGGCGCAACGAAATTACAGTGCCTACGACCGCGAGTTATTGGCAGTCTACGCAGCTGTCAAGCGCTTCCGTCATCACCTAGAAGGACATCAATTCACGATATTCACGGACCATAAGCCATTGACTTTTGCTTTCCAGCAGAAACCCGAGAAATGTTCGCCCAGACAATTTCGGTACCTGGATTTCATCGCCCGATCTCTACAGACGTTCGGCACATCGCAGGAATCAACAATACTGCCGCGGATGCTCTTTCACGAGTAGAAGCGGTATCGAGAGCCGTCGACTGCCGAGAGATCGCGTCGGCTCAGAAAGACGATCCGGAATTACAGGGACTCCTCGAAGGAAACGCGAGCAGTCTTAAGCTTCACAAAATATACATTCCTGACGCTAACACGAATATTTTCTGCGAAGTAGGTTCAGGTTCAGCACGACCGTACGTTCCCGCGAGTTTACGACGAGACGTATTTAACTCTCTGCACGGACTCTCACATCCTGGGATCCGAGCTACGCAGAAGTTAATTACCGAGTGTTACGTTTGGCCCTCCGTGAATAACGATTGCAGAGCTTGGGCACGGCAATGCATCTCATGTCAAAGCGCGAAGATAACGCGGCACGTGACAACGCCGATAAAGGAGTTTGGACAACCGAGTCAATGGTTCGAACACGTCCATCTCGATATCGTGGGTCCACTACCACTGTCACGGGGATTTCGATACTGTTTGACCTGTGTAGATCATTTCACACGCTGGCCCAAGCGGAACAACCAGGACAGCTCGGAGCCGCGGTCCTACACGACCCGATCAGGCAGACGTGTACATTTCGCGGATCGTTATCAAGGGAACCTCTCATGATTAGTAGCGAGGTTGCTAGCGAGAGGGTGATGTAGCGACATGCTACATGGCCGCTGCCGCTCGACAGGAAACATCGGCAGTTCGTTTCCTGGCTACGAAGCCAGATTGTGTATTGTATAATAAACAGTCTTTGGTGTTTGATTATCCAACCCACAGAACAATAATTAACCATTAGCGGACGGGGACACAAACTATTTTTAAAAAATCCCCGTCCTCTAAAGGTTAATGTAATGTTGAAGAACCTTTTATGTTGGCGCATACGCCCTTTTGCGATTAGTCATACAATATTAAGATAGTAGTTATCTTAGCAAAGGTAAAAAATTAGCGAAGAAATATCAAAATTTCCAATAAAAAAGTTTCAGCAAAACTGAAAGAAATCATTGCCGCAGAAAATTGACAAATAAAAAAACCTCTAGTGGCATTTTTAAATTACCCTTGCGGTTTATCCGGAAAAATTTATCAAACTAAGAGAAAAATAGAAAGGTCATACAAAGCAGAAGTACTGTTGCATCCAGGGAAAGAAACGGAAAACAAAGTCGCCACTAGAGAATTTCGTAATACAAAAAATGACTACTGATTTATTTCGATTCGATGACTAGTTTCTTTGGTACAACATGCCAAAGTTGAAAATTAGTAAAAAAAAATAGTAAAATTGAGAATAATTTGGAATTTTAGAATACATTTTAATCTTCTGAAAGAAGTCGCCACTAGAGAATTGAAAAATGAACAAAAGCTGTAGCGGCATTTTTAAATTCCCTTGCGGTTTATCCGGAACAAGATGCTAAACTACGAGAAAAGTAGGAAAGCCATAAAATTAGAAAATAACTGCATTCGGGGAAAGAAATGAAATTTCAAAGAAAGCCACCATTAAAGAATTTCGTAATACAAAGAATGACTATTTATTTATTTCAATTCGATGGCTAGTTTCTTTTGTACAACGTGCTAAAGTAGAAAATTAGTGAAAACATATTATAATTTAAGAATAATTTTGAATAGCAGAATTTCATCATAATTCTGAAAGAAGTCGCCACTAGAAAATTAAAAAATAAACAAAACCTACAGCGACATTTTTTAGTGACATTTGCGGTTTATCCGAAACTAGAGGAAAATAGAAAGCTCGTAAAATCCGCAAGTAACGTTGCATCCAGGGAAAGAAACGAAATTTGAAAGATAGTTGCCACTAGAGAATTTCATAATAAACAAAAATTACTACTTGCTTTTTTCGATACGATGGCTAGTTTGTTTTGTACAATGTGCCAAACATACGAGTATAGCTGTAATTTTCTGGAAACTTCAGCCCCATGTATACTCTACGTAAATTTGTATACATATGTACGTACCAGATACGTAAGTATAGGTAAACTTTTTGTATAGGGTAGGGTAGGTGTACCAGTTATAGCCATGTTTAAGGATTTTTCAAATGTCATGCCTTGTATTTTGTAAAGAATTAACATATCATTACATTCTATGGTGCTAAATGATAGATTCTATAGTTTTCTTGCAGCAATTCATAAACAAAAATATAACGATATTTCCGTAAAATGAAAAAAAAACCATAAAAAGGAAGAACTGCTAATTTTCCCTATTATAGCCACTCATCACCATTAATAACCAGGTGTATCGTATGTATTTGTGTCACGTCAGCTTATGGTATACTGTTTGATCAGCGATTTTAACACTAGAACTACCGCAACCGGTCAATTTGACCGGTGTCTTATTCAGAGTTCCATTCAACCTCAATTATTTTGTAACCCGTGAGGTTTTTGTCAAAATTGGTAGAATACTTTTTTGTAGAGCACATTTCGGTCTACAAAAAAGTTCTATAGCAGTGTGAACGAAAAATCCACGGATAACGAGATAATCACCCGCCAAAACGACCGTCTTATAAAGCGCGACCATTCGGTAGTTCTAGTGTTAAACCTTAAAAGGAGGCAATTTAAAGCACATATCTTAGTTAGAAGACAACAATCTAGGAAGTGGCTATAACTGGTACGCCTACCCTAGGGCTAAATGACCGGCTAATCTACATTAATTACACAGGCACACAAAAAAAAGGCCTGTTCCCGGAACCAGACCAGTATATCTTTATGTTTTTGGGGTCGCTGAATCCGAATCCGGTGTCCGTTTGTCTCCATCACGTCACATTTTTTTTAATCTCAAAAAACCATCAATAGATCATGATTTTCAAAAAGTTAATGGACTTAAACCAAATTCGCTATAGGGGTTTTTTTGGGTCGCTGATCACGAATCTGAAATAGGATTTCAAAAATGCAAAATGGCGGATCCAATATGGCGGACGAGATTTTTGAAAATCGACGGATTCATGCCGAATTGGTATAAGGGGGTTTTTTGGGTCGCTGATCATGAATCTGAAGTCAGATTTTAAAAATTCAAGATGGCGGATCCAATATGGAGGACGAGATTTTCGAAAATCGACGGATTCATGCCAAATTTTGTATAGGGTTTTTTTCGATCGCTAATGACGAATATGAAGTTATATTTACAAAAATTCAAAATTTTCGAAAATCTTGTTCTCTATATTGGATCCGCCATCTTGAATTTTTAAAATCTGACTTCAGATTCATGATCAGCGACCCAAAAAACCTCCTTATACCAAATTCGGCATGAATCCGTCGATTTTCAAAAATCTCGTCCGCCATATTGGATCCGCCATCTTAAATTTTTGAAATCCGATTTCAGATTCGTGATCAGCGACCCAAAAAACCCCTTATAGCGAATTTGGTTTAAGTCCATTAACTTTTTGAAAATCATGATCTATTGATGGTTTTTTGAGATTAAAAAAAATGTGACGTGATGGAGACAAACGGACATCGGATTCGGATTCAGCGACCCCAAAAACATAAAGATATGCTGGTCTGGTTCTGGGAATAAGACCTTTTTTTTTGTGTGCCTGTGTTATAGACGTAAATGGAAACGTAGAATATACATACGTATATCACACACAAACGTGAAATTTACGTATACAATTTGTATATCTGACGTAAAGTACATACATAAGAATTGCACTAACCGAATTAAGCTGCTGAAAAATTATTGAAACAATGTTTCGGGGTAAGCAATAACATTTGTTAATGATGCCTTATCGAGATATTTGAAAACAGGGGGGTTAACGGCTGTTACATGACTCTTCATATCACAGTTGGCTAGAGAAGATTCGAACCCGCGCGCGCGTGCGCGGGTGCTCAACGTAGAAGACCGACGCATATAAAATGTATTGTAGATTTTATGTAGATTTTACGACTTAATGATCGGCTATAATATGTAGTATAGGTATACATATAATATATGTAATTGGTTACGTAAAATATACGTATATAATAGACATTTTAAGCATGTCCTAAATTTTAAACGTATCCGTATCCGCATCAGCCTGCGCATGCGCAGAATAGATACGGTGGTCCCGATGCGTTACGTTGCTCATATCGTTACGGGCCTACCGTCGTATCCTTATTCGAACACGTATCCCAACCAACCGACCTGTCAGTTGTCATTAAAATGCCATCTTCGTCCATAATTTTGTAAAATTATTATTAGATATCGCATCCGTCCAAATGACAAAATCAAAACAATTTTTTTATGGTTAAAAAATCTGACGTTTCATCGCTTTCGGTTTCGTATACGTATGGGTTGGTCAATGCTTGCTTCAAAGAGTTTTTTTGCGGTCAACATAAGTCGATGAGTTAACGAATATGGATACGGAGAACATTTTAGGGTTTGCTTAAGGTAGTACTATCACGATATCGATTCATCTACGGAAATTCTGAAATTTTTTGATATCGCATCCGTCCAAATGACAAAATCGAAACAATTTTTTATGGTTAAAAAATCTCACGTTTCATCGCTTTCGGTTTCGCATACGTATGGGTTGATCGATGCTTGCTTCAAAGGGTTTTTTTGCGGTCAACATAAGTCGATGAGTTAACGAATACGGAGAAAATTTTAGGGTTTGCTTAAGGTAGTACTATCACGATATCGATTCATCTACGGAAATTCTGAAATTTTTTTCAGACGTAGATCTCGACAAAATAAAACATTTTTGTTAGTAAAAAAACGATCTACCGTCGGAAAATAAAGATATTAAATCTTAAAGTGTGTGTTGTGCATTTCTCCCATTTAACCTCACGTAAATGGGCATGCTTTGAAGTATTCTTCACATTTTGAAGCTAAAACATCCACCGATTTATTTCAAAAATTCAGATACATAGTTCTATATTCATAAAAAAATATATTAAAAAATAGGGAAGATCCACCGTTTAGTTATTGAGTAAAAAAATATAATGTAATGCCACTATCAATCACGTAGGAGGGGGGAAATTGAGCGGGAGAATGTGGCAACAGCACGTGACGTATTCAGTAGCAACACATGACCAAACACAACAACTTTATCAGTATACAGTTGAAGCGGTGTTGCCACGTTTTCGATACGGACCTTATGATACTAGTGTGCGTGTATCCGTATATACGAAACGGGAATGTATTGAGACAGGGCTGTACGAATCTGTACGGTTGTGGTGCATGAAGAAAATATGAAATATTTTTGCTACAAAATTTATTTCTGTTTTTGTCCCGCAAAGGGTTACGAAAAACATTCAACCGAAGCTTCAATGAGCAAATTTTAGAATCTTTTTCCTGCCGAAATGAACATTTTATTATACCCCCCCGGTTCCCCTATTAGGTGGTGAGTCGGGCGATAGTACTACCTTAAGGAGTTATACTACCCAGGCAGACTGAAAAATGAACGTTTTTTTGGGAATTTTTTTCTTGAAAACTATTCAATGGATCACAAAATGAAATGTTGAGGCTTTATTATACATGTTTTGAGGTTTATAAACAATTTTTTATTGTAACGATACAAAATGGCGTCTTGGCAAGTGGTAAACGGAACATGTGTTTTTTCCGAGGAGCGAATCTGCGTACATCATAACATTCTCCGAACAGCACCTAGAGCAAAAAAAAATTTGTCGTTAATCTACATTAGTTTTGCTAGGGAAGGAAAATGGGTTTTGGGTTTTGCCAAATTTGGTATAAGTGGGTTTTTGGGTCGCTGATCACGAATCTGAAATCAGATTTCAAAAATTCAAAATTTTCCAAATTTGGCACGAATCCGTCAATTTCCGAAAATCTCGTTCGCCATATTGGATCCGCCATCTTGAATTTTTGAAACCTGGCTAAAGGTTCGTGATCAGCGACCAAAAAAAACCCTATACCGTATTTGATTTAAGTTGAATAAGCAATTAAGAATGTCCTTCTAATTCAAGGAAATTTCCCACTGTGCTCTGCTGACCATAAAGGTCACCTTAAAAAATGGTCAAGGACATATTTCAATGTGAAATTTCTGGCTCTTTTTATTTCCGGTATCAAAAATAGGTGTTCGCATTTAAAAAGATCAATCTGACCTTGATATGACCTTGAAAGTCATGGTCAAGGTCAAATCCAATATAACCATTGGGTAGCCAGGGAAAGATCCTAAAAGTTTTGCATTAAAGATTTTTCTCTAAAATGGTTTCCCGCTGAGATAATCAGCCGTACCGGGACTTTTCGAAGCTCTGTAGATAGGTGTGTACGTATACGTATACGTATATGAAATATATAATAAATATTTTATGTAGATTTTACGGCTTAGTGACTGATTATAATATGCAGTATATACACATAAGCAGTGGCGTGCATAAATAACGGGCCACGGAGATTTTCTAGACAATCTTTTAAACGCCGCATTATACGAAGAACTTGTACATATGAAAAATAAAGGTATCTTATATTTACATAAGTTTATGCAGTAGCAGATTTATAGCATAAATATTTCAATTTGTATGTACTAATATGTCAAAGTAGGGTGTGCAATAATAACGGGCCACAGTTATTCTAAGGATTTAAATTCGATGTTTATTTACATGTTGCCCGGCAACGTCAATAACGGGCCACAGTTATTCTAAGGATTTAAATTCGATATTTATTTACATGTTGCCCGGCAACGTCATTGAGTATCAATGTTTTGTTTATCTCGAGTCAGTTTGAAATCAAAATGGCTCGCCACACGGCGCTCGGCTTGCGTGAAATAATTATACAGATGTCTCTAAATCTGGAAAATCGTCTCGTGAAATTTCGACTCTGCTAGAAATTGGTAAAACCACTGTTAATAACATTATTGCTAAATTCAAAGAAACGCAAAGTTTATTAGATCGTCCAGGACGCGGCAGACCGCGGAAAACATCGGTACGTGTTGATAAAATGATTAAAAGAAAATCTTTAATCGATGATAAGAAGACTGCAGTTGATATCGTCAACGAACTTCGGGACGAAAACCTGGCTGATGTGAGTCGTAGTACCATATCGCGACGTTTGAATGACGTGGGACTTTTTGGGCGTGTGGGCGTAAAAAAACCACTAATAAGTAAAAAGAACCAGAAGGCCCGATTGGAATTTGCTCAAAAGCACAAAAATTGGACTGTGAGAGATTGGAGAAAAATTCTTTTTTCGGACGAATCAAAGTTTCAACTCTTTGGCAGTGATGGGCGAAAGTACGTTCGACGTCCAGTAGGCACTAGATACCATGTTAAGTATCAATATCCAACGGTGAAGCATGGCGGCGGAGGGGTCATGGTTTGGGGGGCTTTTTCCTCTCAAGGAGTTGGTCCATTAATAGAAATTAATGGTATTATGGACCGTTTCATGTACAGAGTTATCTTAGCGGAGCACATGCTAACATATGC
Organism: Xiphydria camelus; assembly: GCA_963678675.1. Taxonomy (NCBI): domain Eukaryota; kingdom Metazoa; phylum Arthropoda; class Insecta; order Hymenoptera; family Xiphydriidae; genus Xiphydria; species Xiphydria camelus. The sequence goes on from OY783191.1 coordinate 14,879,696, forward strand.
GAAGAAAAAAATGCCCCATAACTGGATTTTTCAACACGACAACGACCCTAAACACGCCTTCAAATTGGTAAAGGAGTTTTTAACAGGAAAAAAAGTAGACGTTTTAACATGGCCCGCGCAATCACCCGATCTTAATCCAATCGAACACATGTGGCACGAACTGGGACGTCGTGTGGGTAAACGAAAACACTCCAACAAAGCAGAGTTATGGAATTCCCTCAAGGAAAAATGGACCAATATCAGTGATAACTACATTACACGTCTGATCGAGTCAATGCCTCATCGATGTGCTGCAGTAATCAACTATAAGGGAATGGCTACGAAGTATTAGGTGTAATTGTGTGGAAACTTTTAATATTGCCATTATAAGAAGCATTTTTTTAATTATTTCGTGGACCAAAAGTATATGGCCCGATATTATTGCACACCTTAATTTGACATATTAGTACATACAAGTTGAAATATCTATGTTATAAATCTGCTACTGCATAAACTTATATGTAAATATAAGATACCTTTATTTTTTTCATATGTACAAGTTCTTCGTATAATGCTGCGTTTAAAAGATAGACTAGAAAATCTCCGTGGCCCGTTATTTATGCACGCCACGTACGTAACTGTATACGTAAAATACGCATATGCAATACGTATATCTGACATAAAGTATACCTATACATAAAAATTGCACTAACCGAATTTATTAAGCCGCTGAAAATTGATTGAAATAATGTTTTAGGATAATCAGTAACATTTACTAATGATGTATTATCGAGATATTTTTAAAAAAGGGGGGTTAACGGCTATTACATGACTTCATAGGTTCGTTCCAACTAACACGAGAACTGGTTCTGAACTCGACGGAGTGTGCGCATTCTGACTTTTGGGATGGCTTGGTCAGACTGCGCACACTCCGTCAAGTTCAGAACCAGTTCTCGTGTTAGTTGGAACGAACCTCATATCAGTTGGCTGGCGGGCATTTGAACCCGAGTACTCAACGTAGGAGACCGAAGCCTTGACTACGGAGCTACGCAAGTGTTATAAATCTAGTGACTTTATTTCATATATCAAATGAATTGCAGTGCATATACATGTATCGTTGGTGAAGTCCTAATACCTTGTAACCCACGAGTTATTAGCAAGTAGAATTATTTCGTGGCGTATGAGATATTGGTTACTCTCAAATATAATGTGCTGATACAAGGTACTCGAATTTATTTATTTCTGTTAGAACGATGCACTTTTCGTTCCTCCAATCATGCCCCTCGTTAGCAGCGTGGCGCCAGCGTCCTGACCACGATGTATTGCTGAACGCCTTGCAACGCGTAAAGCGCATACGCATGCGTATTCGTCGGTTGGCTCGTCTATCGGGACGAGCGATTTAGTTTACGCTCTTCCACTACACTATCGCACGTTGTGACCTTTTCAATAAAGTTCTCTAGTTTTATGGTCATTTACATCAACCCGGTGACTCGTGTTTCTTTCGCCATTCTGCCCGAGATTCCGTTAATAGGATATGGGCCCAGGGAAGTCGAGAAGCGCGTGAAAAGATTGCGAAAAACAATTTGAGAGTTAGGCTCCCACGCGGTGCTAAGAAGGAAAGTTCTCGAGTGTGAAGAATCGCGAAAAGTAAAAATGGCGTCGGTAAACACAACGCGTATCGAGTTGCTCAACCGTGACAACTACGACACGTGGAAAATCCAGATGCGAGCTCTCTTCTTACAAAGAACGAAACATGGGAATACGCGAGTGGACGAAAACCGAAGCCCGAATTAGTCGCCGGCGACGCGACGTCAATGGAAAGTGTAAGAAAGTGGGAAATCGAAGACGGTAAAGCGAGCGCGGACATTATTCTATCAATAAAGCCATCGGAGTTAAAGCAGGTAAAAGGGTGCAAAACGTCATACGACCTGTGGCAACAATTGCAGACATTTTATCAATTGTCGGGACCGGCGCGGAAAGCGACGTTCATCAAGCAATTGACGTATCACCACACGCAAGTTTTTCAACACGATCGATAAGCTCAACGAAATGGAAGTGGAGATTAACAGCGAATTATTATCGGTAATATTGCTACACAGTCATCCCTCGTCGTTCAAGAATTTTCGATGTGAGAAGACCTTCGAATTAAAATTCTGGAGGAGACGCGCGGAAGCACCAAAATCGAAACGGAACAGCAAACGCGATGTACGCGGGAAAACAATATGGAAAGAATAAAAATGCCGCGAAGAAGGACTTCGAAGAGCCTAAGAAAAAGGAGACGTTCAAGTACAAGTGCCATCGGTGCTGCAAACCGGGACACAAAGCCGCCGAGTGCAAGGAATGGTTCGAAAAGCGAAACACAGCGAACACAGCGGACGACGTGAGTCTAAACGCTGTTGCGTTTCTCTCGTTAGTCGACGAGACGGCAAATGAGGAAGCGCTCCAAGTAAGTATCAGTTCACATCGCGAAGCATGGTGCATCGATAGTGGCTGTACGGCGCACATGAGTGGTGGAAGGGAAGCGTTCCTGGAGACGAATCGACCGCCGGTAAAGTAGATCTCGCTAGTAACGCGTCCACGGAGATTAAGGGAAAGGGTTCGGCCGCACTCACCACGAACGTCGACGGCGCTGCAAAACGCGTATCGCTAAGTGACGTTTTACTCATTCCTGGGTTACGAACTAACCTCTTATCTGTCGGGAAAATATGCGACAAAGGACTCAAGGTTGTTTTTGGGAAAGACGCGGCCTCGATCATCAACGCTAAAGGAGAGTCCGTTCTGAAAGCTAAACGAGGACGTGGCGGTCTCTATTTCGTGAACACGACGTACAGTGAAGAACTGAGTGCGAACGCCGAGAGCAACGACAACATCGTCAAGAAACCGACGCTCGCCGAGACGTGACATAGGAGGATGGGTCATCTGAACTATCGTGACCTCAGAAAGTGTCCCGGAACAAAACAGTAAGCGGATTAACGTTAGGAAATAAATTTGACGACACCTACTGTGAATCCTGTATAGAGAGAAAGATGACTCGAACGCCTTTTTCGAAAAAGTCGGGAAGAAGCACTGACATCCTTGAGATCGTCCAAACCGACGTATGCGGTCCAATGCGAACTGAATCAATGAGAAAATCGAAGTACTTCGTCGTTTTCGTAGATCACGCGTCACGATGGTGCGAGATACGTTTTCTGAAGAACAAGAGCAAAGTCCTGCAAGCGTTTAAGGATTTCAAGGTCCTCGTGGAGAACCAGACTGGTAAGCGAATAAAATATTGCAGTCAGACAACGGCAAGGAATATCTGAACGACAGCTTCGATGCATACTTGGAGACAAACGGAATCGGTCGGAGACTGACCGTGTCCCGCACGCCAGAATAGAATGGCGTCGCCAAAAGGAAGAATCGGACACTTCTGGGTATGGCTCGTTGCCTTCTTCTGCAATCGTCGCTACCGGCATCCCTCTGGGCTGAAGCTGTCAACACGGCGAACTACATTCGGAATCGCTGCTCAACTAGTAGCCTAGAAGGTAGAACACCCTACGAGAGATGGAAAGGAAAAATCCCCGACGTGAGCCACCTACAGATATTCGGACGCGAGGTTCAATCGTTCAAACGAGAACCGGGCAAAGATAAATTCGAGTCGCGTTCCAGAAAAGGATTTTTCATCGGATATTCGGAGACAAGCAAAGGACATCGAATTTGGCTACCCTCGGAAAGATGCATCGAAACAGCGAGGGACGTGAAGTTCATCAACGTAGAACCAAAGTCATCGACGGATAAAATTCAGTATGAGCTATTAACTCTGGACGAACCGGAGCCCGAAATCACCGAGATGGAGATTCAACTGAATCACGACGCATCCCCTGAACCGATCAAGGACCCCCCTCGGACGCCTGAAGAAGACGTCCACCATAGCAACGAGATCGACGCAAGTGAACGAAACGCTCAAGTTCGCTGACGTGGACGACCTCGCCTTGTACGGACCGGATCCAGGAGGAGATCTAGACGGATGTTTCACCTCGTCGACCCAGTGGATGAACAAGAAGAAGCCGGACCGAAAATCGAACGCGACGATACCGACTCAGTAAATGAGTGTGAGGAAGTGGGACAATTAGCCGAAATTCCCATCAAATCGGTCATCCAAGGACCAGATGCACACGAATGGCGTGAGGCCATCGCAAATGAACTACGATCCATTCTGATCAATGATACCTGGACTTTGGTTGACCGATCCAAAGGAGAAACTATTATCGGCAGCAGGATCGTGTTACGAAACAAGTATGGAAAGGACGGTACTCTGGAGCGTCGGAAAGCCCGAATAGTCGCAAAGGGTTTTACTCAACGTCCTGGCGTGGATTTCGACGATACATTTGCGCCTGTGGCACGCATCGAATCTATTCGAGTCCTGATGGCCTTTGCCGCTGAAAAAGGGGCAAACGTCGAGCAACTCGACCATATAAATGGACTATTCTCTATTGATAGAGACCAGAATAAATGTTATAAGTTACATATTAACAGAGATTTTTCCTTAGCAACGCGAAGCCACGCTTCTTGCGCCTAAAAGTCGAGAGAATCCGATTTCTCGGGCGATATATATATGTCAAAATCTCACAAAAATTCCGCCTACCTTCGGGGCTAGTCGGCCATGATCGGAAATGTGTACATAGATGCTGCCACACGCATACGCCATCAAATGTATGTGAGAGTGTGTGAGAGAATATATTCCTTAAATGCTGGGTATTTTCAAAGTTAATAAAATATTTCCATTCGCGAAACGATTAACGTCGCGTTTATTTCGATCCTCGGACGCGCTTGTTAATAAAATGTAAAAATTCAGTGTAATCGGAGTTATGAATCTCAATAGTGGTGAATGTGACAGACGCTCCGTATAGTTTAATAATCGTTTGTTTTTTTTCGATAATCGAGATATTGAACGGATGCAGTGCTGTGTTTCTCTGGTTACCTGTGCATAAAAAGCAGGAAAGGAGATGGCAGTATCTCAGAAGAATTACCGTCAGATAAGTTTAATTGCCATCTGACAGCTTTAACCTCACTTTCGATGGAAGGACAATTATCTTTATGATAATTCTATTTTTTGTTTCAGCGTCATGCGAGCACGAGACGAATTGATGGCTTTTCTTCTCTGTCACAATCAAAGCCGTGGGAGAAAAATAGGAGATGCAATGGAATTGGATCACAACAATCAAGTAATTACTTTATCATTATTTTTTTTCCATCGATATATTTCCTCTTTCATCCTATTACAAGTTCCAATTTACACACCGACCTGTCAAATCTGAAGTGTACATGTACATCACTTCTATTTCATCTGTTCTTCGTCTCCGTTGTAACGACAGTCAATGAGGAATCACTGATACCGATTAGGGTTCGAGGGTTATTCCTTATTCTTTCTAGCACAGCATCGATATTTTACTGCGCCTGTTTTCTTCTGGGTCTTCCTAAAATAATTATAAAAACCCCATATGATTGTTATTTACAATTTGTTACAGATCGTATGCGAAACCGAGGGGGTTTCTTTCGAACGAAAGATCATCCACTTGTTGTTCCAAGAACCAGTTGCATTAGTTCATTTGGCGAGCTGGATCTGCAATCTCGAGTGCATGGACGTGTGCCACTTTAAATCGATATTTTGTAATTTCCATCATTACATCAGAGGCGAAGAAGAGATGAAATAGAAGTGAGGTGAGGTACATGTACATTTCACGTTTGATAAGTTGGTATATAAATTGGAACTTCTGATAGTATAATACGAAAGAGGAAATATATCGATAAAGGAAAAAAAAAATAAAGTAGTTACTACATTATTGTAATCTAATTCCATTGTATCCCTTACTTTTCTGCCACGACTTTGATCGTTGATAGTGAAGAAAAATCAAATTTATTGGTTGATCCATCTACTATCAACAATCAAAGTCGTGGCAGAAAAATAAAGGATACAATAGAATTTGATTACAATAATGTAGTAACTACTTTATTATTATTTTTTCTTTATCGATAAATTTCCTCTTTCGTATTATACTATCAGAAGTTCCAATTTATATACCAACCTATATCAAACGTGAAGTGTACATGTACTTCACTTCTATTTCATCTCTTCTTCGTCTCTGATGTAACGATGGAAATTACAAAATATCCATTTAAAGTGGCACACGTCCATGCACTCGAGACAGCAGATCCAGCTCGCCGAATGAACTAATGCAACTGGTTCTTGAAACAACAAGTGGATGATCCCTTGTCCGAAAGAAATCCCCTCGGGTTCGCATACGATCTGTAACAAATTGTAAATAACATAATCATTTGCAGTTTCACTATTTAAAATATACCGAACTTACTCAACGTAGAAATTAAGAAACTATATTAATCTGAGTTAACCAATTCTAATGACAGAATTATTAAAAATGATATATTTCATCTTTCGTGTTATACTATCACACAAGTTCCAATTTATATACCGACCTGTCAAGCGTGAAGTGTACATGTACCTCACTTCTATTTCATCTCTTCTTCGCCTCTAGTGTAACGATGGAAATTGCAAAATATCATAACTTTTCTGTAACATTTCTGCAATATTTTACAATATTCGTGAATACTACCGTATGTTAGAAATATATATTTCTCGATAAATTCGTGAATGTTGCAAAACATCATAGAAAAGTTTCAGAATCATTACGTCGAAAGATCTCCTTGATAAGGTACAGCTCGATAAGATTGTAGTTGTCAGGGCTGAATTATATATGGGGTTTTTATAATTATCTCTTAGGTCCCAGAAGAATACAGGTGCAGCAAAATATCGATGCTGTGCTAGAAATTTATTTACGAGTAAGGGCGAAATTTCAGCGGTGCATGCAAAAGGATTTCTTAACACTATTCCAACGTCTCGAGTTAATATATGTAACAACATATACCGAATGTCCTCTGGCAAACTTCTGATTTTGATTTTCCCTGACATTTGGCTGGAAGTGGTTGGCTCGGTGCTTTAAGAGTTGGCTTCGGGAGAGTGCGCTGCGGTCTTACGAGCTGAGCGAAAAGTGTCAAAAGTCTGATCTCCCGGTAGCTGTCAGTTCGGGAGATCGAAATCGTTAATTTGTAAATAATGATTACTAATATGTAGAAAAGTGGTAAGAAATAATCATTCGGGTTTCTTCGATGATATTCCCCAAGTGTTTAAAAACCGGTGTCCGATTTTTGCCAATAACTGTTGCTTCAACTTCCAGTGATATTATTAAGTATTACTGCAGAACGAGTAGGTTAGAAGATTTTCATGAAGACTCATGATTTTCTGACATGTCATCTCGTACAGGTGCAACTGAAGCAGATCTAGCTCATATCCTGTCCGTAAAAAGATGACTCGATGGATATTGGAGAATGTCAGACTTGTCACCGAGCGCCTATTACCCACGGTACATTAATTGCAATACGCGCTTCTCGTTTCAACTATTCCAGCGTTAAATAACTTTTACTTCTTTCAAGCTAATAACCTTTTATGAACTGTTCGTGGTAGGAGGTAGCGATCAATAAAAGCGACTCGTCGTAGACAAGTGTGCCGAACTACTACTGCGATAATGTGCCCAAGCTCACGGTCTATTCTGCGATTAACGTTAACGTAATCGTGATTATGCTCGGGTGATGGGTATTCCAAAAGAGGTAAAGTTGATACTAAACATCGGATGCTCTGTAAGCTGACTTGCTAGTGTATGCTTCGCAACTGGAACATCATCGCAGGAATAATTTGTCTACGATTAGTCACAATCATTGATCGCTGCCCCCTACGATCAACAATTCGTACAAGGTAAATACTTTGAAAGAAGTGAAAGTTATTTAAAGCAGGAATAGTTGAAATGAAAAGCGCATATTGCAATGAAAATACCGTGGGTGAAAGGCGCTCGGTGATAAGTTCGACAATGTCTAATGTCGATCGACTCATTTTCTTCAGGATAGGACAGGAATTACATCCTCTTTGTTTGCACCTTATGAAAGGGGACATGCAAGAAAACCGTCAAAAACTTCATGAAAATCTTGTAACCTACTCGTTCTGCAGTAATTACTTACTTAATCACTGAAAGTTGAAGCCACAGTTATGGACACCGATTTTTAAACACTTGGTGAAACTCATCGAAGAAACCCGAATAATTATTTATCACTTCTACACATTATTCATTATTATTTACAAATTAACAATTTCGAGGTTAGATACTTCGATCTCCCGAATTGACAGCAACCGGCAGATCAGGGGTCAGGGGGGGGGGGGCCTTTCTCGAACTCGCTCGTATCTTTGCGTGTACGCATCTTAGCGAGTAGACCAATCAGGATCAAGTATTCCGTATCAGGAAACGTATACGCATCTTAGCGAGTAGATCAATCAGGACCCCCACCACGACGGAATACTTGATCCTGATTGCTCTATTCGCTTACTTAGATGCGTATACGTAACTTTGCGAGTGACTTGAGAAATTTATTTACGAGTAAGGGCAAAATTTCAGCGGTGCATGCAAAAGGATTTCTTAAAACTATTCCAACGTCTCGACTTAATATGTAACAACATATATACTGTCATAACCCAGGTAACATACTAACGTGAAATTAACGTCATTTTTTGGTCAGATCTGATCATAGACGACGTCAGTAAAAGACGTACAAATGACGTTAAAAGTACGTTCGAAGGTCACATCCCACTGACGTCATTTAATGACGTCTTTCTAAGGTTCTTTATGACGTGAAATATGACGTTTAATTTTAGCGATTTTCCAGGTAGCACACTAACGTCGAAATGCCGGTTTTTGAAGGTCAGTTTTGACGGCAGATAACGAAAAATATAACGTGATTGTGTAAAATTGATTGTGTGATTTTGTGTAAAAAAATGACGGTTCTGAAAGGTTATAGGGCTGACGTATATCTTTTCATCGTGAGCGGTCACCCATCCAACTACTGTCCGCAATTTTTGCTGCTTAACTTCGTCGATCGGTCGGTATTTTCGAGTCCTCATCTGCTGCACGCTCCTGTGGTATTAAGTATTACTATTGGTGTTCATATGAAGTTTGATGAATAAATGTATGTTGCTTTCCCAGTCAATAAGAAAGAGCTTAAATAAATAAGATTTTATAATTGTATTATTCTTTTTTCAACATTTTTCTAAATTTATGATTGCATCTTTTGATAAATATTCTTGCATAGACGCAAATTGATATTAATAAATAAATAATTATATGAATGTTTATAGAAACGACCGCAATATAAAAAATCTTACTTTTATTTATTACAAAAAAAAACGTACTGGTAAAATGGTACAGAGATATAAGAATCGTGAGAATTAAAGTAGACCGCACTATACAAATATTTTTATATTATACATTATAAAAAAATATAAAAATATTCAATGTATATTGTATAATAAGTATAGTTATTTTAAAATTGTATTACGACGTAAAAATAACGTCTTTTTAACGTCATATTTAAGGCATCTTAAAGACGTTTCTTGAATGACGACATTAAAACGTCACTTTTTGGTAGAATGACGTCGTCGACGAAATATGCCCCAAAAGTGACGTCAAGTTTACGTCAGCTTGCTACCTGGGAAGTAGTATCTTTACATGTGATGAAACAATTCGTCACGGTTATTGGAAGAGTATACTTATTGTTAGAGAGAGTTAAAGGTAAAATGTCTACATGGATTTCTGAAGACGACCAAAATATAAGAAAAATCCGATGGCCTGTAAATTCGAAAGCGGTATGTTTTATTTCTCCAAAATACTAAAGCAAATTAAAAAGTATAAGGGCACTCTAGTTTATAAATCCCTTTCAAAATATCACGAGAATAAATCAAAAGTAACGTGGTTATAATAAATTAATTAGCTCGTATCGGTATAAAATGTGAGATTTTAATTTGGTGGTAATTAAAAGCTATTCTCCTACATATAGGTACGTATTCTCCTCATGAATAAATTCCAAAAAGTAATGAAATCCCCCCACACAAACAGATTCTCTGTAAAAAAAGGCGGCATGTTCATTCAGTGCCGACAAAAATTGATACGTAAAATACTCTCCAAAAAAGATTTGAAATCAATTAAGATCGCCATGTTCAAGATTTATATATAAAAAGTAAAAGGCATCATTTTAAAGGGAAATTATTGTAATTTGTTACTAAAAAATTCGACTAAAAAAATTTATAAAAAAAGTTTTCATAAAAAAGAACTTGCCGCGTTTTTTCCTTCAAAATAAAAAATTTACAGAGAATTACATTCGATGTTTATGCACTTATGATTTTAAATAAATTCATACACTTATATGATACCACCAGTATACCGAACATCGCACGAGAAACCGATCAGGCGGGGGCCTTCTGAATTTTTCTGAATTTGACTTCGGCAGTGCAATTTATGAATCACTCTAGCACCGTCCAAGCACTGCAAATTATTCGGTATAGTGGACAAAATATGAAAACTTAAACGCGGCAAGTTCTTTTTTATGAAAATTTGTTTATAAATTTTTTTGGTCGAATTTTTTAGTAACAAGTTACAATAATTTTCCTTTCAAATGATGCCTTTTACTTTTTATATATAAATCTTGAACATGGCGATCTTAATTGATTTCAAATCTTTTTTGGAGAGTATTTTACGTATCAATTTTTGTTGGCATTGAATGAACATGCCGCCTTTTTTTTACAGAGAATCTGTTTTTGTGGGGGTACAATATACACCCAGCGTCACGGATTCTGCTTCTGGTGACTTTTGCAAAATGTTATTTTTAAACGTACCCCTACTAACCTTGATCAATCAATTCTAATGCTTTCATTAGCCAGGATAAATGCTGCTGTAGTTAAAGAAAGCATGAGAATTACTTGTGTGTGTGTTCATTGGATAGTACCTTTAAAAATGACATTTTACAAAACTCACCAGAAGCAGAATCCGTAACGCCGGGTGTACGTAGCTGATACGTATATTTTATAATAGGGGATATATTTTTAGAGATGCAGAGAGAGTATACGTAGCTGATACATATATTTTATATATAAGAGGGACATATTTCTTAGAGATGCAATATACGTAGATAATACGTATATTTCACGGCTAAGAAATGTTTTTTTGAGAGACATAATATGCGTAGCTGATATAGGTACACCCGGGCTCACGGAATCTGTCGCTGGTGACTTTTTTTAAATGTTATTTTTAAACGTACTAACCAATGATTAATCAATCCTCGTGCTTTCATTAACGAGAGTAGACGTCACCGTAGCTAATGAGGGCATGAGAATTAATTGTTCACTGGTTAGTACGTTTAAAAATAAGGTTTAAAAAAAGTCACCAGCGACAGATTTCGTGAGCACGGGTGTACGTATATTTTATGAATATGAGGGATGTACTTTTTAGGGATACAATATACGTAGCAGTATGTTTTATGTAAGGTGAAGAGGGTAAATGTAATATAGTTTTTGAATAGTTCACGAATAAAGGAATAATACTTACACTTTTAATGGAATAAAAAATAAATGAAAAATACTCAATGCTTTGATTACATTTCTTAATCGATTCTAGGGCTGACATCTTTTCACCTCCTTTTTGAAAAATGTCAGATAATTTTTTTTAAAACGATGTCAATATATCACATTTACCCATACCTACCAATAAATAAGTTACTTGAAATTGAATGGGGCAAATGTATAACGATTGTAGTTTGCTCATTATTTATGACGGATCGTTGACTTGCAACCGGTAGCTACACTGGATGGAATTTGGGTTCGCTCTAATATTGCGCTTATCCCTATGCATGCTTAAAGGGTTATAAGGTAGATGGCAGCACTATTTATAAATTTGAATTACATTTATGAACCATTATCACATTTGTGTGAGAACGCGGGTGAACGCTAAGGTATACCCTCTAAGCAGGGTTTATTAATAGATGTAAACGACGTAAGAGGAAAGGTATTGCTACGACAACGTCTCCGGAAGGATTGCCCGCAAGTGTCCCCTTAGCTATACCAGGTCGTGTCAGTCTGCTACCCTGACAAAGGGTGGGGGTAGGCCCCACACGAGGTCCTCCGGTGGTCGGCTCTGTGACATCAGAGTCCCGAGAACTCTCGAGCTACCCCACGCCTAGGGTATTATGCTCACAGTTCGGCCATTCTGACAGGATTCGCGACCTCGCGAATTATTACTTGTCCGGACATCCCTTGGTAGCCATGCTTCGAGTTATTTTACATTTTTCTGTGAACAAACATGATTTATTAGGAATACTGTTTAGTCAATTACTGGTAAACCCACCATGACTCTAGTCAACTGCTGTTGCTGTTTCCTTCCTAAATCTCACGTGCATCGTATCCTCATATGGATTATACTCAGTGATAATTCAAACCATACTACTTCCTCCATTTTGTTACATTACAACACCTGTGAACCACCATCAATCGGCGCTTGATCGAGTCCACGATCTTCGCAGTTCTTATACATGTGCGCCATACAATTCATACGAACCACCGTCAATCGGCCCTTGATCGAATACTCAATCTTCGCAGTTCTCTTGCATGACTAAAATAACACTTTGGGTTTGGTACATACTACTCTTATGGTCTATACTACTCCTGGTACCAGTGTTGATTCGTCCTGAGATGGTATCACTTATGCTGATACATACCATTCGAGCTTGGATGAGTTGTTCCTTCATTCCTGCTCTACGCCTCAGAGTTGCTGATTGTCGTACACCAGTGCTTTAGACTTTCACCAGGGACGACGCTACAGTAAGGCTTCTGTGTCCGTTCGGCTCCCTTTATGCCCTCAATTACATACCGGTCGCGGTCCAATACTTTCGTGACAACATATAGCCCAGCGTACCTTGGCAAGAGCTTTTTACTAGCGCCGTCATTATTGCTAATGGCTCGTCTTACTACCCGCCTTAAATGGCCTGGGGAGAGCTCTCCTTCTATTGTACCTCTTCGCCTGATCTAGTCGTTGCTTTTGAATTTTTCCTAACGCCTCTTTTCGAATTTGCTCGCGATCTATTTGATTCGTAGTGTCTCCTAGCTGACTAAGAATTTTTGATTCTGCTCCGTTTCGCGGTTTATACCCGAACATTAACTGCGATGGAACTTTACCCGTTGACTTATTCGTAGTATTATTTATTTCCCAGATTACTTTCGGTAACTGCTGGTCCCATCAGAGAGTTCGTCTTCGAGTCTCGCGGTCGATATTCTATTTTGCAATAATTGTACTCTTGCAATTGAATCCACCAGCACGCGACGCGAGGCAAAAGATCGCGCTTTACAAACGTTGCTTTCAGAGCATTGCAATCGCTTATGATTTTAAATTCGATTCTTAATATGTAGATGCGAAATCTTTGAAGGCTACTCACAGCTAATGTTTCTAACTCATGCGAATGGTATCGTTGTTCCTCTTTTGAAGTTTGACGACCGAAATAAATTACCGGCTTCAATGTACCCTCAGTCTGTTTTTGTAATAAAATACCGCCTAAATCTATCTTACTCGCATTTGTGTGAACTTCGGTTTCCGCATGTGGATTGTATAGGGCGAGGACAGGCCTGCAGGTCAGTTTTTCCTTTATTACCTGGAATGCTTTCTGCTGCGCGACCCGCCATATCCAAGGTTCTGCTTTCTTAGTTAACCCTTTCGTTACGAACGGTGACTATACGAATGTTGCGTATCTCGAAAGTGCGCCGAAAGCGCCGCGCAGTGGCCAGGATTGACACAAATGGGTTACGCTGTCAACCAATCAGGCCCTTCCGGCTTGCGCTTATACAGGCAAACCTGAATGTACATGTGACCACATGTATAGTCGTACACCCCCGTGCCGTGTAACTCAGTACGGCACTTTTTGCTCACCAGGCGAGTAAGGCAGCGCCACCACCGATGCGCAACAGGCGTATAGTCACCCAACGACTGACGCTCGCTAGGTACGAACGGTGACTATAGTCACCCAACGATTGACGCTCGCCAGGTACGAACGGTGACTATAGTCACCCAACGATTGACGCTCGCCAGGTACGAACGGTGACTATAGTCACCCAACGATTCACGCTCGATACGCGTGCTTTGAAATCTTCCATACGAATTTACATTATTGAATTATACTTTCTAATTGCATTATGTGATAACACAGGCCTGCAATGAAAAAAATACAAGGGAAGTGACAACTGAACTTTATGTCTTTTTTGGTGTTGATTGAGAAAAAAATAATAGAAAAGTTCTATCACGTCAAGTTTTTTTTGAAAAATTCAAGTTTACTTGGATTTTTATGAACATTTACTGTAAACACATTTTTTTGGCGTTGAATTTCTTGCCTCCCTGTCTGACCATGATTCTACCGTGGTGAAGCCTACCGAAAACCCCTCTGTCGCCTGTGAATGAATAAACATACCTATCGAGTTCGAAAGCGTCAGGGCACAGTATAGGTACGGACACACTTCGAATGGACGTGTCGTACTGCCCGAGCGATAAATCTTTTCGCGCATCGGAAATAAACATATCGTGTTTATGTGTGAAAATACGGTGCAGTGCCGGTCGAGTGGACTTCTTAAACAATCTGGGCGAGAATGTTTAATGTTTTCTCGCACGTGGAGTCGAAACATATCGAGTTCGGCGTCGCTGAGTGACGGATCGAACCGCCGGGCGCGGAAGCTAGACACTACACGGGCGCCTCTAAGGCGCCCCTCCACCGCAAAGGGTTTAAAAAGAAATTAAAATAGTATGTTGGTGATTTTTCTCTAGAAACTACACCATAAGTTGATGTATTTAAGTTTAAACCAAAGGGAACGTTCAGTTTTCCTCTCGACCAGAGGCGGCTCCTGCGATCTGGTCGAACAGTGGTTTTCATCCATTTAAACCTATACAAAATAATCGATTGCCGAAAAATTAATTTGCCTCACCAAGAATCGATTATTTTACATATATTTCAATAGATAAGAGCCACTGTTGCCAGATAGTACGCAAAATTGTTCGAGATAATTAATTTTCAAATAGGATTCTAGCAAAAATAGCGATATCGATTTTACAAAAAATCCTGACGTGATGGAAAAACATGGAGGTCATTTTAGAAATCAGCAAACCAAATAACATAAAAATCAGCGAAAACTTCTCTTGTATTTTTCAAAAACTTTAATTTCGCAGGCCTGTATAATCTTTCCACCTTTTCCTTTCTACGGGCGATTACAATCGCTATGCGTAAGATGCCGCGGTATTGAACGTACGACGGACAATTGCAGTCCTTCTACAAGTGTACACTTTCGGCGCAGCGGCTCGTTCAGCGGGAGTAGCGCGCCGAAAGATCGGCACGTAGTGAAAGGGTTAATAATGTGAGAGGTCTTGCGATAATTGTGAAGCTTTCCACGAATTTTCGAAAATAACTATGGGAATTTTACCTTTTTTAATAAAATGGCGGCGAAAATCAGTTTTTTGGCATTATCTCCTTTTCGGTTGCTTCCAACCAAAAAGTAGTTAGTACAAAAATTGTAGAGGACTAAATTCTCTACAAGTTTTGTCTGAAACATTTTTCTATTAAACAAATGGTTTCTGAGCTATATTATATCAAAGTGGGGCATATTTCTTAAAATCGCACAAGCGCGTCCTTTTCACAGGAAATTGCACTTATTATTTATCAATTATCTACTAGTAATCAATTATACTCATTTCCATGGCCGGCGAAAAAGGGGTAAAGCAGGGCACTTGACCTCCCCCCCCCCCGCCCTGAAAAATTAAGACACTCTCTCTCTCTCTCTCAATTTTTGTTTATAACTATGTAACTATGTCATAAAATATTATAATTTGAAATTATAAAGCATAACAAAATTGAAAATGTGTATTACGTTGAGCCCCTTATATTTGACTCTTCCGGCGCCCATGCTCATTTCCACCTAATTTTGTGTACAGTACAGCAAGCAATAGAATCAATTTATTGTATTCCTGTGTTAGAGTTTGTATTCGTTCTAAGCACTGAAAATGAGGCGACCTTCACATCCAGGTAGTAACCTGACTAGCATTATTTGTCCGGCTACTCCGCTCTTCGGCATTCCTGAATATCTGTCGCTGAGTTTCGAGCCGGTTCTATTTATGAAGTACGTCGAAACGCTTCAGTAACGTCGTACGTTCCGTTATGGCTACTTTAGAGGAAAGTTGTTTCATATGCGAGAAAAGTTTAAAAGACGGAGAAGTGATTGTTGTGAAAAAAAAAGGACTAGACACTTTCCGACAATCAAGTGTGAAAAGGAAAGATGGCAAAAGTGTACGATTTTTGCGAAATCTTTACT
Organism: Xiphydria camelus; assembly: GCA_963678675.1. Lineage (NCBI taxonomy): Eukaryota > Metazoa > Arthropoda > Insecta > Hymenoptera > Xiphydriidae > Xiphydria > Xiphydria camelus. The sequence goes on from OY783191.1 coordinate 14,895,939, forward strand.
CTGTAACAGTGCATGATGCACGCCGAAAGAAATATAATGATGAGAAATTGATTGTCTCATCACTACGTCGCGGAACTGATACTGCAGCAACAGTATCATTGAGATCGGCCGCGCCAGTCTTTCATTTCAAGCAGCAATGCTTTTTATGTGCTGAAGAAATTACGAAGCAGTACCTGGAAAAACAAAGAAGAATGGGCTTAAGTGACCATTTTATCGTTTATGACGTGCGCAAGTTGTCGGTGAAAGACAATGTTATAAAATCGGCAAGATACCACAAGTATGATTGGGGACAGATGATAATCGACCACCTTCAGAATGTTTCTGATTTAGTCGCAGCGGAGGCTAAGTATCACAATTCGTGTATGAAGAAGTTGTACAGGTCACCGACAAATGGAGGAAAAAGAGGCCGCCCATCTGCCACAAACGTCGAAGAGGCAATGGAGCAGATTTATTCATACCTTGAAGAGAACTCGGAGGAATGTCAGTTCTCTATGGATGATTTAATTAATGAAATCAAAGGAGATTACCACTCGGTCATAAGAACCGTAAAAGCGAAATTACTGCAAAAGTACGGCGATGACATTGTTATTGCCGTATCAGCAAATACAGCACCGGTTGTCTGTTTCCGAATCACGGGCTATAAAGTAATAACCAACGCCTGGTACCAGGACAGGAAGTCTGATTCAAAGGAAGAGCGACTACGGATTGTTCGTGCTGCAGCAACGATTGTCCTGGAGAACATTCGCTCGCAAGTATACGAACATCTCAATACCCACCTTCTGACAATTTTTTCCACGAAGCTGAAACTGTTATCCGGAAACATTGCATATTTTCCTTCAAGACGTAATTCTAAAAAATAAACGCGGACCTGTAAAGAAATGGGAAAACAAGTGTATTGCTTTATCACATGCTGTAATCTCTCCAGTAAGACCTCGGCCATTCCTCTCGCCCTTACAAATCGGAGTTGTTGTGTTTCTCTACAAGAAATTCGGATCCAGGCAGTTGTTAGACGTTTTATAGGCTCTCGGGTTTTCTGCATCTTACAGCGAAGCAGTGCTGTTTGAAGTCTCCGCCATCATGCGCCCAGGCATTACGATCGGGTTATGCGTTCTCACAATTCGTGTTTGACAATGCCGACTTTAATACAAACACCTTGGATGGGTTAAACACTTTTCACGCTATGGGAGGTATTCATTGCGTGACTCCCAAGACTGCTATTGATCCAGAGCAAAGAATTGAACCTCTTTCCAGAATGCCGTTAGCGAAAGTCATAGGGCAGTATGGATCCGTTCCATTGATAGCATTTCAGGTTAAAAAAGGGTCGAGACTAAAAGCAATAACAGCAGCGAATTTGGAAAGCATAAACCCTGTCTCCGCTGAAGTGATACCTTCAGCGTCGGATTTGTTTTGGCTCTACGGGAAATGGGCTAAGTTCCCTTCTATACCTGGGTGAACTAGTTTTATGGAGCAAGCAACGATTTCTAAGCCTTTCTCCACATCACAGGTTTTGTCTTCTATTTTTAAATGCACCATCCAGCGACTATGATACTATCTTCACTGCTCTTATTTCTGCATCAAAGAAATGCGAATATCTCAATCAGTGCACCTGTTTCGTTACTTTCGACCAGCCACTGTATATAAAATCTCGTGAAATCATTTCCAACTGCAATCAAGAGGATTTGAGCAATGTCATCGTGCGACTAGGAGGATTTCACTTGTTGATGTCATTCATGGGAGCTGTGGGTTTCATAATGGCTGGAAGCGGATTGAAAGACCTGCTGAATGTTATTTACGCTGCAAACTCCGCAGAGAAAATACTTACAGGACACGCGTACTCTCGCGCGGTAAGAGAGGGCTCATATTTTGACTCACCTTACTTTAGCTAACATTATCTTGCAATTAATTGATTTCACTGAAGATGAGAGCGCTGCAATGGACACTGTACTGAATGACTGCGATAGAACTGCAATCCTTACAGCACACGAAGAAGAATTCTACGATACTGTTGCTGGAAAATTCAAAGAAGAGCTTCAAAATCTAGAAAAGAATGGCCCCACTACAAAATTATGGGTGCAGTATTTCAGAATGGTAACTCTAATCAAGTAGTTCATTGAAGCGGAACGAATGGGCAACTGACAACAACATCTCGATACTGTCCAGAAAACGCTGCCTTACTTTCATTTAAGCGGCCACTTTTTCTATGCAAAGTCCTGTCACCTGTACTTGCAAGACATGCTTAATTTGAAAGGAAAAATGGACCCAGCTGAGTACGAAACATTTACAACAAAGGGATATTTCACCATCAGACGCTCGGACAAGTTTTGGTCAGGAATCTGGTCCGATATGACCATCGAACAGACATTGATGAGGACGATGAAAAGCAGTGGTGGACTTACACGCGAACGTGGAATAACGGATAGTGTTCTAACAATGTGGACATTAGGGATGGTATTTTTACATAATGTCTGCAATGACCTTGAGAGTTTTTGTGGCGTATCTCTGGAAACAACAGAACAGCATGTTGACATGAGAAGTTCGCGCATTATTCGCGACAATGCAGATCTCGAAAAACTGGCTAATTGGTTCAGTCAGTACCAGCCGTTTCCGAGAACCGATGACTTAATGTCCATAAGCACGGGAATAGTTGGAGGTGAGCATATTAACTGCCACATGTCTGCAGAGGTTGGTGCGGCTGGAATTTCGAAAATCATCGGCAAGGACTTTGACTCCGTCAAATTCAAACGCAAGGAAAGAGTACTTTCTCTTGGAGTTGTCAACACTAGCATCAGGATCGCGGAAGTCCAAGTCACAATTAATCCACTAACGATTTTCCAGCATATGTGCATCGCCAAGCAATCCGAACAAAATCATCCTCTTGTACAAACTTTTCGTGCCACTTTTAAATGATACGCTATTCGGAAACAGTGCTCACGTTATAGATGGTGGATTTCTGCTACACAGAGTTGTCTGGCATCGAAACCAATCTTTTGCAGCAATTTGCACGAATTATGTCCAGTACATGGAACGACACTATGGTTTAAACGCAGTGATTGTATTCGATGGCTATCCGGCTGATGGATGCAGAAAACAAGAATACGAAGAGTGCAGAACGACTTCGGCGATCAAAAAAGCATACTTCCGCGGACGTGCTTTTCGATGAGTCAATGATCGCAACTTTTGCGCAGGTAAAGTTTCTGGCCAACGACACGAACAAGAGCCGCCTCATTTCAATGTTAAAGAAGAGATTTGAGGCATCAAATTTCATTGTCCAACAGGCCCCTGAAGATACTGACCCAATGATCGTAAGGACAGCGATCAATATGGTCTCATCTTTTGATTCCGTTTTTGTTGTAGGAGAAGACATCGACCTTCTCGTTCTTCTAACAGCACTGGCGAGAGCGCATCCGAATGTTTATTTTTTGAAATCGGGCAAGGAAAAAACCGCAGAAGTAGTTTTTTCTTCACAAAGTTTGCAAGGTGGACAAGCAGTGGTAGATAACGTACTGCTTTTGCACGCATTCAGTGGCTGCGATACTACTTCTGCGATCTTTAGCCAAGGAAAAGTCAAGTTCTTTAACCCCTTGTCCCCGGGCCGCCGTATTCGGCAAGCTAAATGATGCAAGTGATGCATCACCGGGGTCTAGGAGTTAATGTTCTCGAAAAGTCCAAAGTATTGCATCGGACTGTACAGGTATTTAAAGAAGTAGATGTAGATTCTGACACTCTATAGCTGCGGCAGGAGAACAATTCTTGGCCACATTGTACGGGGCTCGGCAGGAAACAACATCTTTAAATTTTCTCCGATACCAACAGTTCACAAAATCGATCACCAAAAGTAAGTTCAATCTTGCCTCACTTTCACCCACAACAGCATTCTCTCCGAACTTATCATCATGTTCAGGCTTGGTACGATATAAACATTAATCCGGAACAATGAGGATGTGGTAGAGGAGTAAGACTGGACTCACTCCAGTGACAACAACTACAGATCCTGCTCCGGAAGCACTCCTCAAATTCATTTCCTGCAGATGCAAAAACAGGATGTGTGGTCCAACATGTGGCTGTAGAAAGGCGGGTTTAAAATGCTCCATCATTTGCATCCACTGCAACGGAGACTGTGAAAATATCACCGAAGTTTCGATTGACGAGGAAACCGAAGATCCAGACCGCCGTTAACTATCTTTTCGCTACTGAAGAGGCTGCCGAAGAGGAGGATATCGAAGAGGATGATGACACTCAACCAATCCCAGAAATTGGCATTGATCAACCTGGTCCTTCCAGAACATCCAAACGATTAAAATTAGTTTTAAAATACACTTGTCGAGTAGGCCTACTGGGGAATCCACAATAAAAAAAAATGCGCCGTTTACTCTACCTCATGGTGGTGTGGAAACGAGTATAATTGATTACTAGTAGATAATTCGTAAATAATAAGTGCAATTTCCTGTGAAAAGGGCGCGTTTTTGCGAGTTTAAGAAATATGCCCCACTTTGATATAATATAGCTCAGAAACCGTTTGTTTAATAGAAAAATGTTTCAGACAAAACGTGTAGAGAATTCAGTCCTCTACAATTTTTGTAATAGGTACTTTTTGGATGGAAGCAACCGAAAAGGAGATAATGCCAAAAAACTGATTTTCATAAAATGGCGGCGTTTCCCAGGACAGTACGATGTTGCAAACTTAATATGTTGTTCAGGACGTAAATCTGAACTAACATGCCAAATTTCAAAACTCCCCGATTTAATGCAAGGTAGACTCCATTTTAGCTCCCCATTGATTGGACTACTGGGCGGATACCCTGTTCTGTGTTGCCAGAATGCAGTCTTTTCAATGAAACCTTTCTCAATCGGTATCTGATAGTAACCCGACTCTAAATCTAAGCTTGTAAAATATGGACACCCTTGCAGGTTATTTAATTGATCTTCTATCAACGATAAAGGATGCCTATCTTTTCTTGTGATAGTATTTAGCGCTCTATAATCAATGCACATTCTACTTTCACCGTTTTTCTTTATCACGAGTAGAATAGGACTTGCAAATGGTGAGTTGGATTCGCAAATAATGTCATTGCTTTTAAGGTTATAGATATGACAGTCGGTAAAGTCTGTATGTTACGGTTGAATCGTTCATCAAATCGATACGAATCTCAGCGGTGTTCGTTTTATCCAATTCTGCGGTGTTTAACCCGAAACATTCCAAGTATTTGTCTAATAAATTGTACAGTTTCTCTTTGTGTACATCAACTTTAATATGATCCTTTGGGATTTGCTCTAACATGAATTTATGAATGGCATTAATTTATAACCGTTTCTGCCTAATTTTCTGATCGATAGAGGTCTCTCCCTTAGCAATCTCGGCCCCCTTGCAAGTAATTTTCCTTTTCGGACTACAAGTGGAGTATCGGATAAATTGACTATTGGCACTCGGCCGCCAGTCGTACTAACTATACAGCGCGGTATACAATGCTCTTTCAATTCGTTGCCACGTACGCTAAGCTCAATGTATACTTCACCTTGATATTCCATTCTTACTGCTACCTAGGCATATCTGGCATGCTGTGGAGGGTTTACTGTTATCTCTGTTGACCATATGGGCACTTTCTGCAGCGGCAATTTCTCCACTTCCACCAGTACTGCCAGGGTCCTCCGCAATAGCCTCGCAGTATTATCTCTTTTCGACATGGAGGTCCTAGTTTCCGGAATTCTGTCAATGTTGTTGCGTTGGATTAACTATTAAGAAATAACTTCACTGTCTCTTTAGGGCGAAAACTTTTAATTCAGATCCCACTTCTGAACTGTAAGAACGCAGGTGAACGCTAAGGTATACCCTCCAAGCAGGGTTTATTAATAGATGTAGACGACGTAAGGAAAGGTATTGCTACGACAACGTCTCCGGAAGGAATGCCCGCAAGTGTCCCCTTAGCTACCCCAGGTCATGTCAGTCTGCTACCCTAACAAAGGGTGGGGGTAGGCCCGAATAGGCGATAGTCGGCCATGATCGGAAATGTCTATACAGATGCGGCTACACGCATACGCCATCAAATGTATGTGAGAGTGTGTGTGAGAGAATATATTCCTGGAATGTTTAGTTATGGTTTTCAAAATTAATAAAATATTTCCATTCGCGAAACGATTTCCCTCGCATTTATTTCTATCCTCAGACGCACTTGCTAATAAAAAGTAAAAATTCAGTGTAATCGGAGTTATGAATCTCAATAGTGGTAAATGTGACAGACGCTCCGTATAGTTTAATAATCGTTTGTATTTTTTTCGAATATCGAGATAGCGAACGGATGCAGTGCTATGTTTCTCTGGTTGCCTGTGCATGAAGAGGAGGAAAGGAGACGGCAGTATCTCGGAAGAATTGCCATCAGATAAGTTTAATTGCCATCTGACAGCTTTAACCTCACTTTCGATGGAAGGACAAATATCTTTGTGGTAATTCTATTTTTTGTTTTCAGCGTCATGCGAGCACGGGGCGAATCGATGGATGAACAAATAAATTTTATGTTTCTTCTCCATCAAAGCCGTGGCAGAAAAATAGCAGATGCAATGGAATTGGATCACAATAATCAAGTAATTACTTTAACATTATTTTTTCTCTATTGATATATTTCCTCCTTCGTACTATATTTTAAATAGTGAAATGCTGGATATAATTTTGTTATTTATAATTTGTTACAGAAATAAACGTGCTGCTATTCAATTCCACCCAGAAGGACTCCAAATCATGTGCGAACCCGAGGGGGTTTCTTTCGAACGAGGGATCGTCCACTTGTTGTTCCAAGAACCAGCTACTGCTGCCTCGAGTGCATGGACTTGCGTTCATCCTTCCAATCCACCCTACCATGGTCTTGCTGATTCTAACCTCTGTTGCCAGAGCCCGAATGCTCGTCGAAGGTTATTCCTTATTCTTTCTAGCACAGATCTATATTATGCTGCACCTGTATTCTTCTGGGACTTCCTAAAATATTTAATTATAAAAACCCCATATAATTCAGCTCTTACAAGTACAATCTTATCGAGCTGTACCTTATCGAGGAGATCTTTGGATGTAATGATTTCGAAATGTTTCTATGATATTTTGCAACATTCGCGAATTTATCGAGAAATATATTTTTCTAACATATATACGGTAGTATTCACGAATATTGCAAAATATCGCAGGAATGTTAGTAACAGAAAAGTTACTTGCAAAAACGTGCTTTGTGGGGTGTAAATGATTATACCAGAGGCGAAGAAGAGATGAAACAAAAGTGAGGTACATATACACTTCACGTTTGACAGGTCGGTATATAAGGGGGTTATTAAGTCTAGAATACCGAAAATTTCTCATTGTTGGGAGTTTTTTCACGGCTAAATGAAAAACCCGATTAAAGTGAAATTAACACAATATTTTTATTCATTCTTAAAGAACATTTTTTGATTTTTTCAGAATTTTAGAAAAAAAAATATTGCCGTTCCAGTGATTGAAGGTTTGTCTGGTAAAATCGCGCGGTCTCCTTCCGTACATCACTTTGGCCAAACTGGTTGATCTTTAACAATTTGGTAAAGTGCGTTTAGTTTTCAATATTATTTTCTATGGAATGAACTACTATGGATGAGAAAAAATCATTTGGTAGATTTTTATAGGCATTTTAATTTACAGTACAGAAAAAGCTTGAAATTTTAAGTAAACAGAGGCCTGTAATTATTGAAATAATCAACTTGGGGGCATAAGAGTAGTTCATTCCAAAGATATTGATAGTATAAACATTCCCTGAAAATTTCACATTAATCGGAGCTACAGTTTTTAAGATACAATGTACGGAAGATTAGAAAAAACATGTTTTGAGAAAGACAGGTTTCTATGAAAAGTTCTAGGTTCCAGCTCACATAAATCAAACAAAATGAACTCTCATAGCGGCGGCAATTTTGAAGATAGCGCTGTGCGGTCTTCACTAAAACTCCCCGAAAGAGTTCTACTTTCATAAAGCGCAAAAAAAATCGATTTTTCGAAAATTCTAGACTTCATAACCCCCGAAAGTTATTTAAAGCAGGAATAATTGAAACGAAAAGCGCATATTGCAATTAATGTACCATGGGTAATAGGCGCTCGGTGACAAGCCTGACATTCTCCGATGTCCATCGAGTCATCTTTTTACGGACAGGACACGAGCTAGGTCCTCTTCGGTTGCACCTGTACGAGATGACATGTCAGAAAATCGTGAGTCTTCATGGAAATCTTCTAACCTACTCGTTCTGCAGTAATACTTAATATCACTGGAAGTTGAAGCAACAGTTATTGACAAAAATCGGACACCGATTTTAAACTCTTGGGGAAACTCACCGAAGAAACCCGAATAATTATTTCTTCTCACTTGTACACATTATTCATCATTATTTACAAATAACCGATTTCGAGGTTATATGCTTCGATCTCCCGAATTGACAGCTACCGGAAGATCAGGGGGGCCTTTCTCAAGTCACTCGTATCTTTGCGTGCACGCAACTGAGCGAAGAGACCAATCATGATCAAGTATTCCGTTGCGGTGGGGGTCCTGATTGGTCTACTCGCTAAGAAACGTATACGCATCTTAGCGAGTTGACCAATCAGGACCCCCACCACAACGGAATACTTGATCTGCAACAGTTAATAGATGATTTTTATTCGCATTGGCATGTTTATGATGATATTTGCAATGAATGTTCTACTCGGACTGAAATGAGTCATAAGGTCAGCATCGAAGCTGTAAATGCTGTGGTAATAATTAAAATAAATTTATTTACGAGTAGGGGCGAAATTTCAGCGGTGCATGCAAAAGAATTTCTTAAAACTATTCCAACGTCTTGAGTTAATATATGTAACAACATATATACTGTCATAAGTGGTATCTTTACATGTGATGAAACAATTCGTCATGGTCATTGGAAGAGTATACTTAGAGTTGAAGGTAAAACGTCTTCATGGATTTCTGTAGACGACCAAAATATAAGAAAAATCTGATGGCCTGTAAATACGAAAAAGCGGTATGTTTTATTTCTCCAAAATACTAAGGCAAAGTGAAAAATATAAGGGCTCTCTAGTCTATAAATCCCTTTCAAAATACCACGAGAATAAATTAAAAGTAACGTGGTTATAATTAATTAAGTTGGCTGGGCAAAACTGAACCAGATGGCGCCACCGAGCCAAACACCTGCGGGCAAATTAAAACGGTTATAATATATTGCAGATTTGACTGTATCTGATGTGACTGGTAAAAAAATTATGAAAGTGAAACAGTTAAAGGAACCCCCCCCCCCCCCCCCTTCAAAACATCGACGATGTATGATAGCACGAATTAATAAAATAGCTCCCTTTCCAAAGTAATCATGTAACAACTTACGAATCACCAAAGATAATGAAAAAAATACGATAAAAACGTAATGAAATCATTACCGCCAAATTAATGAAAGCAAGTGTGTTGTCAAGGTATGTTGCGTTAATGAGAGAAATAGTAGGATAAAATTCCATACAATGGTTAACTGTGAATATATTCTCAGTTTCAGTGGAACTTGGTTTTTTTCCTCTATATTGTTTTTAGTCTTTGTAGCAAAGTTTACCATTGTATGGAATTATGTACTATTTCTTTCATTAACGCAACATACCTTGACAACACACTTGCTTTCATTAATTTGGCGGTAATGATTTCATTACTTTTTTATCGTATTTTTTTCATTATCTTTGGTGATTCGTAAGTTGTTACATGATTACTTTGGAAAGGGAGCTATTTTATTAATTCGTGCTATCATACATCATCGATGTTTTCAAGGGGGGGGGGATTTAATTTCTTTTTTCGTTAATTTTCTTTCGTGCTCTTTTGTCAGATAAATATGAAACATTTTTTTAAATGATAGAATGTGGTCAGTTATTATTATTGCCGAGTTCGGTTGTGTATTGAACTGAAGCGTGATATGAAGCTTATTAATATTATACATTTATTGTATGGTTTTTTTTATCTACTTACTTTAGTGGATAGAAAAAAAATACGCAACTGTACGCATCTGAAGCTCAAGACCGACTGCCTTTCGGGCGAAATTCCGTACACCGTGAGACAAAGGTTCGACGAGGTACCGACATATGTACCTCGGGGTACGGAACGCTGCGATAAAGCTGGCAACCATAAGGGCCTTTGCACACGACGCTTTTTAAATTAGCTGACGACGCGCCTTTTTGATGAGCGCGTTCGCTGCGCGTCATCAGCGCGTATTAGCAGGTTGTATTAGCAAGGATCGTGTGTAAAAGTCACAACTTGCCGACTGCCTTGCGTTTGCTGAGCGTCCTAATCGCGTATAACGCGCGTCGTCAGCTAGTTTAAAAAACGTCGTATGCAAGGGCCCTTAGTTGTGACGTAGGCATGGTTCTCAGGTAAGGAGACCCCTGGGGCCCCTTTCTCTAACTCACTCGCAAGAGAAACGTATACGTTTCTTATCCTAGACCAATCAACCCCCCACCACAACGGAATATTTGATCCTGATTGGTCTATTGGCAAGATGCGTATACGCAACTTTGCGAGTGAGTTAGAGAAAGGGCTCCTGATTGCTCTATCGCGTAGTTTCCGACAAGGCGGAGAAAAGAGCGGCGTGGCGCGTCACTACACATTCATTGTTGTCAGCCGACGTATCGCGTGTTAACAGTTTGAAAACAATTGAACATCGAATTTCGCAACTAGAGCGCACTCAATGATAAACGGAAATCGGTAAAAATGTTTTCAGCCTAGATGACTGATTTAAAAATTATGAATGATAAATAAAATCATCGACATGTAGTGATTTTATAATTAATGTTTCGATAATATTTACATTTTCCCCAGAACAATTCGTTCGTGAAAGAAGTCATAAAAATCGTAAATAAACAAACTATGCAGTTTATTCACCGTTTCAGTAATTTTAACGAATCGGTGCAAACCGGATATTATGTTCATAACATAGGCATTCGATTTGCACCGATTTGTTAAAATTATCGAAACAGTGAATAAACTGCACAGTGTTTACGGGCTGTAAGCCAACTCTAACTACCGACTCGATCTCTACCGGTATAAATGAAAAATTTATTCTGGTCTTTATCAATATATCATTAGAGAATAATCAATTTATATGGTGTAATTAAGCATAATTTTGGTTATAACCATACATATATTTATTGAGAAAATTCGATGTAAAAATTGAGGGGCGGAGGGGGCAGACATAAAGATACACGGGTTCTCGCTGCTCGCTTTACGCCGAGATGAACGAACATGCCTACTACACGCTCACTGTGTTGGTGTACGAAGCAGTACGGAGCGTTCTTTAAAGCCTTGTACGAACAGCGCGTTCCAGTGTGCGAGCCTTCGTACACACGTACATGATGTCCCGACCCGAGCAGAACCGCACAGTTACAGGGACCTTGAAATTTACCGTCGGTTGGGCTTTGTACAAATACCGACTGGTCACGAGTGGTCGCCACAAAGGGAAGAGTACGTGAGTATGAAGGCCGGATGGTGGTGACGCCAGCAGACTAGTGGCGAAAGCACGAAATGCCAAAACCAAATTTCGTATTGACTATTGAACGCAAAGGCGTTCCAATTCCTGTATAGATACTCTCGGTCGGAGGGTCGGTCGGACGGTCGGACGGTTTTATTAATTCGATAATCTCGACCAAGATTATTGATTCAGCGGATCTCCAACTGAGGCGGCAGGTTCTCTTCGCGCGGGAGAAGGACCTGTTTCCGTCGTCTGGTGGTGGCGACACCGTCGCTCGTCGTGGGTCGGCCGCTATAGCTGGTGGGAAGCGGCTGCAGAGGCTCCACAGCCACCGTTTTATATTAAATTTTGTATTTCAGTTCACTTCACTACATACAGATTCATAAATTAAGGTTATATTTTCCTTTTTGACTCCTGCAATGCCTACTATACTTTATAAAGTAAGCATTGACTCCTACCATATTTATATATTTCAAATCAGGCGGTAAATAAATGTGTTTAGCTCGGTGGCGCCTAAGTTTACTTCCTCGACCACCAGCCAACCTAATTGGCTGGTATCGGTATAAAATGTGAGACTCTAATTTTGTGGTAATAAAAAGCTATTCTTCTACATGTACGTATTTTCCTCATGAATAAATTCCAAAAAGTAGTGAAATCCCCCCACAAAAACAGATTCTCTGTAAAAAAAAAAGGCGGCATGTTCATTCAGTGCCAACAAAAATTGATACGTAAAATACTCTCCAAAAAAGATTTGAAATCAATTAAGATCGCCATGTTCAAGATTTATATATAAAAAGTAAAAGGCATCATTTGAAAGGAAAATTATTGTAAATCAAGTTACTAAAAAATTCGACTAAAAAAATTTATAAACAAATTTTAATAAAAAAGAACTGGCCGCGTTTTTTCCTTCAAAATAAAAAATTTAGACAGAATTATATTCGATGTTTATGCACTTATGATTTTAAATAAATTCATACACATATGATACCACCAGTATACCGAATGTCGCACGGGTAACCGATCAGGCGGGGGCCTTCTGAATTTCTCTGAATTTGACTTCGGCAGTGCAATTTATGAATCACTCTAGCACCGTCCAAGCACTGCCAATTATTCGGTATAGGGGACAAAATATGAAAACTTAAACGCGGGAAGTTCTTTTTTATTAAAATTTTTTTAGTCGAATTTTTTAGTAACTTGATTTACAATAATTTTCCTTTCAAATGATGCCTTTTACTTTTTATATATAAATCTTGAACATGGCGATCTTAATTGATTTCAAATCTTTTTTGGAGAGTATTTTACGTATCAATTTTTGTTGGCACTGAATGAACATGCCGCCTTTTTTTTAACAGAGAATCTGTTTTTGTGGGGTAATATATAGGGGAGAGGCTTGTATTGAAAATTGACCCCTTGAAATTTTGGCTTGCAGGTTGCCACCCTTAGAAAAAATGCTTAAAATGTAGAAAAACTCGAGTTAAAACACCTGATTCATTGAACTAATGAAAATATATTGGATTTTATTTGCCGTACGTGGCTGTGAACATGAAAAAATAATTGGAAATCGCCATGAAAAATCAAATTTACAAAATGGTATAGAATCATTCCAAATCATCATCCGAATCACATTTTGGGCAAGTGTGAACACTGAGACGCATATTGACACATTTCGCGTGAACAACTGTTTTGCATTCGTGGCACCATATCGATATTGTATGCTTTTGCAGTACTCTTCCTTGATTTATTATCAACTTTGATTGCTTTGATTACGACGAGTAATGCTTCAAAATCCTTAATGCCGTGCTCAGATTTTCTTCGTCTATGTGCTGCCATGCTAAAAATGTATCAAACATATGAAAAATTAACGAAAATATCATTGAAATGCAACCATTATGGCGGATATACGAAATTACTTGTGTGAGCGCGCGCGCGCGCGCGTGTGTGTGTGTGTATATATATATATACGTGCTTATGAAAAATGTCCCCCCACCCCAAATAAGAACCGTTCCTACGCCCCTGAGTAAACATCACTTATTCATGAAAAATAGCAATTGAGTGTAAATAAGCGAAAAAGAGAGGGGTGGCAACCTGCAAGGCAATAAAGGTGGCAACTTGCATTCTGACGGGATTTTGGAAAACATAAAAAAACATTGCCAATATTCATAATATGCTTGAATTCTGTTTGGATTATATGAATTGGTTAAGAAAATGACACATCACGAATATTTACCTTGAATTGTTGATGGAAATGATCAATTCACGAGCACAGGGAAAACACACAATTTTAATATTGGACTTACTTATGAGCAATATATTATACTTATACTCTGCTCAGAAAAGACAGTGTTTTTGCGTCTGTCCGTTTCAGAAGTGGATTGAAAGTAACAACCACTCTTGTAACGTCGATGTCAGTCACTTTTAAGGTTATGACACGGCTGGAATGTCAAAATACAGCAGGGGTGGCAACCTGCAAGCAATGGCAACCTGCAAGCCTCTCCCCTACGGAAAATATGTATACATGTATATGTCGTAGGCAAAAAGTAACTTTAGGCAAATATCTTTCATGGCTTCGCTCGCTCCGCCGATTCTAGCCTAACCTAACCTAATCTAACCTTACCAAATCTAATTTATTTATATTTCAATGTGTTATGTTAGGTTAGGTTAACCCCCCCCCCCCTCCGTGGTCGGCCACCTTGACGTGGTGGGGGGGCCCAGACTGCGAGCCGTTGGGTTCTCTGGTTTAATCCTCCCCTCCACTGAATAAGAGGCGGGGAGGACGCCCAGGACAACCCACGGGAGCAGTCTGCTAAGAGCCGACCGATCCCCCCGTAGGGGGGGATCACCCTGGGTGGCGGGGTGGGGGGTCACCGGTGTCTCCCCGACCTTACGGAGGAGCCCAAGGTCAAGGTGTGGGCAACCGTGCCGAGGACCCGCGTGGCACCAGGGTGTGATGTTACGAACGGTGCCTTCGGGGTACCAGGCCGAACCCCGTCGTATGCAGGCCTTGCGACGGTAACCGGGGCTCTGCCGTCGTGAACGGTTATTTCCCTAGGCTTTCGTGGGAATCAAAATGAGCACCAAAAATTCTATTGACGAAGTTAAGGCATTGGATGAGGAAGCTAGCCATGGAAATGTTTCCAGGAGGAGTTCGAGGAGGGGTTCGAATGAGTCTCTCTCCCTCTCTGAAGGCCGGGTAACTGATGGGCCTCAGGACCCGGAGGAGAATGTGGTAGGGCCAGAGGAAGATTTCCTGGCTGGGATTGAGGAAAGGGATAGACCGGAAACGGTCGCCCAGATCCCCTCCAAAGGAATGAAGGATGGGTCCATGGAGGTGGACTCGCCTCTTGTTAGGGGCAAGGTTGCTCGGAGAAAGAGATTGAAGTCGTCCACTTCGGATTCGAATAGCGACCGGGAGGAGATGACCCCCCGGAAGGTACTGACAAGGAAGGCCAAGTCTGCCCGCGGTCAGCATGCCAAGAAGGGGCCGTCTGACCGTGAGCGATCCGACCGCGAATACAACGCTACCTATGCGGATATGAGTTCGGAAGATGATCCTGAACCCTGCGAATACAGGAGTATGGACGCTGTTGCGGTAGGTGAAGTCTTGTAGCGATCGCTTGCGCGAATTGAGTTCGTTATGACCAAAAGTGGCAACCTACAGGGACGTATGAACGGTTACCTGAGGGTTGCCAAAGAGCGTCTTGAGGAGGGTCTTGCCAGGAGGGTTGAAAAGGCGGCGGAGAAGGGTGATCCTGCCTTTATAAAGGGTAAAAATGATGAGCTCACCCGGAAGCTTGCAGAACAGGAGAGATTGATTGCTCACCTAAGGGCGGAGGTCGAAGCGTCCCGGGCTTCCCGGGCCTCCCCGACCTCCCCCCCTCGGAAGAAGCCTCGCAGTCTGCGATCCGAGTCGGAGGTTGAGCTTGAGCGGGGAATGCCCCCTCCAGTTCCCAGAGGCGCGGTCCCCAGAGGCTCGGTCCCCCCACCGGAACTGCGATCCGAGTCGGAGGTTGAGCTGGAGCGGGAAATGCCCCCTCCAGTTCCCAGAGGCTCGGTCCCCAGAGGCTCGGTTCCCCCACCGGAACTTGATAAAAGTAGGAGAAAAAATGGTGGAGCGGGCAGTAAGAGTAAAAAAGGCCCTGGGCCCTCTACCTCTACTGCGGGATGTTCTGGGGTGGTCTCTGCCCCAGTCAAATCCCCCTGTGCTATTGTAGCTCAGAGTTCGGTGGTGGCTAACCGCCCTTCTCAACCTAGATCAGATCTAGCCATATATTTGGACCAAATAGACCGCCAGATGAAAACCCTCGCGGACCTCAGGAAGGATATCCTAGCGAGCGCGGCTCATGCCCGGGACTCCTCCAGTTCGGAGGCGGCCCCGGTGGTGGTACGGAACCGCGATCAGCCTAGGATCACTAATGTTGAGATCCCGAGAGTGAACCAATTCAACCATTTCAATTGGATGCCACGGTCTCCCCTCCGCTTGAGAGGCGCACGGCTGGCGAGTCCCCCTGGCAGGAGGTCTTAACCTCTAGCCAGAAAAGGAAAAGGAAGAGAGCTAGGAGGGCTAATGCCCTGCAGGAAGCGTCCAATGGGAATTCCAATCCAATGGCTTCGGATAGTGGGCCTTCCCGGCAGCCTCCGTCTAAGGGGGTTAAGAGGAGGGTTCCTAAAACAGCGGTGGTTACAATCACCGGGAAAGAGACTAACTTCTCCTATGGTGGTGCCTTATTGGAGGTCCAGGAGAAAATCTCCTTAGAGGAATTGGGTATTGACGAACCGAAGACCACGAAGTCCCAGACCCGGGCGGTTAAGATCACTATTGGTGGGGACCAGGCTCGGGACAAGGCTACCCAGCTGGCAAGCAGGCTGGCGGCCTTATTCGAGGGGAGGGCGGTTGTCTGAGCTCCGGTCAAACTTGCCGAATTGAGAATCCTGGAACTGGATGATTCTGCCACCCCGGGGGCGGTGGCTGCTGCGGTTAGCCGTATTGCGGGCTGCGCTCCGGAGGCAGTTAGGGTAGGAGCAATCAAACCAATGCGCAGAGGACTTTACTTGACATGGGTCAAGCTCCCGATTGAGGCCGCGGTTAAAGCGGGTGCGGTTGGTAAGATGCACATCGGCTGGACCGTTGCCAAAGTCGACCTGATGAAGGCACAACCGATGCAGTGCTTTAAATGTTGGGGCTATGGCCATGTTCGGGCGACCTGCACGAGCCTGATCGATAGACATGGTTCCTGCTTTAACTGTGGCGCTCCCTGGCACATTTCGACTGAATGTACCTTTGAAGCAAGGTATGTAATATGTTTTGGGGCAGGGAAGCCATTTAATCACCGTATGCGTGGCCCTAGATGCCCTGCTGCTGAGGGAAAGACTACTCAGGTTCGGGGGCCCGATACTCCCCGACATGATAATGGCCAGGCTGGTCCAAGTAAATCTCAATAGGAGCTCAGGTGCTCAAGACCTGTGCATGCAAAACATGCGGGAGTGGGGCGCAGATATAGCAATCATTTCTGAGCCTCATCACGTCCCTTCGGCCTCCGCCTTATGGCTGGCTGACCATACTGGTTTAGCCGTCATCTTTTGGCGGAACACGGCCCCCGCCCCCTGTGTCCTTCGACACAGAGGGCGGGGCTTCGTGATGGCTATGTGTGGTGGGGTGGCAATTATATCATGCTATTTCTCCCCCAATCTGTGCATTGGGGAGTACGAAAAGGCTCTGGATGAGCTTAGGGACGAGGTACGCTGTCTTGAGGGTGTTCCTTTACTGGTGGCCGGCGACTTCAATGGGAGATCCCAGTCCTGGGGTTACCGGGACACCAACCCCCGAGGAGAGAGGGTTCTTGACCTCGCGGCAGAACTTAACCTGAGTCTGGCCAACGTGGGCATCGCACCTACTTGCGTTCGAGCGAATGGAACCTCTGTTGTGGACTTAACCTGGGCTTCGGCCAACCTCATCAGGCGAATTAGTGACTGGAAAGTGTTGGGGTTGACGAATTCGAGTCACTCTCTGACCACCAGTACATCAGCTTCGTTCTGAAGTCCTCCCAAAGGGCTGGCAATGAGGAAGGAGTGGCCAGGCCTGGAAGGCAGGATCTGGGCCCAAAGTGGTCCAAGGCCACTTTTGATGAAGATATGTTCCGGGCCGCTCTTGCGGTTGGTTCTTGGAGGCCGGATGCCCTTGACTTGGCTTCTGATCTGTCAGTGAACGAATGGGCCCAACAGCTGACTGCGATGGTATCGGATGCTTGTGACGTTGCGGCGTCTCGATCTCGGGGAGATACTGGTTCCCGGAACATTTACTGGTGGTCCCCCGAATTGACAGAACTTAGGCGTCTATGTGTTGCAGACCGCAGGAAGCTGCAGCGGGCAAACCGCAGGCGGACCTGCGATCCCGCATTTTTGGAAAGCCTTAGACTGGCCTATAAGAATCATCGTCAAGCGCTCCATAGGGTGATACGCAGGGCTCGTGCTCTTGCCTGGGATCGGCTTGTACAAGACCTGGATATCGAGCCTTGGGGAAGGGCTTACAAAGTGGCCATGGGGAAATAGAGAGCTACCTCCCATTCGGCGACGGAGACGATGTCTCTAGCTGATGCACACGAGGTCATTGACTCGCTCTTCCCGGGCGCCCCAGTCAACATTTCTAGAAATGTGGGTCGAGATCCCCCTCCCTCGTCTCTGGAGAACGAGGAGGAGACTGCGATGCATGCCCACACTGCGTGAGGAAAGCGCTAGTAAAGAAAAAACCCAAGGCTTTTGCCCCGGGCCCGGACGGTATCCGTGCAGCCTGGATGGTTAAGGCTACGGAGGCTACCCTAAAAGAATTGGGGAAGATATATGATAGGTGTCTCGAGTGTGGGCGTTTCCCTCGTATCTGGAAAACAGCGAGTTTGGTCCTGATCCCGAAAGGTGATACGGGTAAATTTAGGCCCATTTGCCTTCTGGATGATGCCGGCAAGGGTCACGAAAGGACCATTATTGGTAGAATCCAGGGGGCACTTGGAAAAACGCCCGGACGTGGTCTTTCACCGCACCAATTTAGGTTCAGGCCCGGACTCTCCACCTTGGACGCGATGTTCGTGGCCAGAGGCTTTGTCGCGGAAGGTGAGGTTGTAATGGCGGTTGCGATTGACATCCAAAACGCATTCAACTCCCTTCCGTGGGATAGCATTATAGCCCAAATGTGTGTGAGGCATAAGGCTTTGCCTCGGTATCTGGTTACGATCATCCGCGACTATTTGCACGAGAGGACCGTCCGCTTCCGGGGAGAAGATGGGGAAATCCACACTCGGGATGTCAAGGCTGGTGTTCCACAGGGCTCTGTTCTGGGGCCGCTACTGTGGAACATCGCCTATGACCATGTTCTGTGCGCGGACATTCTTCCTGGATGTAGAATTGTGGCGTATGCAGACGATACCCTGGTTCTGGCGCGTGGCAGGAACCCCCGTATGGCCTCGCTGCTTGCGACGCGGCAGGTTGGTGCGGTAATGTACCGAATCAAAGAACTAGGGTTAAAGACTGCCCCCAAGAAGACTGTGGCGATGTTGTTCAGTGGTAGGAACTATGCTGATCGCGGTACCGTTTTTGTGGAAGGCGAACTCATATCCGCCAAGCATACTATGAGGTATCTAGGCGTGATATTTGACGGCGCACTTTCGTTTCGCCCTCACTTCGAGATGATCAAAATGAAGGCCGAGAAAGTCGTGAGAGCTTTGTGGAGCCTCCTCCCGAATTTACGTGGACCTCGAGAACCGAAGAGGCGATTGTATGCAAATGTAATACATTCTATTATACTCTACGGGGCGCCGCTTTGGAGCCACCGACTTAGCGCTTTCGCCAGCTATAAGGGGCCTCTTCTGGCGGTCCAACGCAGGATGGCCCTCAGGGTGATATGTG
Organism: Xiphydria camelus; assembly: GCA_963678675.1. Taxonomy (NCBI): domain Eukaryota; kingdom Metazoa; phylum Arthropoda; class Insecta; order Hymenoptera; family Xiphydriidae; genus Xiphydria; species Xiphydria camelus. The sequence goes on from OY783191.1 coordinate 14,915,313, forward strand.
CATATCGCACGCTCTCTCTGGAGGCCACCTTGCTTCTAGCTAGGATTCCTCCTATACACCTCTTGGCTGAGTGCCTCAGGAGGATTCACGAAAGAATTGTGGCCCAACGGGCTCTAGACGAGGGGTTGCGGGCTAAAAAAGTCGACATTGTGAAGATTGCTAAGGCGCTCACCAGGGTCCAATGGAGGATCCTGTTACAGGGTGCCAATGTCCCAGGAGGCAGGGTGCATGATGCCGTCCTCCCAGTTTTCGAGAAATGGTCGGACCGGAAGCACGGTTCGCTGGGCTTCCATTTGACCCAGCTTATGGGTGGGCATGGATGTTTCGGGGAGTTTCTCTTCCGAATTAATAAGAAGGAGTCTCCCCGGTGCCACCATTGTCCTGCGGAGTTTGACTCGGCTGAGTACACTCTTAGTGAGTGCCCAGCGTGGGAAACAGAGAGGGCGGTGTTACGCACCAAGGTTGGGAATGCATTATCATGGGAGGCCCTGTTACCTCTCATGATTGAATGCAAGGAAAAGTGGGCCTACGTTGCACGTTTTGCAGAGGGAGTTCTAACTCGGAAGCAGGTTGCGGAGAGGGAAAGAGAGGCTAGGGGTCGTAACCGCTACCGCTAGCCGTTTCATAGTGCCTACGACGTTATCCTGAACTGCGACGTGTGCCAATACCGTTGTGCCTGGAGGCTGGGGGTTTTCCGCCCACCCCTTCTTGGCCACGGCTTGCGCCTATTGGCACAATAATCTAAGCTTAGTTTATAGGGTTGTCACCTTGGTAGGGCTCTCCCTTCCGACGTGTGGGACATGAGTAGCGCGCAGCTTATATCTCCAGTGTCGGCTGGTCTCCCTACCCTTTTGGTGGGTACCCGATATGGCCCTGGTGTTGAAACATTTGGGTATTTGATGTGCGGTAGACATTGTTTTTGATGTGTAAACATCTATTACGGCGGCATGAGGGTAAACCTCGGGAAATGGGACGGAAATGTGAAGCCGGATGTGATTAGTGCGCAGTGATTCGTGCGCAGCTACTTCAGCGCTTGCGGCCTAGAGTGGTATTACATTTTCTTGTCGACGATGTCGATATAGTAAATCGCCATACAACCTACTAATAGCGCAGCTAGCATTGGTGACGCACACAAGCCTAGTCACTTTCTCCTAGCTTCCCCACGCGCTCCGTAAACAGCTAACACTTGTATCTCTGTCTAAATAATCTATATATACCATAATACCGTATACCGCACGTCCCGTAAGAAACGCAACAAGCGACATTTTTCTTCGGCAGTATTTGCCGACGGTGTTTGAGTCTTTTATACCGTATGTATCATCCCAAATTAAACAAGCAGAGATACCGACATTGTCGAAACTTTACCGACGGTCAAGAATTTTATAGTTAGAGTTGGCTTGAGAAGAGTGCGCTGTGTGTGCTGCGTGAGAGCGAAGTGTCAAACGTCTGATTTCCCGATAGCTGTCAATTCTGAAAATCGAAGTATTGAATAATAGACGAAACACTTCGACCTCTTGAATTAACAGCTATCGGGAAATCAAACGTTTGACACTTTTCGCTCTCACGCAGCACACACAGCGCACTCTTCTCAAGCCAACTCTAACTATAAAATTCTTAACCGTTGGCAAAGTTTCGGCAATGTCGGTATCTCTGCTTGTTTACCCTGATAGCAAAGTGGTGCCACCGTGACTACACACTACTTTCACGCGGTGAATTCGAGTGCATGCACTGGGGTGTCCATCTGGACGTCCAGCGTGAAGCCACACTGCAGTCACGCAGTTTAAGTACGATGGTAAAAGTAGAATTTTGCAAAAAGGGAGCGATAAAGTAGGATTTCCCGCCTGCCTTATCCACCTACTAGAGAGTGTCGATATTTTTTTCCCAAACCCGACCCGGCCCGGACTCGAACCTGCGTTGTTTATGAGACTGGGAACGCTTCTCGCATTCTACCAATTGCGCCATCGACTCTTTGTGGTGGGAGTCGCGACTAAGAGAGTTATACATATAATATATCAATACCTGAAAGCAACTCCTGTGAGTAGTGAGATAAGCCCGAAAGCCGATTTCGAGCTATGTCAAACGTAAGCTAAAACCGGCCTTTATAAAATGCAACACTGAGATTTCGCAGTGTTGCATTGTGTAAAGGCCGGTTTATATATATCTCATTAAATTTTTAAAAATAGTTTGATACTTTCTTATTCAAAACAGTAGCGATTATGATAATTATTCATTCATTATTTATGGAATAATTCAGTACAATTTGCACTGTTTGAAACATCATTATAATATCAATTTTGTTATTGATGTGTAAACATCTATGCTATGGCTCTGCGGTAGGACCTTCCTGGGAAATTGAGCGTCAGACGTAAGCCATGTAGATGTGACTGCGTCGTGTGTGTGTGGCGCTACTCCGCATACTATTCGCGCAAGCTGGATTATCTCAACGGGAAAACATTTTAGAGAAAAATGTTTAATACAAAACTTTAAGGATTTTCCCTTGGCTACCCAGTGGTCGTATTGGATTTGACCTTGACCGTGACCTTTAAGTTAATATCAAATGCCTTCCTAAACCGTTCATCCGATTGCGATGAAATTTTGGGAAATGGTTGGACGCATGCCCGCGAAGGTTTCCGAGTTAGTAAATCTTATACAGGGTGTTCAAAAAGTCCCGGTACTGATGATTATTATGCCTTCCTAAACCGTTCATCCGATTGCGATGAAAAGTTGAGGAATGGTTGGACGCATGCCCGCGAAGGTTTCAGAGTTAGTAAATTTTACACAGGGTGTTCAAAAAGTACCGGTACGGATGATTATTATGCCTTCCTAAACCGTTCATCGGATTGCGATGAAAATTTGGGGAACAGTTGGACGCATATCCGCGAAGGTTTGAGTTAGTAAATCTTATACAGGGTATTCAAAAAGTACCGGTACGGATGATTATTATGCCTTCCTAAACCGTTCATCCGATTGCGATGAAACTTTGGGGAATGATTGGACGCATGCCCGCGAAGGTTTCTGAGTTAGTAAATCTTATAAAAGGTGTTCAAAAAGTACCGGTACTGATGATTATTATGCCTTCCTAAACCGTTCATCCGATTGCGATGAAAAGTTGGGGAATGGTCGGACGCATACCCGCGAAGGTTTCTGAGTTAGTAAATCATATACAGGGTGTTCAAAAAATACCGGTACGGATGATTATTATGCCTTCCTAAACCGTTCATCCGATTGCGACGAAAATTTGGAGAACAGTTGGACGCATATCCGCGAAGGTTTGAGTTAGTAAATCTTATACAGGGTGTTCAAAAAGTACCGGTACGGATGATTATTATGCCCTCCTAAACCGTTCATCCGATTGCGATGAAAATTTTGGGAACAGTTGGACGCATATCCGCGAAGGTTTCTGAGTTAGTAAATCTTATACAGGGTGTTCAAAAAGTCGAACTATACTTGACCTAAATTTGACCTCCGGTGACAATAAAGGTAACATGAAAAAAATGGTTAAGGACACATTTGAACGTGAAAAAAAATTAATTTGACCTTGATATAACCTTGAAGGTCATGGTCAAGGTCAAATCCAATATAACCATTGCGTAGCCCGGAAAAAATACTAAAAGTTTTGTATTAAAAATGTATTTAAACAATGGTGGACGGACAAAATCAATCCACAATCTGCCCGTGCGAAGCCGGGACGGGCTGCTAGTAAGTTATAAATCTAATATAATAATAATAAATATTTTATTATAGAAGAAATTAAACTTCTTTATGTCGAATTACGACGTCATATTCCCCAATTAAACTCGGACCGCAGATAATTGTAAGATGTTTACACATCCTCCGTGAGTACAACGGCACTCACACCTTTTTTCTTCTGATGTCCTGACGCAGACACTGGCATGGTAGCTAGGAGAGTGTCAACTCACCCCCCTCGAGAGCGATTTCTACAGCTTGGCCCTCGGGTCGTTTCCGGGAGCTCTCGGCTTGAAGGGGATTTTTCGGCTGGAGGTTAGGTTTAGTGGGTAGGGGGCCCCCGTATTGCACTCGCGGGCAAAACATACTGCGGCGGGGTGTCTCGAGTCCCACACGGCCCGGGGTATTGCCGCCCGAGTGTGCGTGAAAAGCATTCCCCCTCCTTAAAAAAAAAAGAGGTTAGGTTCCCCTTCGTGGTCGGCCACCTTGACGTGGTGGGGGGGGGGGGGCCAGACTGCGAACCGTTGGATTCCCTGGTTTAATCCTCCCCTCCTCTGAATAAGAGACGGGGAGGACGCCCAGGACGACCCACGGGAGCAGTCTGCTAAGAGCCGACCGATCCCCCCGTAGGGGGGATCACCCTGGGTGGCGGGGTGGGGGGCCACCGGTGTCTCCCCGACCTTACGGGGGAACCCAAGGTCAAGGTGTGGGCAACCGTGCCGAGGACCCGCGTGGCACCAGGGTGTGGTGTTACGAACGGTGCCTTCGGGGTACCGGGCCGAACCCCGTCGTATGCAGGCCTTACGACGGTAACCGGGGCTCTGCCATCGCGTACCCTTAGTTCCCTAGGGTTACGTGGGAATAAAATGAGTAATATTAATAAAAAGTCAGCTGAGGAGATTAAGGTGATGAGCGAGGGTGAAAAGGTAGTGGGCGAGAGTGTCGCCTCAAGGAGTGGATCCTGGAGTGGCTCTCGGCATGACTCGACAGAGTCACTGCCCCGCTATGAGGCCTGGGCTACTGATGGGTATCAGGGCCCGGCGGGTACTGGGACTGAACCTCTGGTACGGATTTTATGACTGGGATAGAGGAGAGAGACATGGTGGGTGTAAGTGGTGTGCCCACCCCCACCCCGACCCCTCTCCCTGAGGAAAGTAGGGAAATGTCTATGGAAGTAGGCTCTCCTATTCTTGTGAACAAGCGTATTAGGAGGAAATGAATCAAATCCTCCACTCCGGAATCAGAGAGTGACCGGGAGACCATGTCTGCCCCCACCAATAGGAAGACCCTGTTCAGAAAGGCAAAAAATATGAATAAATCAGATCGTCCTAAAGACGCCAAGGAGGGACAGTCTGATCGGGAACGATCTGGCCGTGGGGAAAGCGCTACTGATGTCAGTGGGTGTTCGGAGTCGGAACCTGAGCCTGGCGAATATCGACGCATGGATGCGGTTGCTGTCGGCGAGGTCCTTAGGCAATCTCTAAAGAACATTGAACATGTTCGCACCAGAGTGGTAATCTACAGGGGCGCATGAATGGTCTCCGGATCGCTAGATGCCGTCTGGAGGAAGGCCTTGCTACTCTGGTGGAAAAGGCGGCTGAAAAGGGAGACCCGGCCTTTGTCAAGGAAAAGAACAAGGAACTCTCCCGCAAGGTTAAGGAACAAGAGAGAATTATAGCCCGTCTTAGGGAGGAGATCGACGAAGCCCGGGCAACCCGGGTCCCCCCGGCCTCCCCCCCTAGGAAAAAGGCTCGAAGTCTGCGATCCGACTCTGAGATTGAGATGGAGCGGGAAATGCCCCCCCCTGTTCCCAGAGGCTCGGTTCCTTTATAGGATACCGACAAAAGCAAGAGGAAAAACGGAGGAGTTGGAAGTAAAAGTAAGAAGACTTCCGTCCCTCCCACCCCTGTCGCGGGATATTCAGGTGGCATGGGTGTCCCTGTTGGACCCCCCTCCTCCGCTCCTGACAGGAAGTCGCCTTGTTCAACCCAGGCCGGAAATGGCCGCCTACGTGGACAAGATCGACCAGCAAATAAAAACTTTGGTAGCCCTCAGGAACGAGATTCTTGATGGATCAAATCGGACACCGGGTCTTCCTCGATCGGAGGCAGCTCCGGCTAAAGGTCGTGGATATGAACAACCCAGAATCACCGAACATACTAAACTGGGTGAACCAATGCAACTGGATGCTGCTGCCTTTCTGCCTCTCGAGGGGCGCTCTGCTGGTGAGGATGTATGGCAAGAGGCTCTTACACCTCGGCAGAAAAAGAGGAAGAAGCAGAAGGCAAAGGCTTCTGTGGCGGGGGCTGCAGGACCGTCCAACCCCCAGACGTCTGGTGGCAAGTCGCTTGGGTAAGCTACCCCTAAAAAGATTCGTAGGAGAGTTCCCAAAGCGGCGGTTGTAACCATCACTGGGAAAGAGGAAGGCTTTTCCTATGGCAAGGCCATTCTGGAGGCCCAGAAGGAAATTTCCCTGGAAGAACTGGGTATTGAAGAGCCCAAAATAACTAAGACGTAAACCCGCGCGGTTAAGATTGCTATAAAAGGCGACCAAGCTCAAGAAAAAGCCTCCCTGCTTGCGTCCAGTCTGGAGGATTTTTTCGGTGAAAGAGCTCGGGTTCGGGCTCCGGTTAAAATGGCCGAAATACGTATTTTGGAACTCGACGACTCTATCACCCCCGGGGCGGTTGCTGTGGCGGTAAGCCGAATTGCGGGCTGTTCCCCGGAAGCTATTAGAGTCGGAGCCATTAAGCCCATGCGCCGAGGGCTTTTCATGACCTGGGCTAAGCTTCCGATAGAGGCTGCAGTCAAGGCTGGTAATGCTGGAAAAATGCGAATCGGCTGGACTGTGGCCAAAATTGAATTGATGAAGGCGCAGCCTCTTCAATGTTATAAATGTTGGGGTTATGGCTATGTCCGGGTAACGTGTTCGAGCCAAGTGGAAAGGCACGGCTCCTGCTTTAACTGTGGGGCCTCAGATCACATTGCCTCAAACTGTACCTTTGAGGCTAGATGTGTTATCTGCTTCGGGGCGGGCAAACCGTATGACCATCAGATGGGTGGCCAAAGATGCCCGGCAACTAAAGGCGGAAACACTTGGGAACGGGGGCCCGAGACTGAAGGACCCAACAATGGCTAGGTTCTTACAAATAAATCTGAATAGGAGCTCAGGTGCCCAAGACCTGTGTTTACAAAACATGCTGGAGTGCGATGTTGATGTGGCCCTGGTATCCGAGCCTCATCATATTCCCCCGGCGACCACCCTCTGGTTAGCTGACTGGACTGGATTGGCTACAATTGTATGGCGGGGCACGGCCCCCTCCCTCTGTGTCCTTCGTCACAGAGGGCGGGGCTTTGTGGCGGCTACTTGTGGGGGAGTAGTGGTGATATCATGTTACTACTCACCAAACCTGTATATAGGGGATTATGAAGAGGCTCTTGACGAGTTACGCGACGAGATACGCCGACACAACGGGTCCCCCTTACTAGTTGCCGGCGACTTTAACGGCAGATCGCGGTTCTGGGGCTGCCGGGACGACAACTCCCGCGGCGAAAGGGTTCTCGACCTTATGGCGGAGCTTGATCTGAGTTTGGCAAAAACTGGTTCTATTCCTACCTGTGTTAGGGCGACCGGAACATCCGTTGTCGATCTGACCTGGACTTCCTCTAACCTTATTGGGCGAATCTGCAACTGGAGGGTGATCGAGGGTGAACAGCATGAGTCACTCTCTGATCACCCATATATCTCCTTTGACATTAGTCCCATCCAACGGGCTGGCTTCCATGGCGCTGACGACCAGACCAGAAGGCACGGTAAAGGACTAGGTCCCAGGTGGTAAAAAAAACATGTTCGATGAGGATATGTTTCGGGCTGCCCTGGCCGTTGGATTCTGGAGACCCGATGCCCTGGACATTGCTTCGGATCAGTCGGTGGATGCCTGGGCTCACCAACTGATCAGGATTGTTACCGAGGCGTGCGATATCGCGGCCACCCGGTCAAATGGGGTTCTTGGTTCTCGAAACATCTTCTGGTGGACACCTGAGCTGGCAGAGCTTAGGCGTTTTTGTGTGGCAACTCGTCGCAGGTTGCAACGGGCTAACCGCAGACAACCCGGCGACCCTTCTTTGGACAATCTCCGTGCGGAGTACAAAAAGAGCCGCCACACGCTCCGCAGGGGGATTCGCCGGGCTCGTGCCCTTGCCTGGGCCCAGATTGTGGATGAATTGGACATTGACCCCTGGAGTCGGGCTTATAAAGTGGCTATGGGGAAGCTGAGAGCCAGCACCCCATCAGCTACCGAAACGATGCCCCTGGCTGATGCCCACAACGTTATTGACTCGCTTTTTCCAAGCACTTTTGTGAATATTTCACCAAATGTGGGACGGGATCCTCCCTCCCCTCACTGGCTTGGAAGCAACAAACCTTTTACGGCCATGACCACGCTTTGTGTTCGACGGTCATTGGTCAAAAAGAAGGCTAAGGCCTCTGCGCCTGGCCCTGATGGGATTCGCGCAGCGTGAGCTGCGGTAGCCCTTTTTGCGAGGAATGTTCTCACTCGGAAAGAGGTGGCGGAACAGGAGAGAGAGGCAGCGGGTCGTAACCGCTAATCTCACCTATCTAAAGCGTCTGCCCTTGAACGACCCAAATTCGGCCCGTGCCAGTTCCTCTGAGCCAGGTATGTGGGGTTGCCCACCACTCCATTGGGAGTGTCCCTGGCCAGGGGCCTGCGTCCGCTGGCACGATAATCCAAAAGTGGACCAATTTTGATGATACTAGTGATAAGGTTGATCGCGGCTGCCTGACGGTCATGAGTTGAGCGCGGCTCATGTTTCCCGTTGTCAGCTGCTTTCCTTACCCTTCCGGTGGCAAACCATGTTCTACATCTCATGATCTGATAGTCAGTGGCGCTCAACAACGACAGCGTCATTATGGAGGTCGCAGGCAAATCATAAATTCGGAGAGCGACGAGCTCATCCCCTCGAGAGTGATCCTGCAGCATGGCCCTCGGGTCGTTTCCGGGAGCTCTCATCTTAGGGGATTTTTCGGTCGGTTTAGTACACGCAAATAGTACTTTTTAGAAGAAATAATTTATAAAGTTTTCATATTACGTAAATTATGTTCCTAATGGGAGTAGGAATAAATCCCCAAAAAGTTCCCACGTGGCCGATGTCCGCAACATCCCTTATTTTGCAAAAAACCACCCCCGGATGGTACATCGTGCCGGTTCTTCTCAATTTCCTCGTAAACTGTTATTCAAACATAAAAAATGTATAGAACCAAAAATGTTCGCCATTAAATTCTACACAAAAACTGTTCTATAAGCATTTTAGCTAATCCTCTCTGAATTTCCGCAAATAACGTTCAAAGTTAGGTGTAGTTTTTAGCATGTAAAATGTGGCTTTAATATTGTAGTGATTTTCATAGTTCTAGTGCTATAATATCACTACATAAGTATTATCTAAGTCAAATTTTAAAATTTGAAAGGGATTTTAGAGCATTATAACTATGCATTTTCTAATTTGAGCTCATTTCCACACCACCCATGAGGTAGAGCTCCCGGAGCGTTATTTTAAATGATGTCCCCAATAGGCCTAATCCACTAACATGTTTGTTTTTAATTCATTTGTTAGGTCCTCTTCATTTAATATCTTCTTAATATGTATAAAATATCTCGTCAGGTGGTGCATTGAACCAACCCTGTCCATGGCAGTTGGAGCACATGTTTGAACAATGTAATCCAAGTCTAAGACATGCACATCGCTTACCACAACTCTTTTTACAGCTGCACGATATAACTTTCAGAACAGAAATCGGAGCCGGTGCCACGGTAGTAAAAACTGGTGATAAAATGTTGCCCATTTTTTTCCAACCCCACTGCGCGTTGGCTGTATATCTTTTCCTCGCCAAGATTGACTTTGGTGAAATATCCGGTAAGAATGCTGTTTTAATGCTGCAGATGTTGGTGGCAATCTAGACAAAATTACGGCATGATTGGATTGGCCAACCAACTTATTAAAATAAATCAATCTATAGCTATTCAAAGAAGTTTCTTTCCGTTCAGCTTTATATAACGCAAGTGTGAATTTCTCACCAGCACTTTCAATTTGCTCTTTCGTAGATTGAGAACTATTGAAAATATATACATCTTCCAAATCCTTTCTCTTGCTTAATATGTTTACGATTTGAGATTTGCCTTTTCAGAAAAACGCAAAAGTGGTATCACAACCACTAAACGCATGTGCAAAAAGAACAGTTTCTTTAATATTTTTACTAACATTGGATGATTGCATATCAGAAGATCTATAAATCCTTTTCTTTATATTTCCTTGGGCTGGTTTCAAAAACAAAATATCCTTATCTTGAGGAGCAAGAGCAATATAAGAGAAAGAAGATCGACATTCTGACCAACTACAACCACAGTGTCGTGTTGACTTGATAGATCGATGGCGGTTGTAACGATTAGTAAGTCAGCATCGTCTAAAGCAGTAAGAGTATTAATATTCTCAGAATTTAGCCTCTCGACAAGTTTAGAAATTAAACGATCTTTGTTAGCTATATTACTTAACAATATCTAAGTTAGTTATATTACTTATTAATATTAAACTTTGTTAGTTATATTACTTATTAATATTAAATGGGAACTTTGTAGGGTTTTGTTCCTGATCCCATTAGGAAAATGTATACGTAATATGAAAACTTTATAAATTATTTCTCCTATTCCATGTTTATACGTCTAATTTACGTGTACTAGTTAGGTTTAGTGGGTAGGGGGCCCTCGTATTGCACTCACAGGTGCAACATACTGCGGCGAGGTGTCTCGAGTCCCACACTACCCGGGGTTCGCCGCCCGGGTGTGCGTAAAAAGCATTCCCCCTCCTTAAAAAAAAAGTTAGGTTAGGTTAGGTTAGAATCGGCGGAGCTAGCGAAGCCACAAAAGGTACTTGCCTAGGCAAAAATTATTTGCTTAAAGCTACTATTTGCAGCGACATACGAGTATATATGAACTGCAATTCATTCAATATATGAAATAAAGTCACTAAATTTACAATACCTGGATAGCTTCGTGGTCGAGGCTTCGGTCTCCTACGTTCAGCACCCGGGTTCGAATTTCCGCTAGCCAACTATGATATGAAGAGTCATTAACCCCTTTTTCAGAAAAATGTCTCAATAATACATCATTAGCAAATGTTATTGATTACCCTAAAACGTTGTTTAAATCAATTTTTAGCAGCTCAATTCGGTTAGTACAATTCTTAAGGATTTTAGACCGTTTTCTGCGGGAGGGTGAAACGCAAGGAAAATCTATTGTTTTTCTGCGGGGTTCCAATTCCTGAAACTGAAAAACTTGAAAAATATTATTTACAAAAAATAATAAGTACGAATGGAAAACTGTTTTACACGTCTATTTCACTATGTATTAATTTTTTTCTAATTTAGAAAATATATAATTATTTAAAAATGTTCTTTTTAATTTATGAAAAAATATCGAAAATTCGTCGGAAAACTGGCAACGGTGTGGCAGAGGTAATTTTCAGTGCAGTAGTTGGCTACATTGAGCACTAGATGTTAGTGCGTGGCATGGCGTGCACGGCGATTGAGATGCGCTCTAGTGGCAAGGGTAAGCATTAAAAGCGTTACACTTTCTACACGGTACATATCGAAAGTTAATATTTTGTAAGAATCAGTAACAAATCCTATAAATGAAAGGTTGTTTTTCATTATGCCGAAGTCGAGACAATCGTGTAGGGGTGCAAAAATCGCCCTGAAAAAACGCAATGTAACGTCTTTAATGATGTCGACGACGCTGAATATTGCCTACTGCAGCGCCACCACTCGAGCATGCACAAGCCCTATAGACCACTTAATCTAGCGTTTGCAACGTTGCCACAGTTCTCAAGAAGAAATTCCTTTTCTCTACAAATTTGACACTTTCCATAATATTTTATTTCATTTCTCAACAACGAAACACAGGGAGAGTTTAAAAATAATACCAAATTAAAGTTTATTAATCATTCTATAACGTCTAATTTTTCCATAAATTTACCATCTTTTTTTTTCAAAATATCGAATTTTGTTCATCGACCCTGCATTGCAGAACTGTAAGTACTCTCATTATTTTAACAATAATTCCATACTTATTTGATAATTAAACTCCTTAAGTATGTACTTTATGTCGGATAAACAGGGTGACTGGTACCGCGACATATTCCTTTGAAGAGGTGTTAGTAGAGACAATTTGCAGTCGATTGAACTACAATATGCATAATCCACTTGTTGATAGTTTTCGAAATATTTTAATTTTTGTTTTCTTAGAAATGGACTACCTTTTACTACTAATTGTAAAATAAAAAAAAAAGATAATTTTTTTTGTAATTTTTTTGCCTCTACCGTTAATGCACATAGTAGTTCATGTTATGTAACAAAAATTATGTTAAATAGTTTGATATGACAAAAATACAGCTGCTAAAACCTGCGACGGTTGTTAGAAACTTTAATCCAATTGTAGATTCACCAGGATTTATTTCAAAAATGTGCGAATACGTTAAACGTACAAATTGTTTAAAAAACTTCTCTGCTTCATCACCTTTCAAATGAGGTGCAAAGTTTTAAGAAATTTCCTGTTACTTCCAGGAATAATACAAAAATAGCTCCGCAGGTTAGTCCAGGCGTCAGAGGTCTAAAATCAGTCGATTCTTCAAAAAATTCCTACCTGAGATTTTTTTCTATCGCTTCTTTTCATGTTTAAGTAGACAAATATCAAAAATGGATACCAAAATTCGGTCAGCAACATATTGTTTAAACAACTGAAAGGATAGATTTTAGAGTTTTCTGCACATATCTCCGAAAATATTCATTCTACGAAAAAATGGTAGGGAACTAAATTGTTCGGTACTAAATTCTCCAAAAACGTACAAAAAAGTATTTATATTTTCTTCAATCGGAGCAATAGTTTCAAAGATATAACCCTGCAAAAGGCCGCTCGTCCGACTCATTGTCAGTAACTCTCGCTCCGCGTGGGCTCCGAAACCTCCTAGAAATCGCTGGGGAAAAATTTATTATTACTTTATATGGAGCACGAACCAAAGATAGGTATTACTTGGATGAATGGAGATTTTTGTGCTTCAAAAATGCAGTGTCCAAAAAATCATTCAATCTATCTTCTCTGCCATCTACTCGGGCAGCAGCACGGCAACATTTATATAACCGCACTGTCGGCAGCACTGATTAATGCATAAAACGATTTTATATGTGGAGAATAGTTATTTTCGTTATGAGGGCGTGAAGCGCCATTTTTAACGAGTGTGAAGTTTCGCACCGCGCGGCAACCACACGAATGACGAATTCTATTTTTTGTCACTAAGTGTCAAATACGAGGTTGACAGGGTTCGGGGCGGGGTGTTCGGGGCGGGTGGTTGGCGGGGGGGGGGGCCCATACTACAAAAAAGTATTTTTTAAAATAAAAAGAAATAAATAAACAAACAAAGAACTTTAACACATTCACTGCTGCTCTAATTTAGATACATTTTGCCCGATGCCAACTTCAAGTTAATAATTCTAACATTAACAAAATTTATAAAAATCGTCAAAATTCCGAACCACGTGCACGTTTACGTCAAAATACCTTTACTCAAGTGCCAGCCTACACATACACATGTAACCGCAGTGCCCAGCTCAAGTCTAAATGGAATAGAACGCTTACAAGCGACAGCGGCACCCGCGCAACTCATCCGCTGACGCTTATAAGCGACAGCGGCAGTAAATGGGTTAAGTTAGGTTAGATTGGCTTTGCGTCAGCTGCGTAGAGTTGTGCTGCAAATGCGTGGCGTTGGGCACACTGACTGCCAACTTCAAGTAATAATCGCAGTGATATCATCTCTCGAGAGTGTGCCACTTTTATTTCACGCACTGTGAGGTTATTTCACGCACTGCGCAACCTTTCACACATTAGTATGTAAAACTTCATTTCATATGCGTCGAGGACGCCCGTAAAACCGAGTATTTGGTACTGAGTGACAAAAAAATCATCATTTAAGTTTTCAATGCATTTAACAACTACAGAATCTATTAAAACTAAAATAAATTGGGATAAGAGGCAGAAGAATCTCAAGAAACTGGAGACACTGAGGGAATTGAGAATGAAAATGGAGACAGTGAAGATGACGAACTACCAACGCCATATTACCTTCATGATGGTCCAAAACGTAAAAATCGGAGATTGAATTAATATAGAGAATAATTTATGTAATACAAATTTGAATAAATAACAATTTCCATATTTAACTTCATCCCCCCCCCCCCCCCCCCCCCAGTTATAATTTCTTCCCAGAATCTGTTCTATGACATCTACACGTCATATATTTCAATGATTTCGACATTGTTGTATTTTTTTCACAATAAATGTTGTTTTGTGATTATTTTTCGACTTTCATTCTAAACGATCAATGTATTCTCTTGTACTGGTCCGATGCGTAAGATGCAGTGTTGCCAGACACTCATCCGATCGAAGCACTCTCCTCCACTGGCGTGATGCATGAATTCGAGCGCTCTGCATGCCTCTTTCGCAGGGTTATATTTTTTAAACTATTGCTCCGATTGAAGAAAATGTAAATACTTTTTTGTGCAGATTTAATGTCGAACAATTTAGTTCGCTACCATTTTTTCGTAGCATGAATATTTTCGGTGATATGTTCAAAAAACACTAAAATCTACCCTTTCAGTTGTTTAAACAATATATTGCCGACCGAATTTTGATGCCCATTTTTTATATTTATCTACTTCAACATGAAAAGAAGCGATAGAAAAAAAAAGGTGTGAGTGCCGTTGTACTCACGGAGGATGTGTAAACATCTTACAATTATCTGCGGTCCGAGTTTAATCGGGGAATATGACGTCGTAGTTCGACATAAAGAAGTTTAATTTTTTCTATAATAAAATATTTATTATTATTATATTAGATTTATAACTTACTAGCAGCCCGTCTCGGCTTCGCACGGGTAGATTGTGGATTGATTTTGTCCGTCCACCATTGTTTAAATACATTTTTAATACAAAACTTTTAGTATTTTTCCCGGGCTACGCAATGGTCATATTGGATTTGACCTTGACCATGACCTTCAAGGTTATATCAAGGTCAAATTAATTTTTTTTCACGTTCAAATGTGTCCTTGACCATTTTTTCATGTTACCTTTATTGTCAGCGGAGGTCAAATTTAGGTCAAGTATAGTTCGACTTTTTGAACACCCTGTATAAGATTTACTAACTCAGAAACCTTCGCGGGCATGCGTCCAACCATTTACCAACTTTTCATCGCAATCGGATGAACGGTTTATGAAGGCATAATAATCATCACTACCGGTACTTTTTGAACACCTTTTATAAGATTTACTAACTCAGAAACCTTCGCGGGCATGCGTCCAACCATTCCCCAACGTTTCATCGCAATCGGATGAACGGTTTAGGAAAGCATAATAATCATCCGTACCGGTACTTTTTGAACACCCTGTATAAGATTTACTAACTCAAACCTTCGCGGATATGCGTCCAACTGTTCCCCAAATTTTCATCGCAATCGGATGAACGGTTTAGGAAGGCATAATAATCATCCGTACCGGTACTTTTTGAACACCCTGTATAAGATTTACTAACTCAGAAACCTTCGCGGGCATGCGTCCAACCATTTCCCAACTTTTCATCGCAATCGGATGAACGGTTTAGGAAGGCATAATAATCATCAGTACCGGTACTTTTTGAACATCTTTTATAAGATTTACTAACTCAGAAACCTTCGCGGGCATGCGTCCAACCATTCCCCAAAGTTTCATCGCAATCGGATGAACGATTTAGGAAGGCATAATAATCATCCGTACCGGTACTTTTTGAACACCCTGTATAAGATTTACTAACTCAAACCTTCGCGGATATGCGTCCAACTGTTCCCCAAATTTTCGTCGCAATCGGGTGAACGGTTTAGGAAGGCATAATAATCATCCGTACCGGTACTTTTTGAACACCCTGTATAAGATTTACTAACTCAGAAACCTTCGCGGGCATGCGTCCAACCATTCCCCAACTTTTCATCGCAATCGGATGAACGGTTTAGGAAGGCATAATAATCATCAGTACCGGTACTTTTTGAACACCCTGTATAAGATTTACTAACTCAGAAACCTTCGCGGGCATGCGTCCAGCCATTCCCCAAAGTTTCATCGCAATCGGATGAACGGTTTAGGAAGGCATTTGATATTACCTTAAAGGTCACGGTCAAGGTCAAATCCAATACGACCACTGGGTAGCCACGGGAAAATCCTTAAAGTTTTGTATTAAACATTTTTCTCTGAAATGTTTTCCCATTGAGATAATCCAGCTTGCGCGAATAGTATGCGCAGTAGCGCCACACACACACTGACGCAGCCACATGTACACGGCTTACGTCTGACGCTCGATTTCCCAGGAAGGTCCCACCGTAGAGCCATAGCATAGATGTTTACACATCAAAAAAATCTCACACACAGGTAGGAATTTTTCGGTCAATAAAACCCCTGACGCCTGGACTAGTAGGCTATCTTAACCCTTAGCAGCCACACCTCAGCCAGGCCACATAGCGGCCACATGGGGTAACTCATTACCTCACGCTGAAAAACCTAGTTGTACAAGACATACGGGTGTTTTAAGACTTCTAACCGATTGTTTCATGTTTGTTGAAGAGTTCTTCAACATTTCTAATGATTTTTATCGGTCAATTTATAGATGGCGTTCTAAAAACTGGTCATATATGTGAAAATTCAGCATTTTTTCAGAAAAAAATTCATTACTCCGCCATTTTTCAATATTTAGGGCTAAACTTTTAGGATTGTATGTACAACATATACCACTACCATAAAAAAATAATAGTATCCGCCGATCATTCAAAAAGTATATTTATTGTGGAAAATTACTGGAGGAAAAACGAAAAAAATTGGAAATCATAAAATTTGCCTTTTTTGTGTTTTATACGATAATATGTATTTATACATAAAATAATATGTTCGAAAAAATATAGATATCATGCGTTTGAATAAATACGCGCGCGCCCCTCGTGTACACGAATATTATTGTATTTGTTCATTCGAAAGAGAAATTATACTATCCCCGTGGACGCGTATACATTCTTACGCGGGAATAGATGACAAAAAAGCCAACACGCAGTAATCAAACGAAACAATAGTATATTGTGCAACAAGGGCAGAAAGTTGGCGATTGCCGACGAGTGTGAAGTTTGTTGCCCGAGCGAAGCGAGGGCTGCAATCACACTCGTCGGCGCCAACTTTGGTCCGTGTTGCACACGATATTTTTTATAACAAGTGAATGCAAGTGGTGCTTTTCATGCTAGTTTTCAGGGACGAAAGTGAACGAAAATTCACCCAAGGGACGAAAATGAAGCAAGTATAAACTGCGCATGCGCGAGCTCAACTTTTCTATCCTAGCGTGCAATTTGCTATTTTCGTCCCGTAAAACTAGCATGAAAAGCACCACTTTCGATGCACGTGTTATAAAATAGTATATTGTGCAACAAGGGCTGAAAATTGGCGATTGCCGACGCGAGTGTGAAGTTTGCTGCCCGAGCGAAGCGAGGGCTGCAATCACACTCGTCGGCGCCAACTTTGGTCCGTGTTGCACACGATATTTTTTATAACAAGTGAATGCAAGTGGTGCTGTTCATGCTAGTTTTCAGGGACGAAAGTGAACGAAAATTTACCCAAGGGACGAAAGTGAAGCAAGTATAAACTGCGCATGCGCGAGCTCAACTTTTCTATCCTATCGTGCAATTTGCTATTTTCGTCCCGTAAAACTAGCATGAAAAGCACCACTTTCGATGCACGTGTTATAAAAAATCTGTTTCACTTCTTACATGTAGTCGCGGAACTTTTTTAGTCAAAAAATTGTTTGGAAAGTATCTTGTCAATTTTTTTATTTATGGCCATTTGAGACATAAAAATTGTTCATATATATATATATATATATATATATATATATATATATATATATATATATATATATATATATATATATATATATATATATATATATATATATATGTCTAAAGGTTACTTTGGGGACACGATATATTTTGGGTTAAATCGATGCAGGAAGGCATTATATATATATTAGGACTACGTAGAAAAAATAATAATGATAAAATGTCAAGATATTTTGAATTTTACGTAAAACAGCTACTATGAGGACATAGCATATATCCGCGAATATGAGGACATTATATTTTGTAAGGAATGGCGACTATGGGGACATTTTATATTAATAGAAAAAAGTATTTGAATCAATTGCGTTTGACGTTCTAAACAAGTAAACACTACTAACTGCTTCTAATTTCCTCTAAAATGTCTAAAACTAGAGACATTTAGAGTTACATATATAATGGTGACTTTGAGGACATCCGCTTGCTGAAATATGTAAAATAGAACTAATGGTTCCTTTGAGGACATAAACAGTTGTTTTCTAAGTATTAAATATTTAGCAGATACAAATCTCAATATTGTTACTTAAGCATGTATAACGTATCCGTGTAATATGATTTTCCCCGACAACAGGACAAAACGACAAAAAGAAATTTCAACGCTTCTCTCCTTCACGTCTTTTGAGGAATGAATATATCGCCATATATATTTTCCAGAAGAATAATGACGCAAGTGCAAATTTTGAAATTTTTTAATTAAAAAAATTAAATTAAAAGTCATTTTTAAGACTATTGAGGGATTTAACTAAAAAATTTCAAAATTTGCACTTGCGTCATTGTTCTTCTGGAGAAGCGATATATTATCTGGGATGTCACTTTACCGACCACTAGCGGTTCAATAGCATACATACGTCCGACCAGCCGCCCAGGCCGCAAATCCTCCGTGGCAGATTAGTACAGTCAAAATAACATATGAAATACAAATTAATCCGGATAGGATGAAACCTATACCAATCCATAGGGAAAAATCCCCTGAAAAACATATCAAAAGTTCCCAAAAAACTTTGGTCGGGAAATATGTTTAATTAATGAAAAAGTAACAAGAATCGCGGTCGAGCGTCCTTTGTACGCTAATATTTCTCGTTCAATGGGCTCAATTAAAAAAGTAGAACTACCATTTTGTAGCGTGAAAAATTTACTATAGAAAACAAGCGGAAACCCCTAGCTGGAAATGTTTCGTTTTAGTTTCATTAATGTTTAATCTTCTGAGCGTCTTAAACGCCGAACGATCAGCCGATTATTTGGCGTTTACGACGCTGCAGAAGCTTAAAACATTAATAAAACTGAAACGAAACACTTTGAGCTACAGGTTTCCGCTTATTTTTTGTAGAAAATTTTCCCCGCTACAGAATGGTAGTTTTACTATTTCATTGAACCCATTGAACGAGAAATATCAGCGTTCAAAGGACGCTCGACCGCAATTCTTGTTACTTTTTCATTAATTAAACATATTTCCCGGCCAAAGTTTTTGGGAACTTTTGATATGTTTTTCAGGGGATTTTTCCCTATGGATTGGTATAGGTTTCATCCTGTCCGGATTAATTTGCATTCCATGGAATAAAATCGCCTATTTTCACTGCACTATACGTCCACTCGACGTGTGCCAAACACTTGCCAGAGCCGTCCTCCAAGTGCTTCGAAACCCGATATGTTTCAAACAGCGGGCATTATACTCTATGTCGGCTGGTGCCAAGACTGTATATGTTTGGTAATTCATTCTTTTATTTAAAACAGCAAAAACCCAAAACACGTCTAGTAGAATCCACCCGCCTAACGGAGGGTTAACCCTCGGTTAGTCGATTATAGGTCCAGCGGACCTATTGTCATACTACCTACCTACCTATTGTGCATAAGAGAAATTTGACGCGTCTAACGGAGGGTTAAATATGTTTTTGAAGGAAAATAAATTAAAAAAGTAAACATTTACACTCAAAAAGTTAAAAAAAAAGCTAATTTTATTCCAAAATTATCAAAGCAAAAATTATAACCCTCGTAGAAGGCATCTGTAAAAAAAAACACCCGAATCAGTCTCAAATACTCATAACGCTCATAAAGTTTTCAAAACTACAGCAAAGAGCTAGGTATATACGTATGTCGAGTTAGGTAACTTTGGTACTTGAACTTTGTTTCCTCATAATGAACGAAAGAATGACGTTAGAAATATTTTCTCAATTTCTGTAATTTCGTTCGGAGAAAGTTTGAAAGTAAAGGGCGTGCGAAAGACTCCGAGAAGACATCAGATGCGTCGACGTCCCGTGGTGCGGTCCAGGGACGGGCGTACGCGCGTCTCGATGACTTAATTTATGATAGGGCGACGCGCGTCTCGTTTATAGGCCTTCATACACGATACGGTTTACCGGAAGGCAGGTCTTTCGATATGCAAGCCGGCAGGCAAATCGTAGTGGTCATATTGGCCGGAAGGCTCGGCCTGAACTCTCGGCTTTCCGAAAAACTGCGGGCGCTTGAAAATTTACCACCGGCCATGCTTTTCGCCTGCCTGTCGAAAAGTGTATGGGTGCCATAGAAATATAGGCCAAGAGTTTGTATGACGGAAAGTATAGCAGAAGTAGGTACACCCGGGGACACGGAATCTGTCGCTGGTGACTTTTTTTAATGTCATTTTTAAACGTACTAAACTAATGAACAATTATTTCTCATGCCCTCATTAGCTACGGTGGCGTCTACTCTCGTTAATGAAAGTATGAGGATTATTAATCATTGGTTAGTACGTTTAAAAATAAAATTTTAAATAGTCACCAGCGACAGATTTCGTGTCCCCGGGTGTACCTAGGCAGATATTGCCTAATTTTGATAATAATCAAGTTCCAGTTGTAATTTGTTGATTAAGTGCATATGCAAATACACTTCTCGATTTATTAACCACTGTTTTACCCATTTCGAACATTTGCGCTTTATCTTTTTCTTTTTTTCAGACAACAAAGCAACTGTTAGTCCTATTAACATAAGATCATATTCCGAAATCATGGGTACAACTTTTCGCTTTGCACTAACAAAACCCTGTTAACTGTCCGTTAGTTGGTAATTGTTGAAAAAACTATTCCATGGTTTCGTTAATTAAATTTAGCCGAGTCAGATATAATGCTGTATGATTTTCCTCGGTACATAGAGGCATTATTTTCCTTGTTTCAAAGAAAAATTTACATTAGTTACAATGTCGCATCATATAATTTTTAAAACATAAGAGTGTTCAAGTGACGATAAGAGAGAGGGCCGGTATTATTAAGTCCGGTTAACCGAAGGTTGAACTTCAACCGGCGGTTAGACTGCAGTTTCCGAATACGCTAACCGCCGCATAAACATCGACACGTGCGGTCTCTTTCTCGCTCGAGAGAGAAGTCAGGGCCGCCTAGTCTCTTTCTCGCTCGGGGGAGAAGTCAGGGCCCGATTATAAGAGAGTAGGTAGTTGTTTCATTTTACAAAGTGTGTACAGCACCGCATTTTTGAATTTGAGAATAGTTTCTCTTAAAAAATGAATGCACAACATGTAGAAAATATGTCACCTAATTAGGATTATGATTAATATGAATACAATACCTAAATGGGATTATTAAAATAAAAAAATGGAACTCTTTCTCGGAATAGATAATTAAGTTGACATTGCTCAGGAAGAGTAAAAAACATTTGGATGTACATGTATTTTTTAGTTTTATAGCCTAGTATGCTTTCCTATTTTATGTAAAAGTCCGAGTTCCCAAATAACGTGCCGAACAATTTTTTTAACAGTTGGGAATAACAATAAGGAGTCGAGCATGTAATAGTTTCAGATAATATGTAACTGTATACAGGTTATAATATGTTTTTTGTACTTTTTTACCTACTTATGTACCAATTAATGTATAATATTTTGAAAACAAATTAGGTAACTTAATAAATATAATTTCCTTTAAATGTTTTTACTCTTCCTCAGCAATGTTAACTTAATTACTTATTCCGAGAAAGAGTTTCAATTTTTTATTTCAATAATCCCATTTAGGTATTTTATTCTAATTAATCATACTCCTAATTAGGTGACATATTTTCTACATGTTGTGCGTTCATTTTTAAGAAAAACTATTCGAAAATACGGTGCTGTACACACTTTGTAAAATGAAACTACTACTTTCCGTAATGTGCATATTTCCATATCTAGCAGTGCCGTATTCCTTACTGACAAACAGATGCAAACAAATTTTAGTCAGTTTTCGTTGAAATTTTGAAGTATGAATACGATGTCGGGGGAAGGAAAAGTAGAAATCGTCCGACTCTTACAAATTATAAATTACAATTACTTATCATTACACTAATCAATGTAGGAATAACAGAATAGAACACTTGGAAAGACTTGGTCACTCATTTTCAGTTCGTTGATACGATACTGTAGAAGCACCGAGGGTCCGAACCCCTGCTGAGCCCCCTTTTTCGAGTCACTCGCAAGAGAAACGTACCAGGTCTTTGCGTATGTGTTGACATAGGAATCGTGCGAGTGCGAGTGAGAACGCGGATTAACACTGGTGAACCCATAAGAGTTTCTCTGTCGCACATTCTCCGTCCTTCTAGGACTTGTCCAGTTGGAGCATGAGACAGAGAAACTCTTATGGGTTCACGAGTGTTAATCCGCGTTCTCACTCGCACTCGCACGATTCCTATGTCAACACATACGCAAAGACCTGGTATACGTTTCTTAGTGAGTAGGCCAATCAGGACCCCCACCACAACGGAATACTTGGTCCTGATTGGTCTATTGGCTAAGATGCGTATACGTAACTTTGCGAGTGACTCGAGAAAGGCCCCCTGCTTTTTTTCACGCTTTAATGAATCCGCACTAGCGGAAATATCCCCCGAGCTAGTGCGGGGGATGACTGTACTTATAATCGGGCAATGACTTCTCTCCCGAGCGAGAAAGAGAACGAGGTTAAATTTTCGACGTCTAACACTTTAAAGGTGTCGCCGGAGAGTCAGCTAGCTGTTTAAACTGTAACTGTATTGTAATTTTTAGAAGTGTACGTTATTTCCTCCTGGAAATGTATACTCACGACAGAGTTTTTTATTACAGTGAAAATGTCTAGAATCGTTGTTGTTTGAGATGCTGCTTAGTGATTTCTCAAAGAAATTTTTTCCCAACGTTGGTAGATAATTTTAGAAGAATTTAAATAAAATTGATTTATTTTGAAATTATAAATTCTCGAATATATTGTAATATTATTACAATTTTGCAATAATATATTTCAGCGCAAGTATTTATAAAATTAAATTTAAGCAAAGTCATTGCAATATTAAATATTTTCTGGATAGTTGCTTTCAATTAAAAACGTAATTAAAGTTGTCCTTCTTATAAATTGTTATTTCAAGGACAG
This sequence comes from Xiphydria camelus, assembly GCA_963678675.1. NCBI lineage: Eukaryota > Metazoa > Arthropoda > Insecta > Hymenoptera > Xiphydriidae > Xiphydria > Xiphydria camelus. The sequence continues at coordinate 14,938,367 of OY783191.1, forward strand.
TCCTCAAAGAAACCGATTAATGTATTGTTACTTTGGGGACTGTCCCCAAAGTAACACCAATTTTGGCTGTCCTCGAACTACACGTAAGACTTGCGTTGATGATTTCGGGGACTGTCCTCAAAGTATACATTTCATGAGTAAAAATTTCGGGGACTGTCCTCAAAGTACACAAATGTCCCCGAAGTAACCGATCAGTGCACGGAAATGTCCTCGAACTACACGTTACGCATATATATATATATATATATATATGAAACTAAGTTTATACATCGTATTTTCTTAACCTAGAACCCACGTGTTATCCTACAATGAACATACACTAGATTTATTCAATAAACAATATCATATAAAAATGAAACTAAATTATTTCACATGAACAGACAAAATTTCATAGCGACTAGGATTGGAAAAAATTTTTTTTTACTAGAATATCAAAAACTTACTCTTTTATTTTGTCTATTGATACCACAAACAAGCCGATTTGAAAAAAAAAATCTGTGCCGAGCAACGGTTGCGACCACACACACTGGGGTAACTATAGTTTCCCACGCCGAGAAAACGAACGCTCAAAGCGCCGTCACGCGTTTTTTCGGCTTCCTATGTATGGAATCACATCTCACACTTGTCTACTACCGGCCGATGTCGTTCCTTGTATCAATTTCAAAGGATTTAGATCTCTAATTTCACTTTTTCTGAGCCTGGGGTAACTAGTTACCCCGTGTGGCCGCTAAGGGTTAATGTTCTCTAAGTTAGAAGATAAGGATTAGGAACGTTTCTACCTGATTTTAAGACCTGTTATTCAATCGGCATAATTCGTTTCTCCTTCGGGAAGCTTCATAATTACCTCGATTTATCCCTTGCTACTTGCCTTTAACCTTTAGAGCCCAGTGTGGTCGATATATCGACCAGCGGATGAAGAATTCCAGACATTTATAAACATTTTAAGATTATGGCCCGAAACTTGGTACTTGGGGGTTTTTGGGGTCAGTCATTACGTCGCTGATGTCAAAATCGGTTTATTCTCAAATCCAAGATGGCGAATGCAATATGACGGATGATGAATTCCAGAAGTTTGTAGAATTTGAAGATTATTGCCCGAAACTTGTTACTCGGGGGTTTTCGGGGTCACTCATTACAATTCTGATATCCAAATCAATCTATACTCAAATCCAAGATGGCGAATACAATATGGCGGATGATGAATTCCAGACATTTTTAGAATTTGAAGATTATATGGCCCGAATCTTGTTACTCGAGGGTTTCTTGATTCGCTCATTACGATACTGATATCCAAATCGGTCTATCTCAAATCCAAGATGGCGGATCCAATATGGCAGATGATGAGAATAGACCGATTTGGATATCAGCATCGTAATGAGCGACCCAAAAAACCGCCGAGTAACAAGTTTCGGACCGTAATCTTCAAATTCTAAAAATGTCTGGAATTCATCATCCGCTATCTTGGATTTCAGACTAGACCGATTTCGACATCAGCATCGTAATGAGCGACCTCGAAAAACCCCGAGTAACAAGTTTCGAGCCATAATCTTCAAATTCTAAAAATTTCCACAATTCATCATCCGCCATATTGTATTCGCCATCTTGGATTTGAGTATAGATCGATTTGGATATTACAATCGTAATGAGCGACCTCGAAAAACCCCGAGTAACAAGTTTCGGGCCATAATCTTCAAATTCTAAAAATTTCTGGAATTCATCATCCGCCATATTGCATTCGCCATCTTGGATTTTTATGTGTGGGGGCACATGAAAGAAGTCGTGTATGCCACCGAAATTACAACTCGGGAACAATTAATACATAACCCCAACAGCACACAATATTACTGCAACGTTGTAGCAATATTGTCACATTGCAGTTACAATGCAATATTGCAGTAACGTTGCAGCAATATTGTCACATTGCAGTAATAATGTAATATTGCAGTAACGTTGCAGCAATATTGTCACATTGCAGTCACAATGTAATATTGCAGTAACATTGCAGCAATATTCCTAGACACATGTATATGAAAATTATAACAAAACGATTATGTTCCGATAATATCGCATAATAGGTCATAAAAACGAATTAGAATGCAAAATAATAATAAAAAACGACGTAAATGTATTCAAAAAAAGTTTTATATATTCTTTGATTGATTGTTACAACATAAATTTTGTATCATGAATATTTATGATACATGATGATAAATATTCAACTTTTTAATATGTAACATCTTGTCGTATTGGCATTACAAAACAATGAGATTCTGATAATTTGAAGTCATACATTTTCTTCTTGAATAAACTTAGTTTCCACCGAGATAATTCGCCCATCTGTGAAACTTGATATATATTTAGAATTTTTGATGAACACGGCGGATTATATAATTCGGAAGAAACTTTACATTTGTGTCCTACGAAATAAATTTCATTTTTTTTGGTGAACTATATTCAAAGCTATAATGACAGTGTTATCTCTTAATAATATACAGTTATTCCGTGTATCTTTGCTGTCAATAGTACATGATTTATTTTTTAGTACTTTATACTGCAACAGGTCGATATTGTCCAAGTCTATTGTCAATGGTCCATAAAAATGTTGATTTTGTAAAGCGAACTGATCCGTGAGCGAAGGATTTTTTATCTGTACTAAACTTCTCTGTTCACAATATCTCCGTGCTAGCTGTTGCAGTGGTTTCTCTGGTATCCTCATCTTTGTTTTGAGCGACGACAAAAAGTTTTCGAACGGAAAGGCACTAAATTCATCTAATGGGCCGAAATGTCTCACATCGTTGCATAAATGTAGGAGATTGTGGATATTGTGGGACATAAATTGCTTGCCGTATATAATTACGAAGTTTTTTACAAAGTTATGCAACTAATCTTCAGCATACTTTATGTTGAATTCTTCTTTCACCAATTCTGAACTGACTAGAATGGACACAGCAACATGTAAAGTTAAGATGTGTACATAAATATTTGTGTCAACATGATTTTTCAAAGCAATGGGCCCAGTATATAGTAAAAATTGTCGAAACTCAGTTGCTTTCCAATTTGAAATTTCTGACAACCCTCTCGGTTTTCTTGCTAAATCCGACGGTACTGTTTTGCTCATCGATATTAATTTCTTTGAAATAGCGTCAACGTGGTACCAGACATTCTGATTGATAGTGGTCCTTTCAAGAGCAGCAGCAAAATTTTGTTTACAGTACCCAAACAAATTAGATGCATATACCGCATGTCCTATGGCCAACCGCGCAGGTGAGCTGCGACCTGAATTCTTGACTTCGGTAGTATTTATGGTACAGTTAGAGTGGGCTTCAGACGAGTGCACTGCATAAGAACGAAAAGTGTCGACTGCTCTTCTAATAGCTGTCAATTCGGGAGATCGAAGCGTTTCGTGTAACCTCAAAATCGTAAAGTTTTGAATTAGTAGTGAATAATTTGTAGAAGTGATGAGAAATAATCATAAATAATCTTCCGAATTGTGACAGCCATCGGGAAATCAGACGACGCTTTTCGATCTTACGCTGCGTTCTTACGAAAAGTGTGAAACGTCTGATCTTCCGATGTCTATAAATTCGGGAGATCGAAGTATAAGCTCGAAATTGTGAATCTTTGAATAAATGGTAAGTAATGTTCAGAAGTGAGAGTTAACAATCATTCGGGTTTTTTCGATGTCCAACCGAATTACACGCCTCATGCCTATTTGTTTCAGAAATTATTTCCGCGCTAGCACCGCGCGTGTCTAGGAAGTAGTTTTACGAAGTGGCGTGAGCGATACCTAAGGTGTCAATTCGGAAGATTATTTATGATTATTTCTCATCACTTCTACAAATTATTCACTACTAATTCAAAACTTTACGATTTTGAGGTTACACGAAATGCTTCGATCTTCCGAATTGACAGCTATTAGAAGAGCAGTCGACACTTTTCGTTCTTATGCAGTGCACTCGTCTGAAGCCCACTCTAACTGTACCATAAATACTGCCGAAGTCAAGAATTCAGGTCGGCGCTCACCTGCGCGGTTGGCCATAGGACATGCATCTAGAGAACTATTTTTGTCACTAATCCCACATTCGGCAAGTCTGCTAATATCGTCCGACCTCGATGATACTCGTCATCTGATTGTATTGCGAAATCTTCATCTATTCGTAGTCGACTTGGAAATTCTTCATATGGGAAACAGGTGGTTCTGTTAATAGATGTACCAGCTACCGTGCACTTTGAACAACTATAAAAACCTGTATGATATTTGGTAGATAAAATAAAAGCTTTCGCAGGGGCATCGCAGACTATTGTGGATAGAGTTATGTCTATTTTTCGGTTGCCATAAAAATATCCGTGATCGAGAATAGGTCCTAGTTCCTCAACAAATTTCTTCAAATAATCATTCGCTGATGCAGGCTTTTCTTTCCCATAATAAACACCGACCATTGCAACAGCCTTTATCCTTTTGTCTGTAATTAGTATGGGCCAAAATGAGTTTGTTGAAGATCTTGATACGGGCAGCCCATCAACATTTAGCGACAATTCTATATTACTGACATCTGTGTCCGCAGATTTTCGCATAATAGATTGTAAAGCTTCGTCCATTCCGAAATGTAAATATTCTCCTTCATCCATTTTCACAATATTGCATTGTCGTGGGGTATTCAGTAGAGTTCTTGCGTCTACGGGTAGTGTGCAATTTGGAATATTTCATTTCAACATGTCCATCAACTCATTCATTGCATTATGATGAATATTGTATTTAATAGCCCATTGCGATAGATCGAATGATAATTGTTCGCCATCGTCTATTAGGCTTTCATCATGTAACGTATTATGATCATGATCAGCAATCGTATCAGTGTTTTCAGAATCTGTAGACCTTTCTTTGTGGAAATTCGCCGCTTTATCATCAGTACCATCCTCAAACATTGTTCTTCTGAAGTCTAATTCATAATCGGAATCCGACTGGCAATCATATTGAACATTATTTATGTTTTCTATGTCTCCAAAACTCTATACACGTCAGCAAAATGTCATCTCTTCCAATATCGCCTCGAGAAGGAAGTTCAGATCTAAGACAAGTTGAGATTCGACGTACGTGTTGCTCCACTTCATTTTGAATAATTCTATTTTGGTGTCTTTGAGAACATGCATGAAACTTCTTTCTTCTATGCATTTTATCTGGAAGAAATAATCTTTAATAATATAACAATATACGAGATACTAAACATTTACCTTCGGGAATGGATGCACTAGTACGACTTGCATTGGCTTGGATCAATTTTTCGGAGTCTTCTTCAAAAGTATCTTTGAAGGTAACTGAAAACATTTTTGTTTATTTACAATTTTTTCAATCATAAAATCGTCATTAATTCTTTATACGTACCAAACGAAGAAAAACCTTCTTCAATTTCATAGGAGGACCATTGTTCGTTGATGCCAGGCATCATTCCTTCAACTATTGCAACTTGTAGTGACACTTTTGAGGTTATGTGGTCAGGCTACACGACCCTTTTTCCGTTCTCGGTAATCCAGCGTGATGGAATGATGCGATATCGCCCATTAACATTTACAACAGAAAACTTCTTGAGGATTGAGAACATTATAATGAAATTCGTTCAAATTAAACAAGTCTTCGTTCTGCGCTTTACAATTCGTTTGGAGATTTTACTGTCTCTGTGTTTATATAGTGTGTCTCAAATAATAATTACATAGAGTCAAGCCATGTCAAGTCGGACTCGAAATTTCCACTAAATCGCGGATTTCGAAAATAATAACTCTATTACGAAGGGAGTATGGCACTTACGTTACCGTATTAATATTTCGTGAAAATTCCGTTATTTGTTAATGTTATTAACAATGAAACTTTGAAGCGCGATTAAAATGAAAAATCGTTTTCTCTTAAACTACTTTAGACAATTACTTAAAATTTTGCACACTGATAAAGCAATGTTTACACTATCGAATAAATATTTGCTTGAGGTGAAATTGTTTTAAAAAATGAATTTTGCATTAATTTTTTTTAAACAATTGCAATTTTTCATGCGTTCTTCACGCTATAAAAAAATGGAACTTACATAAACTCATGCGGCAAACGTTGGCCTTTTATAATCTGCAAAGAGAACTTTGTACTTTTTCTCCATTCCGGAGATACGAAATTGTTTGTTACGCGGTGCGCTCGTAGATCGCGCGGCGCGCTCCGCTACTGGCGTCCGCGGCATCTTGATGGCCGCGCAAACTTGAGCAAAAACCGTTTGAACTTGCATGAACATGATTTTCCGAGTTTGGCAAACATACACAGTTTTCTTGTCAGTTTGCTGATGGTGCTCGTGCGGTATACTTGCGTAAAAACTATTCGGTGTTTCAATATCATTAAGTGAAAATGGTTCGACCGAAGGAATGTTGTAATCCTTTGAAAAAGAAAGGTCATAATTGTGTTCGTCATAAGTTGTTCCTCGCGCGTTACCGCCAAGTGGAATAAAAAATTCGAAGAATACATTGATCGATATATTTGTCAGATATGTCGTAAAAACATGTATAATGATGTTAAAATTGCTTCAAATGTAGAAAATGAAGACCCAAGCACGAAGTGTTTACTAATTACATAGGTTTACAAAAAAAAAAGTCCGGACTATTTGACCGGACCATGGTATTCCGAGATATTTTTGCGTCCTGAATCCGATCCCGAGGTCATCTGAGCCCCATCACGTCAGAAAAATGAGATTTCAAGGTCATTTAGAGGTTAAAATGACCATTTTTTGGAACTGGATCCGGGACAATTTCTCAAGCGACCTGTTGAGTTGGAGGGTAGCTGTTTAGGTTTTGAATACCTTCCAAACATTGGAATGGAGTCCTAAATCTCGACCGGGACTATCACAGAACCACCACAGTGGATAAAATGTTGCCATGATCGTTGTATCTCGCGGATTACGATCTCCCTGTCAAGGCATCCAATTCCGGCGATCCGTTCACTGTGACAGTGGACCCAGCACTGACCGTAATGGCCTTAGAACCTTGGAGTCATGCTCTGGGTGCTGCTCAGGGCAGTCCCATTTCCTTATTTATTTATTTCGAAATCTCGTTTTTCTGACGTGATGGGGCTCAGATGACCTCGGGATCGGATTCAGGACGCAAAAATACCTCGGAATACCATGGTCCGGTCAAATAGTCCGGACTTTTTTTTTGTTGTAAACCTGTGTTATTTTTATATTGTATTGTATAATTAATGGCTATACTGTAACACCTTCTTTAATAGTGAACCACGAATAAACTTCCAAGTAATTATAACTGTTCACTGTTCAAATCCAATATTTACATTCAGTTAAAAATTCAATTCGTTCCCTGGAAGGTATTACAGTATAGCAATTAATTATCGGTATTAACTATCTTGGGTCTTGGGTGCTTGGGTCTTCATTTTCTACATTTGAAGCAATTTTAACATCATTATACATGTCCTTACGACATATTTGACAAATATATCGATCAATGTATTCTTCGAATTTTTTATTCCACTTGGCAGTAACGCGCGAGGAACAACTTATGACGAACACAATTATGACCTTTCCTTTTCAAAGGATTACAACATTCCTTCGGTCGAACCATTTTCACTTAATGATATTGAAACACCGAATAGTTTTTAAGCAAGTATACCGCACGAGCACCATCAGCAAACTGACAAGAAAACTGTCTATGTTTGCCAAACTCGGAAAATCATGTTCATGCAAGTTCAAACGGTTTTTGCTCAAGTTTGCGCGGCCATCATGTTGCCGCGGACGCCAGTAGCGGAACGCGCCGCGCGATCTACGAGCGCACCGCGTAACAAACAATTTCGTATCTCCGGAATGGAGAAAAAGTACAAAGTTCTCTTTGCAGATTATAAAAGGCCAACGTTTGCCGCATGAATTGATGTAAGTTTCATTTTTTTATAGCGTGAAGACCGCAAGAAAAATTGCAATTGTTTTAAAAAAATTAATGCAAAATACGTTTTTTAAAACAATTTCACCTCAAGCAAATATTTATTCGATAGTGTAAACATTGCTTTATCAGTGTGCAAAATTTCAAGTAATTGTCTAAAGTAGTTTAAGAGAAAACGATTTTTCATTTTAATTGCGCTTCAAAGTTTGATTGTTAATAACATTAACAAATAACAGAATTTTCACGAAATATTAATACGGTAACGTAAGTACCATATTCTCTTCGCAATAGAGTTATTATTTCCGAAATCCGCGATTTAGTGGAAATTTCAAGTCCGACTTGACATGGCTTGACTCATAGCATATCGCAGCGCCAGTTGCGCAGCTTCCATTGCACAGTCTCAGCTGTTGCACAGCGTACGGCAGCCATTGCGCCGAAGTAAATTGTGTAAATGTGTGCAAGCGAGTTTAAGGGTTAATATTTTTATCGAAAATAACAGAAAACGGCGATTTTGTAAGCGTTGAATTCCAGGATGGTTTGAGTATTGTTCCATCATCGTAGCTTCACGAACATCGAAGAATTTGTTGGTGGCCAGAGCTTAAAATCGAAGCTACTGATCGATCGTGCAATCATCAATAGAATTCGGCCTGAAGAACGTACTATCCTGTGTGCAAAATCTTCGGGACATCAGGTATGTTATAGAAGGGACTAAATTAAAACGCGTAAAACCCATATATCGACAAATTTATAATTGTATCTATTTTATCATATTTATAGATAGCTATGTAAAAGCTATGGACAAACTAATACAGGCAGGTGATACATCACGTATCAACGATACGAAATCTATAAACGACACCAAAAATATGGAGAAAGCAAAGAAAAGACGACGCGTTCGGGCTCATAAAAATTTGAACAGCTCCATGACAACTGATGATGACAAACACACAGATGATTCAACCAGCAATGATGAGAATGATGGGGGAAACATGCATAGGTTACGTAATAACGAGAGAAAGAAAGGTTAATATCATGTAGCTTCTTCTCACAATTGATATTATAATTATAGGACTGATTATTATAAAAATAATTTATTACAGTCACAATCACAAGCAACTCTTCAAAGAATTTAGCGTCCCCGCCATTTGTTTCTGGTCTCCATGAATTTATTCAAATCAGCAACATTCCATTCGGACATCAAGAGACACGGTAGTGTCTCGCGGCATGTTCATTCAAGTAGTACGTCAGAACGACGACAACGCCATCGCCGCGGGCACCCGTGTATCTTTAGAGGAAAAATGCCTGCCCCCTTCACCCCTCAATTTTTACATCGAATTTTTTCAATAAATACATGGTTATAACCAAAACTATGCTTAGTTACGCCATATAAATCGATTATTCTCTATCGATAGAGACCAGAATAAATGTTATGTTACATATTAACACAGATTCTTCCGCAGCAACGCGAAGCCACGTCCATCGCGCCTAAAAGTCGAGAATCCGATTTCTCGGGCAATATATATATGTTGAAATGTCTACACAGATGCGGCCACACGCATACGCCATCAAATATATGTGAGAGTGTGTGAGAGAATATATTCCTTGAATGTTTAGTTATGGTTTTCAAAATTAATAAAATATTTCTATTCGCGAAACGATTTCCCTCGCGTTTATTTCGATCCTCGGACGCGCTTGCTAATAAAAAGTAAAAATTCAGTGTAATCGGAGTTATGAATCTCAATAGTGGTGAATGTGACAGACGCTCCGTATAGTTTAATAATCGTTTGTATTTTTTTCGAATATCGAGATAGTGAACGGATTCAGTGCTATGTTTCTCCGGTTGCCTGTGCATGAAGAGCAGGAAAGGAGACGGCAGTATCTCAGAAGAATTGCCATCGGATAAGTTTAATTGCCATCTGACAGCTTTAACCTCACTTTCGATGGAAGGACAAATATCTTTTTAGCGTCATTCGAGCACGGGGCGAATTGATGGTTTTTCTTCTCTGTCACAATGAAAGCCGTGGGAGAAAAATAGGAGATGCGATGGAATTGGATCACAACAATCAAGTAATCACTTTATCATTATTTTTTCTCTATCGATATATTTCCTCTTTCGTACTATTACAAGTTCCAATTTACACACCGACCTGTCAAACCTGAAGTGTACATGTACCTCACTTCTATTTCATCTGTTCTTCGTCTCCGTAGTAACGACGGTCAATGAGGAATCACTGATACAGAATAGGGTTCGAGGGTTATTCCTTATTCTTTCTAGCACAGCATCGATATTTTGCTGCACCTGTATTCTTCTGGGACTTCCTAAAATAATTATAAAAACCCCATATGATTGTCATTTACAATTTGTTACAGATCGTATGCGAACCTGAGGGGGTTTCTTTCGGAGGGATCGTCCACTTGTTGTTCCAAGAACCAGTTGCATTAGTTCATTCGGCGAGCTGGATCTGCTGCTTCGAGTGCATGGACGTGCGTGAAAGTGACTTTAAATGGATAAAAATTTTAATAATTCAATATCCTCCCTATCATGGACTCGCTAATTCTAACCTCTGTTGCCACAGCCCGAATACTCATTCGAGGGTTATTCCTTATTCTTTCTAGCACAGCATCGATATTATGCTGCACCTGTATTCTTCTGGGACTTCCTAAAATAATTATAAAAACTCCATATAATTCAGCCCTGACAAGTACAATCTTATCGAGCTGTACCTTATCGAGATCTTTCGACGTAATGATTCCGAAACTTTTCTATAATGGTTTCCAATATTCGCGAATTTATCGAGCAATATATATTTTTAACATACGGTAGTGTTCACGAATATTGTAAAATATCGCAGGAATGTTACAGAAAAGTTACATGCAAAAACGTGATTTGCGGGGTGTAAATGATGATATTTTGTAATTTCCATCGTTACACCAGAGGCGAAGAAGAAATGAAATAGAAGTGAGGTACCTACATGTACACTTCACGTTTGACAGGTCGGTATATAAATTGAAACTTGTGATAGTATAATACGAAAGAGGAAAAACTTATATCGATAAAGAAAAAATAATAATAAAGTAGTTACTCTATTATTGCCCGTGCACCTCACTTACAAAGCCCAATTGACGGGTGTGAGGGGGGGGTTGAGCTTCCCCTGCGGGCGCGTCTATAGGTGGCGGATAAGTGGAATGGCCGATCTGATTAACGCCTTAGTGGCGCGAATTGATCGGTTAATGAGAGAGATAAGCGCTTCCAATGGTGTATAAACCCACCAACGGGGACGTGGAGGCTCTCGCCGTGAACCAAAAGCTCCCCCCAAACATAAGGTGTGAGCTACCGTGCTGAGATATTGTATGGCGCAGGGGGTAAGATGCGTTCCCAAACGGTGCCTCCCAGACACCGGGCGCCCTCTGGGTTGTAAGTAGCCAAGCCCTGGGTGAACGGACCTCTCTCCAGGTGACACCGCATATGTCTGATACTCGTGGGACGAAAAATGGACCAATTAACTAATCTTAATTTAAATACGGGACCTTCTGGGACGGAAACGAACCAGAAGGGTGACAAACACACTGACGGTGGACAGGAAATCGCTAAGCAGAAACTTAGTGGAGCTGCGAGGCGACGACTGAAAAAACAGTTGCAAGGGGGAGTAAGGAATAAACAAGTCCCAACAACCCCTGGGACAGTTACAGACGGGGCGAGAGATGGAAGTGGGAAGGGGATCAAGCGAATGAGCCCCGAACACCATACACCCAGCCCCAGTACGACACAGACTGAGAAAAAGACTCGAACGGAAACATATGTGCAAAAGTCGACAAAAATGATCAGTTGGGCCCTTATACCGGAAGGGTACCCTGGGAAACGATTGACGACGGACGAATTGACAGCGATCAAGAGACTTATTAAAGCCCACATCCTGTCAATACCCGACGGTACAAAGACGCCCATCTTTGAAGGGATTTGGGAAAGAGACGGTGCAGCGGTGGTAGGCTGCACCGACGAACAAACTGGGATGTGGTTGAAAAGCCTATTCCCAGAAAACAAAATAGGGAATCTCGTTCTCGGCATGGTCTCGACTGAGGAGCTTCCAAAGCGCCACAGGGTAGTGGTCCACGCCGAGGATGAGGAACTGACAGCCTCGGAGGCTATACTGTTTCTGGTGAAACAGAATACAGGATTGGCCAAGAAGGACTGGACGATTGACAAGGGCAGTGAAATTAAGGGAGCTACTAGCATCCACTTTTCTGCACTTGTCAATGGCAAAGCGTTGCGATGCCTAGAAGCCTGCAACTTCAAACCTCACTGTGGGACTCAAAGAGCGACTGTAAAGTTGCTTGAGAATAACCGCGGTGGGAATAAAGAGGCAACTGAGGCGGGCAAGTGAACCCTGATATGGTTCATTTGTCGTTCAATTTTGTGCAGATTAACTTGCATCATAGCAAGAGCGCTTCGGCCATGTTGGTCAAGGAGTTAGCTAAGATGCACACAGGCATAGCACTAATACAGGAACCTTGGTTAATAGATGGTGCTATAAAGGGGCTCGGGGGAAGCGGGAGATTACTGTACGCGAACTCTGAGCAAAAGATCAGAGCCTGCATTCTTGTAAAGGGAGGTACTCCCTCCATAATTCCCTCCTAGTTTATTCAGAGCGCCCGAAGCACAAGAGGGGAAGCATTCCCCCATTCTTGTTATGACGTACGTTGCGCACAGGTATACGCCGAAGGGGAATACGGGTTTAGTTTACGCGTCTATTTTGGTTGCGCGCAGGTATGTACCTCTCTACCGAACAGAGTGGGAGTATTCCATAATTCATTTTTCTTAGAATTCAAAGCCCCGTTGTACTGAATTATGGGGGGAGTACTGTACAGGCTGTTTTCATTCCACAACTGAGCTGCGGAGACCTGGCGGTGACTAGGGTGATCCTAGCAGATGGGAGTGGAGGTAAACAAGCGCTTATCATAGGGTCAGTTTATCTGCCATATGATTCAAGGGAACCCCCACCTACAAGGGAATTTAAACACCTTGTAGAGGAGGTGAGGAAAAGGAAGGGTGAACTCCTGGTGGTGTGCGATGCGAACTCACACCATGTGGGATGGGGGAGCACTGACACCAATTCCAGGGGAGAAACCCTGTACGAATACATCCTGGCTTCAGATCTGTTGATACTGAACAGGGGAAAGGAACCTACCTTCATGGACCGTAGAAGACATGAAGTGTTAGATATCACCGTATGTACCGTGGGAGGACTGGACTGGGTTGGAGACTGGAGGGTGTCTAAAGAACCTTCAGGATCTGACCACAGCCAAATATTCTTCACGGTGAGAGGGTATCGAGAGGGAACTAAAAGGAACCCGAAAAAGACAGACTATGATGGGTACGTGGAAGAACTTAAGCAACGGATCCGAGTTGTACCTGTCCGGTTCTGTAATAAGAAACAGCTTAAAGTGGCGGCCGAGCGCTTCACAGAGGCGCTGAGACTGTCATACGAAGCGAGTAGCACTGTATATATCCCCAAGGGAACCAGGATGGTCAATTGGTGGAATAATAAGCTGGCTGCAATAAGAAGCCTGCTGAGGAAAGCTTGGAACAAGGTCCGGAATGTCAGATACCTGTCCAATAAAAGAAAAGCTCTGGAGGAGAGAAGATCCCTTCAGACGAAATATAACAGAGAACTAGCATATGCTAAGAAAATAGGCTGGAGAGACTACTGTATTGAGGAATATGCTAAGGCCTCCAGACTAGTTAAAGTACTAGGAGGGGAAAACAACGCCAGGGTGGGTTGTTTAATCAAACCAAATGGCGAATACACCTGGAGCACGGAGGAAACTCTGGAGCTCCTACTAGAAGAACATTTTCCGGGTTTTGAGAAAACCGAAGAACGAAAGCGAGAGGACAGGGATTGGCATGAAGCATAAAACTGGGCTCTTGCTGCCAAAATTGTATACCCTCAGGCGGTTGAATGGGCTGTTAGCACATTCAAACCAATTGAAGTCACCAGGACCAGATGGCATTTATCCCTTAATGCTTCTCTCAAAGGGGTTTAGATGTCATAATTAGACCACTCTAACCAAACTGCTCAGAGCTAGTATCGCTCTGGGATCAGTCCTAAGGGTCTGGGGAGAAGCAAGGATCGCCTTCATTCCCAAACCCGGAAAAAACGGCTACATTAGGCCGAGGGACTTCAGACCCATAAGTCTAACTTCCTTTGTGTTGAAAACCTTGGAAAGACTTGTAGATAGACATATCAAAAGTGCATACCTGGTGGAACGACCTCTATCCCCTGCACAGTATGCCTACAGGGAGGGCAAATCTACCAAGACTGCTCTACATCACCTCGTGGCAAAGGTGGAGGAGCAGATAGAGGGAGAAGGCTATGCTATGGCACTTTTCACAGACATTGAAGGGGCGTTTGATCGCACCGGTTACAAAGTGATAACTGAGGTCATGTCTAGAAGGGGGTTACCAGAAACCCTTATAGACTGGACTCAGAGTATGCTGGCGAACAGATTGGTTATCGCCAAGGAAGAGAACACAGAGGTAAGGGGGCGACCACTGAGAGGTTGTCCGCAGGGAGGGGTTTTATCACCTCTACAGTGGTGCCTTGTGGTGGACGAACTCTTAGAATTACTGAGAGGAGAGGGATTCCTGGTCTACGGCTATGCAGATGATGCTGTGGTCGTGGTCAGGGGTAACTTCCTAAGTGTATTAAGGGACAGGGTGAGCTGTGCCGTGAGTATGGTGGATGGATGGTGTAAAAAGACAAATCTCTCAGTGAACCCGGAGAAAATGTCTGCCATGATATTCACTAGAAAATACAAAGTGGAGTACCCTAGACCATTAAGGTTTAGGGGGACAGACATCGAGTATGTTAAATCACAGAGATACTTTGGGGTTGTTATAGACACTAAGTTGCACTGGACGATACATATCACGGGCCCGATTGCGAAGGTATATGCCTCGCTATGGGCGTGCAGAAGAGCGATGGGCAGAAACGGGGGCTTTAGTTCCAAGGTTTATCTATGGCTATATAAAATGGTATTATTGCCAAGATTACTGTATGCGGCAGTGGTTTGGTGGCCGAGGATTGGGAGGATCGAATCAAGAAACCGGATGAAGGCCCTCCAGGGCGTGTTCCTGAGGGCTGCAACAGGGGCGATGAGAACCACACCAACCGAGGCCCTGTAGGTGGCACTGGACGTGCTACCTCTAGATCTTTTAGTAAAAGAAAGAGCGGAACTCTCGGCATACAGAATGAACTGCCTTGGTGAATGGATCAGGGCAAGAGCAGCACACGCCAGATTAGGCATACTTGACCAAGGATCTTTGACCTTGAGCCAAGATAAAACAACCAGGAGATATCAGATAAGGAGACCTTTAAGGTTTACCTGCCTGAAAGAAATCTCTGGGAAATGATCAGGAGGACTCCGGGCCCTACGGTTAAGCACTGGTACACCGATGAGTCGGGGTACGAGGGTCGCTTTGGGGCGGGAGTCTTTGGTCCTCAAGAAGACATCAGTTTAAGCATTGCCCTGGGAAATAAGGCTATAGTGTTTCAGGCAGAAGTTTTAGCAATAAGACGCTGCTTAGAACTGCTCACAGAGCAGCGTACTGTAAACATATATATTTATATTTGGTCAGACAGTCAGGCTGCTATAAAAGCACTTCATAGGACCAGCACAGATTCTCGGACTGTGTGGGATACTATGGAAGCGCTGGAGACACTAGGAAGAACCAACAAGATTACTCTTGCATGGGTCTCTGGACATACGGGAGTCCATGGTAATGAGGTGGCGGACGAGCTGGCAAAAGAGGGTACCAGAAAGGAGAACCTCGTGCCGGTGAGAGTACCCTTTGCTGTGGGCAGGCAAGAAATTAAAAGGAAACTCCACAGGGAGCATTTTTACCGGTGGACTAATCTAGAAACGTGCAGACAGGCGAGGAATGTAATGCCCCGCCGGGCACAGAAGAGAGCCAGGTCACTGGTGAACATGAACAGAATGAGTCTGAGCATTACGATCAGGCTACTAACTGGTCACAGAAGATTCAACTCTCACTGCAGGAACCTGGGTCTTTCAGACACAGATAGATGCCGGTACTGCGAAAAGGAGAGGGAAGACGCCTAGCACCTGCTGCAGGACTGTCCAGCACTAGGGGTTCTTAGACATCGCTTGATAGGCGAGGCGTTTCCTAGCCTGGAAAGGGTTAGAGAGATGGGAGTTGAAGAGATATGCAGACTGGCCAGAAAGGCTAGGATGCAGACCTAAAATACACTCCCCAAACATAGAGGGGCTACAATAAAACAATCATGTTTTCGGTGGCATTCAGGGACGTTCACGTCCCGACCGCGTATTATTATTATTATTACTCTATTATTGTAATCCAATTCCATTGTATCCCTTATTTTTCCGCCACGACTTTGATTGTTGATAGTGGATGGATCAACCAATAAATTTGATTTTTCTTCATTATCAGCAATTAAAGTCGTGGCAGAAAAATAAGTGATACAATGTTATTGGTGTTACAATAATGGAGTAACTACTTTATTATTTTTTTTTTCTTTATCGATATAATTTTTTCCTCTTTCGTATTATACTACCCCCCACAAAAACAGATTCTCTGTAAAAAAAAAGGCGGCATGTTCATTAAGTGCCAACAAAAATTGGTACCTACGTAAAATACTCTCCAAAAAAGATTTGAAATCAATTAAGATCGCCATGTTCAAGATTTATATATAAAAAGAGTAGAAGGCATCATTTGAAAGGAAAATTATTGTAAATCAAGTTACTAAAAAATTCGACTAAAGAATTTATAAAAAAAATTTTAATAAAAATGAACTTGCCGCGTTTAAGTTTTCATCTTTTGTCCACAATACCGAATAATTGGTAGTGCTTGGACGGTGCTAGAGTAATTCATAAATTGCACTGCCGAAGTGAAATTCAGAGAAATTCAAAAGGCCCCCGCCTGATTGGTTTCCCGTGCGACATTCGGTATACTGGTGGTATCATATAAGTGTATGAATTTATTTAAAATCATAAGTGCATAAACATCGAGTATAATTCTATCTGAATTTATTATTTTGAAGGAAAAAAACGCGGTAAGTTCTTTTTTATTAAATTTTTTTTATAAATTCTTTAGTCGAATTTTGTAGTAACTTGATTTACAATAATTTTCCTTTCAAATGATGCCTTCTACTTTTTATATATAAATCTTGAACATGGCGATCTTAATTGATTTCAAATCTTTTTTGGAGAGTATTTTACGTAGGTATCAATTTTTGTTGGCACTGAATGAACATGCCGCCTTTTTTTTTACAGAGAATCTGTTTTTGTGGGGGGATTTCATTACTTTTTGGAATTTATTCATGAAGAGAATACGTACATGTAGAAGAATAATTTTCTATTACCACAGAATTAAAGTCTCACATTTTATACCGATACGAGCCAATTAATTATAACCACTTACTTACTTTTGATTTATTCTCGTGATATTTTGAAAGGGATTAATAGACTAGAGAGCACTTATATTTTTCACTTTGCCTTAGTATTTTGGAGAAATAAAACATATACCGCTTTCACATTTACAGGCCACCGGATTCTTTTTTATATTTTGGTCGTCTACAGAAATCCATGAAGACATTTTACCTTCAACTCTAAGTATACTCTTCCAATGACCATGACGAATTGTTTCATCACATGTAAGGATACCACTTATGACAGTATAGGTATATGTTGTTACATATATTAACTCGAGACGTTGGAATAGTTTTAAAAAATCTTTTTGCATGCACCGCTGAAATTTCGCCCTTACTCATAAATAAATTTAATGTAATTATTACTACATCATTTACAGCTTCGATGCTGACCTTACGACTCATTTCAATCCGAGTAGAACATTCATTGCAAATATCATCACAAACATGCCAATGCGAATAAAAATCATCTATTAACTGTTGCAGATCAAGCATTCCGTTGTGGTGAGGGTCCTGATTGGTCTACTGGCAAAGATGCGTATACGTTTCTTAGCGAGTAGACCAATCAGGACCCCCGCCGCAACGGAATACTTGAACCTGATTGGTCTCTTCGCTGAGTTGCGTACACGCAAAGATACGAGTGACTCGAGCAAGGCCCCCCTGATCTCCCGGTAGCTGTCAAATCATGCATGTAACCTCGAAATCAAGTGTACAAGTGATAAGATAATTATTCGGGTTTCCTCGGTGAGTTTCCCCAAGTGTTTAAAGTAGTTACTCCATTATTGTAATCCAATTTTATTTTATCCCTTATTTTTCTGCCACGACTTTGATTGTTGATAGTGGATGGATCAGCTAATAAATTTGATTTTTATTCACTATCAACTATCAAAATCCTGGCAGAAAAATAAGGGATACAATGGAATTGGATTACAGTAATGTAGTAACTACTTTATTATTATTTTTTCTTTATCGATATAGTCCCTCTTTCGTATTATACTATTCCAAGTTCGAATTTATATACCGACCTGTCAAACGTGAAGTGTACATGTACCTCACTTTTATCTCATTAAGTATTACTGCAGACTCTGACATGTCATCTCGTACAGGTGCAACCGAAGAGGACGTAGCTCGTGTCCTGTCCGTAAAAAGATGACTCGATGGACATCGAAGAATATCAGACTTGTCACCGAGCGCCTATTACCCACGGTACATTTATTGCAATATGCGCTTTTCGTTTCAATTATTCCTGCTTTAAATAACTTTCACTTCTTTCAAAGTATTTACCTTGTACAAACTGTTCATCGTAGGGGGCAGCGATCAATGATTGTGATTAATCGTAGACAAATTATTCCTGCGATGATATTCCAGTTGCAAAGCATACACTAGCAAGTCAGCTTACAGCATCCGATGTTTAGTATCAACTTTACCACTTTTGGAACACCCATCACCTGAGCATAATCACGATTACGTTAATGTTAATCGCAGAATAGACCGTGAGCTCGGGCACATTATCGCAGTAGTAGTTCGGTACACCGAATTGCTTTTTAGTTTTAATAGACGAACTTGTCTACGACAAGTCGCTATTATCAATCGCTGCCACCTACCACGAACAGTTCAAAAAAGGTTATTAGCTTGAAAGAAGTAGAAGTTATTTAACGCTAGAATAGTTCAAAAGAGAAACGCTTATTGCAATTAATGTACCGTGGGATATAGGCGCTCGGTGACAAGTCTGACATTCTCCAATGTCCATCGAGTCATCTTTTTGTGGACAGGACACGAGCTAGATCCTCTTCGGTTGCACCTGTACGAGATGACATGTCAGAGTCTGCAGTAATACTTAATGAGATAAAAGTGAGGTACATGTACACTTCACGTTTGACAGATCGGTATATAAATTCGAACTTGTGGGATAGTATAATACGAAAGAGGAAATATATATCGATAAAGAAAAAATAATAATAAAGTAGTTACTACATTACTGTAATCCAATTCCACTGTATCCCTTATTTTTCTGCCGCGACTGATTGTTGATAGTGAATAAAAATTAAATTTATTGGCTGATCCATCCACTATCAACAATCAAAGTCGTGGCAGAAAAATAAGGGATACAGTGGAATTACAATAATGGAGTAACTACTTTATTATTATTTTTTCTTTATTTATATATTTCCTCTTTCGTATTATACTATCACAAGTTCCAATTTATATACCGACCTGTCAAGCGTGAAATGTACATGTACCTCACTTTTATTTCATCTCTTCTTCGCCTCTGGTATAATCATTTACATCCCACAAAGCACGTTTTTGCAAGTAACTTTTCTGTAACATTCCTGCGATATTTTGCAATATCCGTGAATACTACCGTATGTTAGAAATATATATTTCTTGATAAATTCGCGAATGTTGCAAAATATCATAGAAACATTTCGGAATCATTACATCGAAAGATTTCCTCGATAAGATTGTACTTGTCAGAGCTGAATTATATGGGGTTTTTATAATTATTTTAGGAAGTCCCAGAAGAATACAGATGCAGCATAATATAGATCTGTGCTAGAAAGAATAAGGAATAACCTTTGACGAGCATTCGGGCTGTGGCAACAGAGGTTAAAATCAGCAGATCATGGTAGGGAGGATATTGAAGGATGAACGCACATCCATGCACTCGAGGCAGCAGATCTAACCCACCGAATAAACTAATGCAGCTGGTTCTTGGAACAACAAGTGGACGATCCCTCGTTCAAAACAAACCCCCTCGGGTTCGCACATGATTTGGAGTCCTTCTGGGTGGAATTCAATAGCAGTACGTTTATTTCTGTAACAAATTATAAATAACACAATTATATTCAGTATTTCACTATTTAAAATATACCCAACTTACTCTACATAGAAATTAAGAAACTATATTAATCTGAGTTAACTAATTCTATAGATAATAACGACAGAATTATTAAAAGTGATATATTTCATCTTTCGTATTATACTATCACAAGTTCAAATTTATATACCGACCTGTTAAAAGTGAAGTGTACATGTACCTCACTTCTATTTCATCTTTTCTTCAACTCTGGTGTAACGAACGTCAATGAGGAATCACTGATATCGATTAGGGTTCGAGGGTTATTCCTCATTCTTTCTAGGGCAGCATCGATATTTTGCTGCACCTGTATTCCTCTGGGACTTCCTAAAATAATTATAAAAACCCTACATAATTCAGCCCTGACAAGTACAATCTTATCGAGCTGTACCTTATCGAGG
Organism: Xiphydria camelus; assembly: GCA_963678675.1. Classification (NCBI taxonomy): domain Eukaryota; kingdom Metazoa; phylum Arthropoda; class Insecta; order Hymenoptera; family Xiphydriidae; genus Xiphydria; species Xiphydria camelus. The sequence continues at coordinate 14,959,003 of OY783191.1, forward strand.
AGATCTTTCGACGTAATGAGACTGAAACGTTTCTATGATGTTTCGCAACATTCTCGAATATATCGAGAAATATATATTTCTAACATACGGTAGTGTTCACGATTATTGTAAAATATTGCAGAAATGTTACAAAAAAGTTATGATATTTTGTAATTTCTATCGTTACAATAGAGGCGAAGAAGAGATGAAATAGAAGTGAGGTACATGTACACTTCACGTTTGACAGGTCGGTATATAAATTGAAACTTGTGATAGTATAATACGAAAGATGAAATATATCATTTTTAATAATTCTGTCATTAGAATTGGTTAACTCAGATTAATATAGTTTCTTAATTTCTACGTTGAGTAAGTTCGGTATATTTTAAATAGTGAAACTGCAAATGATTATGTTATTTACAATTTGTTACAGATCGTATGCGAACCCGAGGGGATTTCTTTCGAACAAGGGATCATCCACTTGTTGTTTCAAGAACCAGTTGCATTAGTTCATTCGGCGAGCTGGATCTGCTATCTCGAGTGCATGGACGTGTGCCACTTTAAATGGATATTTTGTAATTTCCATTGTTACATCAGAGGCGAAGAAGAGATGAAATAGAAGTGAGGTACATGTGCACTTCACGTTTGATAGGTTGGTATATAAATTGGAACTTCTGAGAGTATAATACGGAAGAGGAAATATATCGATAAAGAAAATAAATAATAAAGTAGTTACTACATTATTGTAATCCAATTCTATTGTGTATCTTTTATTTTTCTGCCACAACTTTGATTGTTGATAGTAGATGGATCAACTAATAAATTTGATTTTTCTTCACTATCAACGATCAAAGTCGTGGCAGAAAAGTAAGGGATACACTGGAATTAGATTACAATAATGTATTAACTACTTTATTATTATTTTTCCTTTATCGATATATTTCCTCTTTCGTATTATACTATTAGAGAAGTTCCAATTTATATACCAACCTATCAAACGTGAAATGTACACGTACCTCACTTCTATTTCATCTCTTCTTCGTCTCTGATGTAACGATGGAAATTACAAAATATCCATTTAAAGTGGCACACATCCATGCACTCGAGATAGCAGATCCAGCTCGCCAAATGAACTAATGCAACTGGTTCTTGGAACAACAAGTGGATGATCCTTCGTTCGAAAGAAACCCCCTCGGGTTCGCATACGATCTGTAACAAATTGTAAATAACAATCATATGGGGTTTTTATAATTATTTTAGGAAGTCTCAGAAGAAAACAGGTGCAGTAAAATATCGATGCTGTGCTAGAAAGAACAAGGAATAACCCTCGAACCCTAATCGGTATCAGTGATTCCTCATTGACTGTCGTTACAACGGAGACGAAGAACAGATGAAATAGAAGTGAGGTATATGTACACTTCAGGTTTGACAGCTCGGTGTGTAAATTGGAACTTGTAATAGTACGAAAGAGGAAATATATCGATAGAGAAAAAATAATGATAAAGTAATTACTTGATTGTGTGTTGTGATCCAATTCCATTGCATCTCCTATTTTTCTCCCACGGCTTTGATTGTGACAGAGAAGAAAAGCCATCGATTCGTCTCGTGCTGGCATGACGCTGAAACAAAAAATATAATTATCACAAAGAGATAATTGTCCTTCCATCGAAAGTGAGGTTAAAGCTGTCAGATGGCAATTAAACTTATCTGATGGTAATTCTTCTGAGATACTGCCGTCTCCTTTCCTGCTCTTTATGCACAGGCAACCAGAAAAACACAGCACTGCATCCGTTCACTATCTCGATTATCGAAAAAAAACAAACGATTATTAAACTATACGGAGCGTCTGTCACATTCACCACTATTGAGATTCATAACTCCGATTACACTGAATTTTTACATTTTATTAACAAGCGCGTCCGAGGATCGAAATAAACGCGAGGTTAATCGTTTCGCGAATGGAAATATTTTATTAATTTTGAAAAACAACAAAACATTCAAGGAATATATTCTCTCACACACTCTCACATACATTTGATGGCGTATGCGTGTGGCCACATCTGTGTACACATTTCCGACCATGGCCGAATATCACCGAAGACAGGCGGAATTTTTGTGAGATTTTGACATATATATATCCCCCGAGAAATCGGATTCTCGACTTTTAGGCGCAAGGGGCGTGGCTTCGCGTTGCTAAGGATAAATCTCTGTTAATATGTAACTTACAATATTTACTCTGGTCTCTGTCGATAGAGAATAGTCTATTTATATGGCGTAACTAAGCATAGTTTTGGTTATAACCGTATATTTATTGAGAAAATTCGATGTAAAAATTGAGGGGTGCAGGGGGCAGACATTTGTGGTGTAAAGAGACACGGGTGCTCGCGACATCAGCGCTGTCGTGTCTGAGTGCGGAACTACTTGAACGAACATGCCGCGAGACACTGCCGTGTCTCTTGATCATATGGGGTTTTTATAATTATTTTAGGAAGTCCCAGAAGAAAACAGGTGCAGTAAAATATCGATGCTGTGCTAGAAAGAATAAGGAATAACCCTCGAACCCTAATCGGCATCAGTGATTCCTCATTGACTGTCGTTACTACGGAGACGAAGAACAGATGAAATAGAAGTGAGGTACATGTACACTTCAGGTTTGACAGGTCGGTGTGTAAATCGGAACTTGTACTAGTACGAAAGAGGAAATATATCGATAGAGAAAAAATAATGATAAAATAATTACTTGATTGTTGTGATCTAATTCCATTGCATCTCCTATTTTTCTCTCGCGGCTTTGATTGTGACAGAGAAGAAAAGCCATCAATTCGTTTCGTGCTCGCATGACGCTGAAACAAAAAATAGAATTATCGCAAAGATAATCGTCCTTCCATCGAAAGTGAGGTTAAAGCTGTCAGATGGCAATTAAACTTATCTGATGGTAATTCTTCTGAGATACTGCCGTCTCCTTTCCTGCTCTTTATGCACAGGCAACCAGAGAAACACAGCACTGCTTCCGTTCACTATCTCGATTATCGAAAAAAAACAAACGATTATTAAACTATACGGAGCGTCTGTCACATCCACCACTATTGAGATTCATAACTCCGATTACACTGAATTTTTACATTTTATTAACAAGCGCGTCCGAGGATCGAAATAAACGCGAGGTTAATCGTTTCGCGAATGGAAATATTTTATTAACTTTGAAAATACTCAAACATTTACGGAATATATTCTCTCACACACTATCACATACATTTGATGGCGTATGCGTGTGGCCGTATCTGTGTACACATTTCCGATCATGGCCGACTATCGCCGAAGATAGGCGGATTTTTTGTGAGATTTTGACATATATATATCGCCCGAGAAATCGGATTCTCGACTTTTAGGCGCAAGGGGCGTGACTTCGCGTTGCTAAGGAAAAACCTCTGTTAATATGTAACTTATAACATTTATTCTGGTCTCTATCAATAGAGAATAGTCAACTTATATAACGTAACTAAGCATAGTTTTGGTTATAACCGTATATTTATTGAGAAAATTCGATCTAAAAATTGAGGGGTGCAGGGGGCAGACATTTGTGGTGTAAAGAGACACGGGTGCTCGCGACATCAGCGCTGTCGTGTCTGAGCGCGAAACTACTTGAACGAACATGCCGCGAGACACTGCCGTGTCTCTTGATCACAAGTTTCAATTTACATACCGATCTGTCAAACGTGAAGTGTACATGTACCTCACTTCTATTTCATCTCTTCTTCGCCTCTAGTGTAACGACGGAAATTACAAAATATCATCATTTACACCCCGCAAAGCACGTTTTTGCAAGTAACTTTTCTGTAACATTCCTGCGATATTTTACAATATTCGTGAACACAACCGTATGTTAGAAACATTCCTTTACTCATAATATATATTTCTCGATAAATTCGCGAATGTTGCAAAACATCATAGAAACATTTCGGAATCATTACGTCGAAAGATCTCCTCGATAAGGTACAGCTCGATAAGATTGTACTTGTTAGGGCTGAATTATAAAAACCCCGTATAATTCAGCCCTAACAAGTACAATCTTATCGAGCTGTACTTATTGAGGAGATCTTTCGACGTAATGATTCCGAAATGTTTCTATGATGTTTTGCAACATTCGCGAATATCGATAATGTGCTGGAAATTTATTTACGAGTAAGGGCGAAATTTCAACGGTGCATGCAAAAGGATTTCTTAAAACTATTCCAACGGCTCGAGTTAATATACGTAACAACATATATACTGTCATAAGTGGTATCTTTACATGTGATGAAACAATTCGTTACGGTCATTGGAAGAGTAAACAGTATGTCCGATGGCAAACTCCAACTTTTGAATTTCCCTGACATTTGGCCGGAAGTGGTTGGGTCGTAGTCCAATCATATCGTACATCCAACCTTGCAATAATTAGGGTAAATCTAATTTTTTAATATGTTATTAGGATTCACCTGGGTAGTATAAATCCAGATTTGCAACCCTGAAAAAGTTGTGCCACCTGAGATATAATAAAAAAACCGTGATATTTTTGGACTTTTTTCAATTCCTTGCCAAAAAGACACTAAAGGGAACTTCTGACGAAAAAAGTTACTCTTACCTTTTCTAAAGTAGATAAAATTGTCTACAATTTGAGCTCTAGCGGAGCTTGGTATATACCTACATTTTAATTTAACTATTAACAAAGTGTTCCTATGATTACCATAATGATGATAAAGTAATATTGTATTATTATATAACACAGTTATATGAAATATACTTTGAATTTATTTTTTATTTAATTTAAAATTTTTCCAAGTTTTAGGGCCTTGGCTCATTTAAATAATTGTCGTCAGATTCAATAGGGTGAGGGGGGGATATGTCGTCAGACTCGTTTTCCGCATCCTGCAGTAACTCATCCTCATCTTCATCCACCTCAATTGGAGGGATATTGGTGCATGAGTTGCCTTTACAATATTTGCACAACGATGAACATGTCATTCCAAACTTCCTGCAAGAGCAGGCTCCTGAACAACCCTTCTTGCACTTACAAGAGAGGCATTTCAAAAGTAATTGAGGAGCCGGAGGCTTTGTGGTAGTAATGGGCATGAGACCTTGTTCGATTATATTCCATCCCCAATCCGTTGGTAATTTGGCTTCCCCTAGCCACTTCTGCACTTGATGGTAGGTTCTATAGAAATGATACTTCGCAGCATCTTTGGTGGGTGGCAGACGAGCTACATTAATTTTTGTGTTGGCAGCAGCCCTCACAAACAGTGTGTAACGGAGGGAGCTGAGGGTCTCTCTACATTCGCCTCTGTACAGTGCCACCAGAAATTTCTCTCCTGCTTTCTCTATAACATCAGGGTCAGCATCAAATTGCAGGAACACTTCAAGATCGTGTATGAGTTCTGGATGATGTTGAAGAATACTACAAAATTTCATTTTTCCTTGCCAAAAAAAGGGCAGAAGTGGTGTCACAGCCACTAAGGGCGTGGAGTAAAAGTACAAGCCCTTTTGGAACTTCCTGTATATCTCCACACTTGAATGAGGTGGAGGAAAATTGGGTATGGTCTGATCCACCTCTGCCAGTTTTATGTACGTACACATTCTCTGCGGTGGAACCTAATCCATTGAGAATAACAAGCAAGTCGATATCCTCTCCGATAATGAATACTTGAGAGAAGTCAACGCTTTTTGAGAGAGCAGTATCCACAATTAGAGTACCTGCGTCTTCTTCTGCTTGTTTGATTTAAATTCCCTGCCTCTCGAATTCATTCATCAACATTTGGATGAGACGCCGCTTGTTTTTCTCATTGGACAAGAATTTTTCTTGTGGGATATTCAGTATGGTGTTTTCCTTAAAGATGATATCCCTGGATAATGTAGCGTAGCGGCGAGAGCGTTCAGCACTTTTTGTGCTCTTGATAATTGCATTCTCGGGGTACCCATCAAAAGCCACAGATACTTTGCAACCGAAATGGTTGAGGATGTAGGTGGTGTATCCTTTAATGATCGCGCTTACGGAATCATTGCGACGCCACGTGTATTTGTGCAACAGATACCCGCCATCCACCACGACGAATGTGCCTTCTTGTGCCAAGGAGATATTCTCGGCCAAGGGAGTGAAGGCAGAATAAAAAGATGACTTGGTGCCTTTTCGCATTCCTTCTTCTGTGAATAATGCCATCGGATATGGTGCTAGTTCGTACTTAAAGTGCTCTTTCAATTGTTCGTCAGATTGTTTTGTGATGCAAACTCTCTGAAATATCGTAAGAGGATCTACGTCCACTGTCTTGTCCATCACTTTAACAGACCTAGTAAGTGAAGCCAATGTCGTAACCTTGTCCTTTCGTTTTAATTTTACCATCCCAAACGTCTCTCCAACAATTTTATTTGCTGCTTCTGATCCCATCTCATATGCCAGGCGACAGTTGACATCTGGACCTCCAACAATTCCACTCTACTTATGGAAAGTAGCTTTTCATTTATTGGAAATGGGGGGTGCGCATTAAGCTAGTTCTTCAGTTTTTCTGCATCCGCAGTATCTCTCACAACTCTGGTAAGCCTCATGTCCGCGTGCTGCTCCGATGTGGAAGCTACTGTACCACTAAAGCGCTCTACTTCGTTACAAATGTTAAGTATGTACATCATTCCTTCTGACCAACGTGACAAAACACTGCTGGAGATTCCCCGACCATGGGTCAATCCACCCTGGGTTTTTAGTGACCTCATTAAAACCTGCTCAATGGTCAAGTCTGTCCAGAGACCAGACCAAAATTTATCAGAGCGACGAATAGTGAATTCTCCTGCTGTAAATATTATGTACTCAGCTGGAGTCATACGTTGTTTCAGGCTAAGCATGTCTTGGAGGTATAAACGAGCACTTTTTGCATAAAAGAAATGACCAGCTGAATGGAAGAATGGTATCATCATGCTTACACATTCCAGGTGGAGCTCCCAATTACCCATGCGCTCTGCCTGTATAAATTTTTTCAAAAGTGTGGTCATGCGATAGTATTGTACCCAAAGTTTGGAAGTGGGTCCATTTTCTTCAAGTTTTTGCAATACATTACTGAATTTGTCACTCACAATTTGAAATATCTCATTTTCTCCTGCACTAAGGATCTTACTCCCACTTAATATTGTTTCCATTTCGGCTCGTTCCTCTAAGGTGAACTCCATCTCGCTCATTATCATTGTTCCCAATACAAGATTAGTCAATACATGTGCTCGAACTGCTCTCGAGTAGGCATGTCCAATTAACATTTTGTCAACACTGTTTTCCGCATAAATAGTTGTTAGAAGCTCCTTTAACCCACTGCATGCCATGATTGTTCCAATACAACCCATATAAGACATAATAAAATGGAATCCGCCGAGGCGCACAATCAAGTTTCTAAACTCGGGATGATTGCAACTCTCTACTATGTCTCTAGCTTTCATATAAAGAGGTTGATCGAATGTTACAAAATACGTTTTTTGTGAATGGGCTGCACTTCGTTTTCTGGTTTCTTCTATAGCTGTCAGTATGGTGTTGTAATCTGTAGGTGGAGCACGAATGAATGGTAAGAACATAATTTTGGAACACTGGAAATTCAGATCTTGAGTCACCATTTCCATAAAGCCGTTCCAGCCAGGTACATCTGGGTTATTTGACCATTTGCCATATAACCATATAAGGTCGGGTGGTAACGGTAATACTTTACCATTTTCTTGTAACCCCGTAATTGGAATAACTGACAAACCAGCATTTTTCTTGGTCATGCATTGCTTGATTTGAATAGATCCAAAAGATCCAAGTGTTCCAGCAGGCACGTAATTCTTCAATCGTGGGATTGGCTTGTCTGGTAGTACAGCAGATTTTGGTGTAACGCACATGATGCCACCCATTTCGTGAAATGTATTCTCCCCATCTAAGGTATTCACATTAACATCTGCATTGTCAAAAATAAACTGCAAAAATGATCCTTTTTCTATGGGCGGTGAACCTTGAGCCCGCATAATTGCTGAACCCTCTAATCGCTGTGCCTCTGTGTAAGTGCAGGAAAATCCTAGAGATGCCATGAGATTTACAAGGTGTTTGGAACCAAATTTCCTGTATAAGTAAGCACCAACACTTATCATGAGGGGAGAAATGAAAGAGCCTGGCTTCACAGCAGACATGATTGAGTGAGCAATTGATACACATTTCGTTTTCCAACTGAGAAGATTACACCGTTTGTGTTTCATGATAACTGTTTCAATAAATATTTGCAGTCTCTGGAATGCCCGAATCGACTTCTTGCAAGAAAGAATCAGATGAAGGGTATTCAGTTGAGTCGTGCATTTGAGAACGAATATCTTGTAAGACAATCTCAGCTGCAGCTCTCACCACTCTTAATCTTTTCTCTTGAGCATTTGATTTTCTTTCCTCGTACCAATTGCTGTACAGAATTTTATGTTCATCATCTCTGAAGCACACAAACGTTCTGTGTCCCGAGCCAACATCTGTTATCAAAATCTTTTCGCCGTAATGTGATATGAGGTTGTCTTTGATTGTTCTGACATCTGGAATATTTTCGCTTTTAATTTGTTTATTAAATCAGCTAACAGGAATTGGTATTCCTCTCTGTTCTCAGAAAGGTACGAATAAATGTATTCCATGGCTTCAGACACATGTTGTGAATGTGGACGTCCAGCTTGCCTCTTACATCCAACAGGTGGCTTGTATAATTTCCTGTGACATGCCTATTAACAAAAAAAGATGCTGTAGAAATGTATTCTAATGAAGTATCTAATACAAAGTAGTATATTACGCTTGGCTAGAATAAACAGGAATCTACGAGAGATAATAATAATTATTATTATTATTACCTTATAGTACCTGGCATCAGCAGCTACCAAGTCTATTTCATCACAAGTGAGGCGATTTACAATCTCTTGTCCCCAGTCATCTCCTCGGCGTCTTGCCTGATCTATAATCGTCGCCTTCATTGTAATTTTCTCAACAGTGTACACTGTATTTCGTCTTGATAGGGGTAATTTTTTTTGGGCATCTAAAGATTCTTTTGTCATTATTTCTCCACAAAGAAAACATATGTTTCGTAGATTCGAAGAGACACTTGACGATCGAAGTGAACCTGTCTTTTCGTAGGAAGGTCCAGAAGATGGGTCACCTCCAGAGCGAACAGATGCTAACACATTTTTTGCCGCGGTGTACCTTTTCCTGCATGCATCATGCACCGTGACTTCGTCCAAGTTTTGAAGAAAATTTCGGTTTTGTACGAGACCTCGTTTCTCACTCACCTCGATCAATGAACGAATACCGCGTTTTTTTACAACAGTGATTTGTCCTTCTTCCAGGCTCTCGCGACACACAAAACAAACACCCTCCAGTACCGACATTTCGTTAGATTTCGTGTTCATTCGCGAACAACATGATGGATACAACGCTAGAATACAATTGATACCACTCAATAATGAGACAGACGGATTGACGTAGAATAGAATAGAACCAAATACTATACAGTCATTCATATAGAATACTGCATGTGGGGATCGAGAGCGAGGAAGGCACTCGTCGCGATCGAAACTCTACTGACTCCTCGCTTCCCCGCGATGAGCAAGGAGTCTCGGCACCTCAGCCAGCATAGAGTATAACGCCCGCTGTTTGAAACATATCGGATTTCGATGCACTCGGAGAGGATGCATCCGACGGCCCTGGTAAATGTTTGGCACACGACGAGTGGATGTATCAACAAATCGCCCGGGCGTCGGAGCAGTACCGCTCAAGTTGCCGCACGAAACGCCGTGGCGGCTGAGAGCCACCTCTCGAATGCAAAGGATACCAATAAGCAATTTTTTAAAATTCTTTTGCAATAAAATTGGACCGTTTATAACGTTTTATAAATTTATTTTGAGATAGAGCTTTCTCGCAATGCGAAGAACATGGCGCCATTGCATACCCAACGATATATCGTCGCTGGCACTTTTCGCAAATGCAGCGAACGACGATATATCGTCGTTTGGCACTAAAAGGGTTGGGGGGGGGGGGGGGGGAGGAAGGTAATTAAATTTTCTAAAATTTTGTTCTTCTACATTTTTTATGTAGGATTAGTACTTTCGCCAATATTTCGCTCGAAAGTAGAACTTAAGCTAAAGTTTGCCCGTTTTAGAAAAAAATTGTCATCTTTGCAAAGCTGTATCTCATCAACTACGAGAACTACCGAGCTCCGCTAGAGTTTAAATAGTAGCAAATTTTATCTACTTTAGAAAAGGTAAGAATGACTTTTTTCGTCAGAAGTTCCCTTTAGTGCCTTTTTGGCAAATAATTTTAAAAAGTCCAAAAATATCGCGGTTTTTTGGCTATATCTCAGTTGGCACAACTTTTTCAGGGTTGCTAATCTGGATTTATACTACCCAGGTGGAGCCTAACAACATATAGAAAAATTAGGTTTATCATAATTATTGTAAGGTTGGATGTACGATATGACTGGACTATTAATAACACATTTACTTACAAGGAAACCGTCCCAGGTGTACCTCGCCGATTTCGTTCATTCTGATATACATAGATACCTATGTTAATCTACATCAAAATCTAAGAGATACGTATTTTTTTTATTTGAGGAAAAACATTTCTAGGTGGTGAAATTAACCCTCACAGTTGACAACTCCTAGGAGTGAATGCTGGTTTTCACATACTTGCAATGTGGAAATGATATGAATTTTGTTATGATGTTGTATTGAAAGACAATAACATTAGAAATAAGGTGGCCTTTGAAAAAATAAAATTAAGCGTAAAATAAGCTCAACAATCGTTTTTGAAATATCGACTTAGCTCCGCCCACAAGAAACGGCGCGGTGAATGTAGATAGCAGCTGTGACGTCATGAATCGTCCGCTAGTCGCCCGCGCCGGCTGGCTACAAGTTTACCGCTTGCAGTTGGCGCTGTGCGCATTCTTCGTTCAGATTTTCCCAGAGTTTGGTTAATTGCGAACTGTGGAATTTGTGCGACGTACCTACTTTAATATGACCGATAGTGCCGCAGAAAAAAACCGTCTCGAAGACATTATTATTGTGTCGTACCAAAGTGCAGAAATACTTCCGTAACTGCACCTGATAAGTTGTACTTCGCAATGCCATGAAATAAAGACATTCGAAAAAGATGGTGTAAGACGATGAAGAGGGACAAGCAGAAGAATAAACCCCTATCAGATATTTTTACTATTTACTGCTGCGAGGATCACTTCAACGTAACTTTTTCATTTATTTACTGCATACGTATGACATACAGAGTGGAACGAAATAATGGAATAAATTCAGCATAAATTCAACGGCAAATATTCGATGGAAACCCAAGAACACGTCGAGTTTTATTTTAAACCTTTGTATACCGATGGTACCTATAAGTACAGTGCCGTATTCTTTAAGAGTGACTTGAAAGGATCGTTAGTATTCCAAGTCACTAGTATTCATTCAATCAATTTTCTAAAGGTTTATGAACTCCGGTACTTTTACGTACCCATGGGACAATGTAACCGTTTAAAAAATAATCGCGGCTGGTAGACAAAGGGCTAAATTCAGCACTTTCCGATGTATTTTTCATTGAATTTGTCATTGAATTTATACTGAATTTATTCTATTAGAAAGTTCTACCCTGTATATATCTACGTAAACGTAAAAGCGTATAATACTCAATACAAACATATTTTCAGTTTGAAGAGGACGTAGAAAATTATTTTCAATACAAAATTATGAGCAATATTCGACCAAGATTGAAAAAAGGCGTTGTCCCACACATATTGAAATGCCAGTTGCATTCTAGTGCATCTTCCAGTAAAGTAGAAAGAGAATATGCTGCCAAAAAAAGATGGATGGAGTTGGTAAAAGAAGCTATGCAGGAACACGAAGAGAATCAACGCAATAGACACTACGGCTGTCGCGGACGATTCGTGACGTCACCCAGCTGACTAACCACTGACGAAGCGTTTCCGACCACGTGACAAAGTAGCCGTTCCGCTGCGAAACAAACTTACAAATATCTTGCTTGTTGCTCGTTTTTTGGGAAAAAATTATCTCAAGTCATCTTAAGAAGGCTACTACATTGCCTTAAGCAAAAATTCCAAATGATTTAAAATTCATGTCACTTCTCCATTGATCTTTTGAAATGAAACCAAGTGGGTAATAATCTACATAAAAAATGATGAAAAATGCAATTTACTACATTTCGTTAGGGTAATTAATTAAAAAATTATAAGGGTTTGAAATTCACAAAATTACTATAAAATTTCAACCCTTATAATTTTTGAATTAATTACCCTAACGAAATGTAGTAAATTGCATTTTTCATCATTTTTTATGTTGATTATTATCCACTTGGTTTCATTTCAAAAGATCAATTGCAAGTATGTGAAAATCAGCACTCATTCCTAGGAGTTGTTAACTTTGAGGGTTGATTTCACCCCCTAGAAATTTTTTCCCGCAGATAAAAAAAATAAGTATCTTTTAGAGTTTGATGTAGAATAACATAGGTATACCAGAATGAACGAAATCGGCGAGGTACACCTGGAATGGTTTCTTTGTTAGTTCGATAAGATGTTAGGTACATTTACATGAGCAATCACAACTAAGCAGATAACATTATGATATATGTACATACCTATTCTATGTACACGTTCCAATCCAAAGTAGGTATAAAAAATATATCTGTTTCATCGAACGCGAATAAAGAAGAGCCTTTTCATTTTCATTAAAAGTAGATAAATGGAAACGCTTCTAACTACGTGTCTTTGACTTCGCATTTGCTAAGAAGTGCTAATGAGATAGAATGAGTTCGTGTCTATGTTCATGTTGGTTGTGAACTGTGTGGAACATTCCTGAAAATTCAAAAAATGTGTTCTTGATTCAAATATTTTTCAACTTAGATGATTATTTTCATATTTTTGTACATATTTAGAAGTTTATTCGATTTTTTTCAGACTTTTCTGTCAATTAATATCTGACAAGGGAAGTTAGGGAACCCGAAAATTCAGAAAATTCCGCCATTCCGTGTGTAGTAGAGTAGTTCAAGCGTAATACAAAAATACATTTCATTGGTACGGTATTATGGTTTTAAGGGGTGAAATCATGCCTTAAAAAAATGCAGATTTTTCTTCTTCACGGAATAACTCCCCAACGGTGAAAAATAAGGAAAAAAAAGTTGAAATAAAAGTTTTATGGTTTTTTTCGATCTATAAAACTTTTGCAAAAAAATTCTGGGAAAATTTTTTTTTAAGTTACTCCCACCACCGACCCATATAAATGGGTTTTTGGATTTCTTAAGTTTATGTAAAAATACCTCTCAATGTCCTCTTTTTACACATCCCCAGTTTATTATGTATCCTTTTTTTTAAATTTAGATAACCTCGAACTTTAAGGCCGTTTTGACTTAAACAGTGAAACGGTCTTATGAAACGATATCTACATTTTTATTTATATACATTTCATACAGTTTTTAATTATTTTAGCAAAACACGTACAATTACATGAAAAATGAAACTTATTGAAATGAATCAATGACATGTATTTTTCAAACAACACAAATAAGATCGTATGAACCTCAATGATAACGTTGAATGGCGGAGGATCTATGTCGACATTTTGAAGCCGATAACGTTTTGCATAATGGGAATGTGTTTGACTCGTGACTATTATCACTGCATGCTGGTGAGATATCCCTTCATCATTCGTTAAAAATTTTATGTAAATACGTTTTATGATTATTATATTTATACTATACATACATATTTGTGACTGGAAGATGTAGCTTATCCGCAGTTACAATTATCACAAATTATAACATATAAATAAACAAATTCATTCATTCATTCATTCAATGAATCCTGATAAACAAAATATTTGTATCTATTGTACATATTTTATTAATGGATTATACATTAAAACAGTAGTAATGGTAGAAAACGGAAAATACACTAAAATATTACGGATTATAATTTGTACAGTAGTGATATTGTTCATAGAAATGTTCAAAACAGAAATACTCGGCACACCATGCATAGCGTATGAAAGCAACTTCTCCACAAATACTACATCTGGGTACATGCTTTACACTCCTAAAGTAACACAAATCTACAGGGTTTTGAAATTCACCGGGATGCGTTTCAAGATATCCGCTTTTGAACCAAGCATATCGGGAAAGATTTTTAAATCTAGGCGACGAAAGCTGGTTGTGTGTTAATGACTGCAATTTAACCCTTTCGCTACGGGCCGATCTTTCGGCGCGTTACTCCCGCTGAACGGACCGCTGCCTGCGGCGAAAGTGTACACTTGCGGAAGACCTGCAATAGGGAGGTTCGGACCAAAAATATTTTATGTTATTTCTCTATGGAAACTATTATGCATGTGTAAGTAACCATGTACGTGAAAGAATTTTTCAAAAAAAATAAAATTTACTACTTCAAATTGCACATTGTAACTCCGGCGATAACGTTAGGGACGGGAACGTTTTCTTATTGGTTTGACGTCACTTGCCAGACACAAGCTCCGCCTTCTCCCGGGGAGCAGTGCAGGCATATAGCGCGAACGTGATTTAACTATCTGGCTCTCTTGGATCGGCAAATGTTTCGGCGGTGAATCAGCGATGGTCAGAAGGGAAAAGGGCTAAGCTTCTATTTGAGGAAAGGCTTATTGTTGAGACAGATGAAGTTGATAAAAACAATAAAATTGACGTAAATTCCTCAAAAGATTCTGAAGTAAACAAACTTCGACGAAGTGCACGTATCAAAGATTTGCGTAACGTATCATATGATGAAGATTACTGTTGAATATTAATTTTTTATAAATTTGATCACGATACTATCAATTTTTATGTAATCTTATTAGAATATAAGAGTAATTTGTATCTACAAACTATGTATGTATCAGCATAGATTTAAGATTAAATGATAATGATTACTTGGTCTGATTGAGGTCTTCTTTTGGGGTTTTTCCTTAATCCGTAGCAATAAATGTTGGACCATTGTTATGTTCCCCAAAAGCAAATTATAATAGATAAGAAAACTTCTACATTAATTTAATCGATTACTTCTTGAGTGAGAGTATTGAAATAAGCAAAAACTGCTCGATGTTAGATACTTATAATCCTAAGTTTAACCCTTTCGCTCATGGTGACCACAAATGTGGACACGAGGATTAATGTATTATATACAGACTGTCCCTTTCAATACACGCCAGCATGGCTGGTTGCATATCGGTTATCCGCCTTGCGCCAGACACAGGCGCCACAGGCGCATGGCCCCTGCAACGGATCGGAGGCGTCAACCGATATGCAACCCGCCACGCTGGCGTGTATAGCGGGGGACAGTTTGTATATAATATAAGGTCATAAATTAGAATTTTTTTTGACCGTTTGTTCACAATAAGTACATTCGTGGACATTGTAACGAACGTAAAAGGCATATATCGCCATACAAATTAAAAATGAAATTTATGAATAAACTAAAAAAATTAAATTTATGCAAAAAAAAATTTTTTTATAAACAAAAATTAAAATTTAAAGCATCGAAGAGCTTGAATATACATCATCAATTGTATGGCTGTAAAAATAAAAATTCGTGAGTGAAAGGGTTAAGAATATGATTTGTTATCGCAAAGGAAAGGTGAGTGAGTGAGTGAGTGAGTGAGTGAGTGAGTGAGTGAGTGAGTGAGTGAGTGAGTGAGTGAGTGAGTGAGTGAGTGTGAGTGTGAGTGTGAGTGTGAGTGTGAGTGTGAGTGTGAGTGTGAGTGTGAGTGTGAGTGTGAGTGTGAGTGTGAGTGTGAGTGTGAGTGTGAGTGTGAGTGTGAGTGTGAGTGTGAGTGTGAGTGTGAGTGTGAGTGTGAGTGTGAGTGTGAGTGTGAGTGTGAGTGTGAGTGTGAGTGTGAGTGTGAGTGTGAGTGTGAGTGTGAGTGTGAGTGTGAGTGTGAGTGTGAGTGTGAGTGTGAGTGTGAGTGTGAGTGTGAGTGTGAGTGTGAGTGTGAGTGTGAGTGTGAGTGTGAGTGTGAGTGTGAGTGTGAGTGTGAGTGTGAGTGTGAGTGTGAGTGTGAGTGTGAGTGTGAGTGTGAGTGTGAGTGTGAGTGTGAGTGTGAGTGTGAGTGTGAGTGTGAGTGTGAGTGTGAGTGTGAGTGTGAGTGTGAGTGTGAGTGTGAGTGTGAGTGTGAGTGTGAGTGTGAGTGTGAGTGTGAGTGTGAGTGTGAGTGTGAGTGTGAGTGTGAGTGTGAGTGTGAGTGTGAGTGTGAGTGTGAGTGTGAGTGTGAGTGTGAGTGTGAGTGTGAGTGTGAGTGTGAGTGTGAGTGTGAGTGTGAGTGTGAGTGTGAGTGTGAGTGTGAGTGTGAGTGTGAGTGTGAGTGTGAGTGTGAGTGTGAGTGTGAGTGTGAGTGTGAGTGTGAGTGTGAGTGTGAGTGTGAGTGTGAGTGTGAGTGTGAGTGTGAGTGTGAGTGTGAGTGTGAGTGTGAGTGTGAGTGTGAGTGTGAGTGTGAGTGTGAGTGTGAGTGTGAGTGTGAGTGTGAGTGTGAGTGTGAGTGTGAGTGTGAGTGTGAGTGTGAGTGTGAGTGTGAGTGTGAGTGTGAGTGTGAGTGTGAGTGTGAGTGTGAGTGTGAGTGTGAGTGTGAGTGTGAGTGTGAGTGTGAGTGTGAGTGTGAGTGTGAGTGTGAGTGTGAGTGTGAGTGTGAGTGTGAGTGTGAGTGTGAGTGTGAGTGTGAGTGTGAGTGTGAGTGTGAGTGTGAGTGTGAGTGTGAGTGTGAGTGTGAGTGTGAGTGTGAGTGTGAGTGTGAGTGTGAGTGTGAGTGTGAGTGTGAGTGTGAGTGTGAGTGTGAGTGTGAGTGTGAGTGTGAGTGTGAGTGTGAGTGTGAGTGTGAGTGTGAGTGTGAGTGTGAGTGTGAGTGTGAGTGTGAGTGTGAGTGTGAGTGTGAGTGTGAGTGTGAGTGTGAGTGTGAGTGTGAGTGTGAGTGTGAGTGTGAGTGTGAGTGTGAGTGTGAGTGTGAGTGTGAGTGTGAGTGTGAGTGTGAGTGTGAGTGTGAGTGTGAGTGTGAGTGTGAGTGTGAGTGTGAGTGTGAGTGTGAGTGTGAGTGTGAGTGTGAGTGTGAGTGTGAGTGTGAGTGTGAGTGTGAGTGTGAGTGTGAGTGTGAGTGTGAGTGTGAGTGTGAGTGTGAGTGTGAGTGTGAGTGTGAGTGTGAGTGTGAGTGTGAGTGTGAGTGTGAGTGTGAGTGTGAGTGTGAGTGTGAGTGTGAGTGTGAGTGTGAGTGTGAGTGTGAGTGTGAGTGTGAGTGTGAGTGTGAGTGTGAGTGTGAGTGTGAGTGTGAGTGTGAGTGTGAGTGTGAGTGTGAGTGTGAGTGTGAGTGTGAGTGTGAGTGTGAGTGTGAGTGTGAGTGTGAGTGTGAGTGTGAGTGTGAGTGTGAGTGTGAGTGTGAGTGTGAGTGTGAGTGAGTGAGTGAGTGAGTGAGTGATTTATTGTTCAATATTGAATAAAGTGTGGCAGCTTAGCTACCATTCAAGCGTAAATTATTAGAGTAGAATAGTATTTTTAATACCGAGTAAATCATATGAATTTTATAGCGTGTAAAATTTAGAGATTAACATAAGTAAGCTAACAGCGCATGCGCTCTATCATAAAGGGTATCAAGCGCGTTAAGAGTAGCAAAATCGGCTATAGGTATTCAGCATTATAAAAAAAAAAGATTTGGACAGGAAAATAATTGAAGAAGAATAAGGAGAGAGTGCAAGCGTGGCTCAACGGATTATGGAAGGAGTTTCGATAGTGACCTGCCACTCTTTAGTTTAATTACTAGATTTAGCCGAGTAGTTTCATGGTTCGGGTAATAAATAGTTGAGTAGAGACAAGTCAAGATGTAATACTGAGCGCGGAGGTCTCCTCCTCCACCAGGTGGGACTTAAGGTGATGCTTAAAAATAGATTTCGATAGCGAAGACTTGACTGCCTCAGGGAGGTCGTTCCAAAAAGACGGAGTCAAAACAGCGAACGAGTGCTTGTAAGTGTCTGTCCTGTAGCTTGGGACTACTAGTAGCTGAGATTCCTGACTTCGAAGCGTTCGTAGAGACACTTGGACTAGCAGCAATTCTCTGAGGCAAATTGGCGTACTTTCGTGGATAGCTGAGTAAGTTAGGCAAGATATGGCGTACTTCCTTGCGTTGGCGATCGAGAGCCAGCCCAGTTTAAGCCGATGAAAAGTGATAGATGAGTCACGTGGCAGATTGAAAATGTACCTTATTCCCTTATTGATTAGCCTCTGTAGTTTTAGATCATTAGTAACTCCGGCGCCTAGCAAGACAGCGGAGCAGTAATCAACATTGAGCAATATGAGAGCTGCCACCAGTTGCTTGCGTAAGTTGACATCAGTATAGTCGCGGAGCTGCTGCAGCTTGTAGATTACCCCGTTGACTTTAGATGTAATGCTCGCAACATGATCTTGGAGAGTTAGCTTTGAATCGAGAATGACGCCAAGATTTCTGACTGAGGAGACGAAGGGGATGCTGATATGGCTACCACCCAGAGTTGGAATATCATTCATAGAAATATTGCTGATCAAGCGCTTATTCCCCAATAATATAGCTTTAGTTTTGCTCAAGTTTAGTCTGATTCGGTTCCGGAGTGCCCATCGTTCGATGGCCTCGATGTCAGTGT
This sequence comes from Xiphydria camelus, assembly GCA_963678675.1. Lineage (NCBI taxonomy): Eukaryota > Metazoa > Arthropoda > Insecta > Hymenoptera > Xiphydriidae > Xiphydria > Xiphydria camelus. The sequence goes on from OY783191.1 coordinate 14,977,640, forward strand.
TAAGTTGTTGGATGCAATTTACCAAATCGGCATGTGAACAAGTCGCATAGATCTGCAAGTCATCGGCGAATAAGAGGCACTTAGCGAACGTGATGGTCTCACCCACATCGTTAATGAATAGAGAAAACAGAAAGGGCCCTAATACAGAGCCCTGAGGAACACCTGTATTAGTGTAGATCCAGCTAGTATTGGTGCTACTGTCTATTTTGATCGCTTGCTGCCTACCTTGGATATATGATGCCATCCATTCATTCGCTTCCGTTGAGAATCCAATTTTTCGTAGCTTCTTTAATAGAATATCATGGGGCACAGTGTCGAACGCCTTAGAGAAGTCGAAAAGGATGAGGATAGTCACTTGCCGTTGGTCCATGCCTAAGCGAACATCGTGAGAGAGTGAGAGAGAGAGAGAGAGAGCGAGAGGTTGGAGCTCCAGGCAAAGGTAAGTGGCAACAGATTCTTCTTATGCGATATAGAAATTCGCGAAGCGTATCCCCGATCCTCATTGCTGTCCCGAGTCAATAGTTAGTGGTCTAGGGAGTTGGCCATGACGTGACAACATCTCCCCACTTGATGTGCTTCATTTCTCTCCATTCGCTACTATTTTAAAATTGCCACCGCGTCAGTAACACATCGAATGTTTTTGCATAAATCCTTTTGAATGTCGAAAGCCTAATCATTGCTGATTATTTTGTGTACTCAAATTTTCGATTCGCTTGAAAATTTTATGAAAATGCCACAAACACGAATGCTAAAAAAAACTTTTCGAACAAAATGTTGAACACACTGTCTTGAGGGATACGAAAAAAATGTGCTATCGGGACGAGTGCTAGAACAAAACTGAGATATTAGGTGAAAAAATGTTTACAGTAGGTAAGAGCTATCAAAACCACTACTAAGCGATATCTATGGCCGTGCTTCGCAACTCCCCATGCTTCAAAACTCCCCACTGTCCCCTACATGCCAAAAGATGCATGAATACATTCCCCAGCTGTCGTTGACGAGTTTGGCCATCTTTATGTTGAAGCCAGAAACTTATCGGACCACCCTCGTAAGTAAACAGAGCCGAGAAAAAAATTATTTAACATGCAAACACGTTGACCTAAAGAATACTTTCATATGTTTACCCTGCCATACCCTTTAGATATTTTATCGCACTTCAAAATGGAAAAAAAACAATATTTCATAATTTGTATTCCCTTCGATTATTTTTCAAAATATTCTGCAAAAAATATTATTAACCTCTTAAGGGCCTGTGTTCCTATTTAGGAACGTTCTCGTTTTGCCTTGAAAACTGCTTTCCAAAGTAATTACTTGAAATTTATTCATCAATGGACCATTGTTCCTAGCCAGGAACATGCCTAAATTACACAAATGTAGACGGTGGCGCCATCTCTTCTATAGTGATTTTATGTTGCCTTCATTAACTATTTCATGTACACCCATGCTCACGGATTCTGTCGCTGGTGACTTTTTTAAATGTTATTTTTAAACGTACTAACCAATGAACAATTAATTCTCATGCCATCATTAGCTACGGTGGCTTCTACTCTCGTTAATGAAAGCATGAGGATTGATTAATCATTGGTTAGTGGGGAGACCGGGGGGTTGTGAGACACGGGGGGTCGTGAGACAAGCTCACAGCACTGAATTAAAAAGTGCGACATGTACTAATGACTGTCAAACTTCATTCTCGTCCTGTATCTCCATTTTCATTTGACACTCGTCGCGTTGACGCGGATTCTTAGTATCTCTTCAGATTGCAACTTCAGTTTTGTGTTTTAAAGTTTTTTCGACCATTTATGTTTGCAGTATTTTCGCGCTCATGTTCTCAAGCTGTTCACAAAAGTGTATAAATATAAATCATTCCTTCGTGAGTAGCCTTTTGACACACAAAAAGAATTTTGGATAAACATTTTATGTGTCCATGAAGCGGTGGTTATTTTAAAAATATTGAACTTGTGGGATAGTGAGACAACATTTTCGGGGGGTTGTGAGACACGCTATTTCTAAAAGCGATTTACTAAAAATCGTACTTCTTTTAATTTTTTCTTTATTTTGTAGCGAGTCGCACGTAAAACTTGTCTATTAGTTATATGTAAAAATGTAAGTTAAGAATTAAAAATTCCTAAACTTGTTCGAACAGTAGTAATAACATCGATTTATAGCAAATTGTAAGCAGTGTGAACAAAAAGAAAAAATTCGGACGCCTTGGAACTTTCTGGAAACTAGTAGAGTTTCTAAGAACCCGGGGAGCGCCCGGAACGGTCTAGAACTTTCCTAGCCAGTGGATATAAATATAATTGCGCCGCTAATGCGAGTCAGTCTTCTATCATCAATCGCGCGCCTTACTTTGTGACGTTCCTTTTCGTGTATTTGTAAGTTTTATTAAAATAAAGTTAGCGATTTTTTATAAATCGTGAGTGTGATTTATTGTGTGAGTGTACCTATAAAAATACCTCTACAATTTTTTAGTCATCATGGTGCGTCATAAATACAGTCAGACTTGCAAACCAGCGATTGATGCTAATGTCTTTGTGGCTGCCATCAAAGATGTTACAATCGAGAAAAAGACGCTACGGTCCGTTGGTAGAGCATATAATATCGATAAGACAAAATTGGCGCGCTATATTTCAAAGTTGAAAATGGCAAACGTAGATCCCACAACCACTTCGAATGAAAAACTAGTCGAGTTCGCTTCCAACAACAAAACTGGTGGAAAAAAGATCTTTAGCGCAGAACAAGAAGAAGAGTTGGCGCAATATCTCCTTCGTACCAGCAAAATGTACTACGGATTGACCGTCTGTGAGTTCTCAAAATTGGCCTACAAGTTTGCGAAGAAGTGTGGCAATGAATATCCAGTGGAGTGGGACACTCACGGCAAAGCGTAGTGGGACTGGTGCAATGGATTTATGCATCGGCATCCAAATTTATCTCTCCGAACACCAGAGCAGATCAGCGCAAATCGCACCAAGGCCTTCTTCAAAGCCAGCGTTGATGCATTCTTCGCTAACCTTGACGATGTGATGTTCCAACAAAACATATCTTACGAACCGAATCGAATCTGGAATGTGGATGAGACATGCTGCCCGACTGTACCCACCAAAGCTGTGCGAGTCATCACATCGAAAGGAGAAAGAAGAGTTGGACAGAAAACTTCAGCCGAAAGAGGCACAAATGTCTCTATGGCGTTTGCCGTGAGTGCGACTGGACAGTCCATTCCACCATTCTATATTTTCCCGCGGAAAAACATGCAATCAACGTTTATGGAAAATGCTCTTCCCGGTGCCATGGGGGTGGCAAACGAATCGGGTTGGATGACGGCACAAGAATGTGTCAAATATATGGCACGTTTCATTAAACACGCCAATGCATCGAAAGACTTGCCAATTCTATTGCTCTTGGATAATCACACTTCCCACCTCAGTTTGGAGGCCATACAAATGGCAATTGATTATGGCATAACGATGCTATCTTTTCCACCTCACTGCTCACATAGACTGCAGCCGCTTGATGTCAGCGTGTTCGGCCCATTCAAGAAAATGTTCTACAACCAGTGCCAAGTTTGGATGAAGAATCATATCGGTAGAACTTTGGAGCTAAGACATATAGTGCCTATCGTTGATAAATGTTTTGATGCAAGTGCTACGCCCAAGAATATCAGATCCGGATTCCGTGCGACAGGTATTCATCCATTCGATCCGAATGTATTCACTGCCATAGATTACGAAGCAGCTGAGCTAATGGGGGAGGATCAGGCCTCTGTTAATGCCGATGCCATAGAAACAAGATTGGAAATAGCCAGCCCATCAACGATGCCAAGCACATCAGCTGCACTAATTCAACATACATTACAGGAGGTTGGTCCTTTGAAGCATAACACTCCGGCGAAAAAATCCAGTCGAGGTCGAAAATCAATGGACACCACTATTTTGACTTCAGCAGTGAATGTGGCCAATTTACGCCAAAAATCTGAGCAAAAAAACGCAAAAGAGTCGCAGAAAAAAGGAAAGAGAAAGGAAAAGGCAGCTGCAGCATTAACAGCAAAGCGCGGACGCCCTAAAAAATCTACACCAACAGTTACGGTTCGAAATGTGTCCGATTCTGAAGATGAAGAATTCTGCATCATTTGTAAAGCTCCTATGCCAAAAAATTGAACCGAAACAACTCAATTCACTGTAATACTTGCGACCGACCAGTTCACTTAAAGTGTGCCAATTTGACAGCCGGCTATTAAACCTGCATCCATTGTGAATCTGATTGATCTAATAATTGCTTCTTTCAACTTTATCTAACATTTTTGTCCTTATACTTCTTTCTCTAACCTTTTTAAACTTGACTACATTGTAAGCCACAACATTTGCTTTCTTTTTTTAACGTGAATAAACAATTTTGATAATCGTATAACACTTTTTATGATTTGAAGGCGTGTCTCACAACCCCCCGAACATTGTAGAAATCCAGAAAAACCAACTTTCGAGCTAACAGGCAAAACTTATAAGATTTTTTGAAATTTCAGCAAACCCATCTTTTTTTAAGGGGGTTATAAAGTCTAGAATTTCGAAAAATCGATTTTTTAATTGCATTTTATGAAAGTAGAACTCTTCCGGAGAGTTTTGGTGAAGACCGCATAGCGCTATCTTCAAAATTGCCGCTGATAAGGCTCCTAGAGTAAGGGAAGGCAGAGAGACGCTGCGCGCACAGATAAGGGGTCGTCCATTAATCACGTGAGGTCCGAAGGGGGAGGGGGGTTGTCGGCAAAAATCACAAAATATTACAAGGGGCGAGGGAGGTTGTAGTGAGATATCACGTGTATTTATTTTTTCGTTGAACGCGCGATGTCTAAACAACCCGCAACCTTAATGTCTGGACATTTTTATCACGGTCCTTAATTTTCCAGCATTAAATTAGATCAAGAGACACGGCAGTGTCTCGCGGCATGTTCGTTCAAGTAGTTTCGCGCTCAGACACGACATCGCTGATGTCGCGAGCGCACCCGTGTCTCTACACCACAAATGCCTGCCCCCTGCACCCCTCAATTTTTACATCGATTTTTCTCAATAAATATACGATTATAACCAAAACTATGCTTAGTTACGCCATATAAATTGACTATTCTCTATTGATAGAGACCAGAATAAATGTTATAAGTTACATATTAACAGAGATTCTTCCTTAGCAACGCGAAGACACGCCCTTTGCGCCTAAAAGTCGAGAATCCGATTTCTCGGGCGATATATACCGTATGTCCGTCTCTGTACTGGTCAGTTTGAAAGTTACCTTCGGATAGGCTTGGTCGGTAATCGAGACATTTATACCCTAATTATAATTATTTTCATAATTTCCATTATTCAGAAATTCACAATTTCGAGGTTAGACGCCTCGATCTCCCGAATTGACATCAACTCTAACTGCCGACTCGACTTCTACCGTATTAAATGACTCGAGTACCGACCAAGCCTATCTGAAGGTAACTTTCAAACTGGCCAGTACAGAGACGGACATACGGTATATGTCAAAATCTCACAAAAATTCCGCCTACCTTCGGGGATAGTCGGCCATGATCGGAAATGTGTACACAGATGCGGCCACACGCATACGCCATCAAATGTATGGGAGTGTGTGTGAGAGAATATATTCCTTAAATGTTGGGTATTTTCAAAGTTAATAAAATATTTCCATTCGCGAAACGATTAACCTCGCGTTTATTTCGATCCTCGGACGCGCTTGTTAATAAAATGTAAAAATTCAGTGTAATCGGAGTTATGAATCTCAATAGTGGTGAATGTGACAGACGCTCCGTATAGTTTAATAATCGTTTGTATTTTTTTCGATAATCGAGATAGTGAACGGATGCAGTGCTGTGTTTCTCTGGTTGCCTGTGCATAAAGAGCAGAAAAGGAGACGGCAGTATCTCAGAAGAATAGCCATCAGATAAGTTTAATTGCCATCTGACAGCTTTAACCTCACTTTCCATGGAATTACAATTATCTTTGTGATAATTCTATTTTTTGTTTCAGCGTCATGCGAGCACGAGATGAATCGATGGCTTTTCTTCTCTGTCACAAACAAAGCCGTGGGAGAAAAATAGGAGATGCAATGGAATTGGATCACAACAATCAAGTAATTACTTTATCATTATTTTTTTCTATCGATATATTTCCTCTTTCGTACTATTACAAGTTCCAATTTACACACCGACCTGTCAAACCTGAAGTGTATATGTACCTCACTTCTATTTCATTTGTTCTTCGCCTCCGTTGTAACAACAGTCAATGAGGAATCACTGATACCGATTAGGGGGTTCGAGGGTTATTCCTTATTCTTTCTAGCACAGCATCGATATTTTACTGCACCTGTTTTCTTCTGGGACTTCCTAAAATAATTATAAAAACCCCATATGATTGTTATTTACAATTTGTTACAGATCGTATGCGAACACGAGGGGGTTTCTTTCGAACGAGGGATCATCCACTTGTTGTTCCAAGAACCAGTTGCATTAGCTCATTCGGCGAGCTGGATCTGCTGTCTCGAGTGCATGCCACAGCCCGAACACTCGTTGAGGTTTATTCCTTACACTTCACGTACACTTCCATGTACACTTCATGTTTGATAGGTTGGTATATAAATTGGAACTTCTGATAGTATAATACGAAAGAGGAAATATATCGATAAAGGAAAAATAATAATAAAGTAGTTACAACATTATTGAAATCCAATTCCATTGTATCCCTTACTTTTCTGCCACGACTTTTATCATTAATAGTGAAGAAAAATCAAATTTATTGGTTGATCCATCTACTATCAACAATCAAAGTCGTGGCAGAAAAATAAGGGATACAATGGAATCGAATTACAATAATGGAGGAACTACTTTATTATTTTATTTTCTCTTTATCGATATATTTCCCTTTTCGTATTATACTATCACACACAAGTTCCAATTTATATACCGACCTGTCAAACGTGAAGTGTGCATGTACCTCACTTCTATTTCATCTCTTCTTCGCCTCTAGTGTAGCGATGGAAATTACAAAATATTATCATTTACACCCCACAAAGCACGTTTTTGCAAGTAACATTTCTGTAACATTCCTACAATATTTTACAATATTCGTGAACATTACCGTATGTTAGAAATATATGAGGGGGTCAGTGGAAAAGTGGTACAAGTCACAATTTGGATTATTTGAGTTAATTGCAAAAATGCGGTAGTTAAAGTAAATATCTGTTTAGAAAAAAAAGTGGTATAAGTGGCAACCATACCATTATACACTTATACCATTTTTTTTCGAAACAGATATTTACTTTAACCATGCATTTTTGCAGTTAACTCAAATAATCCAAATTGCGACTTGTACCACTTTTCCACTGACCCCCTCATATATTTATCGATAAATTCGCGAATGTTGCAAAACATCATAGAAATCTTTCGGAATCATTAAGTCGAAAGATCTCCTCGATAAGGTACAGCTCGATAAGATTGTACTTGTTAGGGCTGAATTATATAGGGTTTTTATAATTATTTTAGGAAGTCCCAGAAGAACACAAGTGCAGCGAAATATCGATGTTGTGCTGGAAATTTATTTACGAGTAAGGGGGCGAAATTTCAGCGGTGCATGCAAGAGGATTTCTTAAAACTATTCCAACGTCTCGTGTTAATATACAGACTGTCCCTTTCAATACACGCCTGCGTGGCGGGTTGCATATCGGTGATCCGCCTTGCACCAGACACAGGCGCCACAGGCGCATGGCCCCTGCAGCGGATCGGAGGCATCAACCGATATGCAACCCGCCACGCTGGCGTGTATAGCGGGGGACAGTTTGTATGTAACAACATACATACAGGGTCAGTCGCACTATACACGCCAGCAAATGGGTTGCATATCGCTCGGCGCTTAGGAGATACCGACGATTCCTGTAATTTAATGGTAATTTCGTTAGCCCGGACTCAAACCCCGATAGCCCAGACTCAAACCAAAGAGACGTATCAATTTGAAAAACATCGGCTAACTTTTAGTGTAGGTGATGGGTGCTCCGAAAAATGTGACAGCTGTTTGTGTTTTTAATATTAATAAATAGAAGCCGTGCTATTTTTCTGTAGTCATTCATCGAACATAGACAACAGAAAAGGAGTCGAAATGCAATCAGATAAGTTAATTTCTGAATTACTTCATTTAACCTCATTTTGATAACCTGTACAGAATACATATCTTTGTGGTCACTTCTTTTTTTCTTTCAGCATTGCATATGAGGACGGGACGAACTCTTTGAGGACTAATTGTAAGCGGAATTAATCTTTCTACATATTGGAGAATCCAAGTCGTGGGAGAAGAACAAAAACATCGGAGTAACTACAATATCGGGGTAACTATAATACTTTATTTCTATTTTTTTCTCATCGGTGCTTGCCCTCTGCCTTCCTACTACAAGTTTCGATTTATATACTAAATTTTATTTTATTTTTAGTTCATCGCCTCCACTCCATCGCCTTCGATTTCTTCTACCCAGTGAGGATTTCTCACGGACCAATAGTGGGCGTTGTGATTATTCGCTAATCCTTCGTTGTAGAATTTCGATTCATCTGTGAACAAAATCTTCTGACGAACAAGGGATCGTCCACTTGCCGTTCCAAAAACCAGTCGGAATAGTTCATTCGTCGAGCTGGATCTGCTTTCTCCGGTGCATGTATGTACTTCATTTTATAAAAGGATGAAAATTCTTTTCTATTTCTTATAGTCTTATTCTCTCTAGGAGAGCATCGATGTTTCACTGCTCTCGTATTCTTTCAGGTCTTTCTAAAATAATTATAGAAATCACATATATAATTCAGCTCTTACAAGTACAATCTTATCGAGCTGTCTTCTCGAGCTGTATCTTTCAATGTAATGATTCCAAAATGTTTCTATAATGTTTTGCAACTTTGTGAATTTATTGAGAAAGATATATTTCTAACATAGGGTAGTGTTAAAAAATATTGCAAAATATCGCAAGAATATCAGAAAAATTACTTGTAAAGACGTGTTTTATGGGATGTAATTTCTTAATTAAATATTTGTTAAGATAATTTAACATAAATCTCACTTTCGTAATTTCTGTCGGTTATGAGACTGCCGGATTGTCGTACCTTTAGTCCAATATTGAAAATAAATCTTCTCAAGGCTGAATACGACTTGGGCATGTTTCAACGTACAATTAGTTAGATCCAGCTCGACGAATGAACTATTCCGACTGGTTTTTGTAACGGCAAGTGGACGATCCCTCGTTCGTCAGAAGATTTTGTTCACAGATGAATCGAAATTCTACAACGAAGGATTAGTGAATAACCACAACGCCCACTATTGGTCCGTGAGAAATCCTCACTGGGTAGAAGAAGTATGCAGTCGAAGGCGATGGAGTGGAGGCGATGAACTAAAAATAAAATAAAATGTAGTATATAAATCGAAACTTGTAGTAGGAAGGCAGAGGGCAAGCACCGATGAGAAAAAATAGAAATAAAGTATTATAGTTACCCCGATATTGTAGTTACTCCAATGTTTTTGTTCTTCTCCCACGACTTGGATTCTTCAATATGTAGAAAGATTAATTCCGCTTAGTCCTCAGAGTTCGTCCCGTCCTCATATGCAATGCTGAAAGAAAGAAAGAAGTGACCCCACAAAGATATGTATTCTTTACAGGTTATCAAAATGAGGTTAAATGAAGTAATTCAGAAATTAACTTATCTGATTGCATATTTCGACTCCTTTTCTGCTGTCTATGTTCGATGAATGACTACAGAAAAATATCACGGTTTCTATTTATTAATAATAAAAATACAAACAGCTGTCACATTTTTCGGAGCACCCATCACCTACACTAAAAGTTAGCCGATGTTTTTCAAATTGATACGTCTCTTTGGTTTGAGTCCGGGCTAACGAAATTATCATTAAATTACAGGAATCGTCGGTATCTCCTAAGCGCCGAGCGATATGCCACCCATCTGCTGGCGTGTATAGTGCGACTGACCCTGTATACAGGGTGTCCGTAAAGTATGGAAACGGTTGAATATCTCGAAAAGTACGCTTCAGAACGGGAAACGAAAAAATACGTATCCGATATTTTTTTTAAAACTATCAAATAATACCAAGATTGATCCCACACCCCAACCTCTGTGGGTGGGGCAGGGGGAAGCTTCAAAATCTTAAATTGGAACCCCCACTTTTGATTGCATATTCGCATTCTACATTAAAAACTACATAACTTTTATTTGAAACATTTTTTTCGATTCATGGCAGATGGCGCTATAATCGACAAAATTCAATTTTTTCGGTTTTTGCAATTGAGAGTCGATTTATTCGATTCTGCAATTCAATTGCGATAGAAATTTACATTTTTTATTCTCATACTTGTGTGACGTGGAGATTCGCGCCGCGTCACAAAAAGGGAGCAAGCGGCCCCTTTGAAAATAAGTGCGCGATCGTGACGTCGATACGGACGGGACGCGTCAGTAGACACTTTTAGCACGTCCTAAATTTTAAACGTATCCGTATACGCATCTATCTGCGCATGCGCAGAATAGATACGGTGGTCTCGATGCGTTACGTTGCCCGTATCGTTACGGGCCTAACCGTCGTATCCCTATCCGAACACGTATCCTGTCGCGTATGCAAGTAGACTCGGTAACTTTCGAGAGTTACTAGATTTTATAGCGGTAAGATTCAAATATTAGTTCATTCTCTTAATTTCCGCTATTGGTCGCGACGGCGAGGCGGGCGTTATGTTAGGTAGGCGCAAGGCGCCTCGATGCCGCTCTTCAATTTCGAGTTAAACGTAATTGTGGAGGCTTCTACTACTACCTTACTACCCTAGTAGCAGAGGATATCTGTCAGATATCTACAAGATGTCTATATGTCTAGAAAATGATATCTATATTTGGTATAAATGTGGTCGAAATCTAGATATAGGCAGCGCGCGTAGATGTCTGACAGATATCCTAAGTTGACAAGAATCGATATTCTGTGGTAAATATAATGATATTGTTTAAAATTAAGAGTTAATACTATTAAACAAACTTAATCATAAAGCTCTATATTAGTCTTCTCATTCTTTAATAAAAAACTTTAAAACGAATTAGCAGCTAGCATTTTATTAGAAAACGAGAAGGCCCTCTAGTGCTTTGTAATCCCTTTTTTAAATATTATTAATCTTATATTTTATGAAATTATTATATTTACCGCAGAATATCGATTCTTGTCAACTTAGGATATCTGTCAGACATCTACGCGCGCTGTCTATATCTAGATTTCGACCACATTTATACCAAATATAGATATCATTTTCTAGACATATAGACATTTTGTAGATGTCTGACAGATATCCTCTGCTACTAGGGTAAAACCCTCCTAAGAAATAGATCAATAGGACTGTATATACTTGTTAAGGAAACTCGAGTTACAACAATCGGGTCAGGAATTTGTAGAGCCCTGGCTAGCCTCGGTATATCCCTTCTACTAAACCTAAACATGGCAAAGCTGAGGCTATCGTTATAAAAGGCAAGATCAAAATTTCCATAAAGAGCTGCCCGGTTACTTAGGAGGTCCCCATCGTGTAAAATATGCCCTTAACTAGATCGTCCAAATTGTCGTCATCTTCATCGGCCTTATCAATTAGGATGGGGTGAGTATATCGTCCATAATTATGTACAATAATTAGGGTAAACCACCCAGTTATTGGTCACCTTGAGAGAACGGAGTTAACGAGAGAGGAGATCTTAAGTGAGGGGGCGTCAAGCAAGAAGGTATCGTGGCTAAGAACGATAGACCAGAGGAAGAAAGAGAAGGAGAAAGAGAAAACGCGCACAAAATACATGATACAGAGGAATGATAACGGTTTACGTAAAGAGAAGTATGCATGGGAAGAATTGTGGAATGCTGGTATGGGAGGAACACTGTAGGGAATATGTTTGTTACTTGCCAAGTCCTTTTCTAGGCCAGTGGGCCGAAATAAACTATCTATCTATCTATTGGACACCTTGCAGTTATTAGACAGTCTAATTTAAATGAATAAAAACAAGATTTTTAGTTCTTACTTAAATAAATATTATCAATAAAAAATAAGAACACTGTCCAATAACTAAGTTCTTTGACAGTTTTTTTGAGGTTATTGCTTTCGGTTTCGTATACGTATGGGTAGATCGATGCTTGCTTAAACGGTTATTTTGCGGCCAACGTAAGTCGATAAGTTTACGGATACGGATAGGGATACGGAGAAAATTTTAGGGTTTGCTAAAAGTGTCTAGTATCGATCGACGGGGAGGATACGGATCGATAGCCGATGGCTATCGAAGAGCCACCTCTTGAGCCCGCGGGGCAACCGGGAAGACCGCGAGGCGCCCACGTGACGGGTCTTGGCTGGCAAAGCCGGCATTCTTTGTCGAGCGCGCAGCGTACGAGGTCGCCGTGTCGAAAGCCCTGAACAGTGAAAAAGACGAGTGCGACCGCCTACGACGTTCCCACGATGACCGGAAGGAAGGAGGAGAAATCAGAGGAAGCCACCGATACCTGCGACGATAGTCGGTACGCCCTTTCTGTTTTTCTCGAGATCAGCCGTGACTCGTTCGAGGAGTACGCTACGTGCTTCCGACGACGGGGCGCTCGCGTGGCCATTGTCCCGTCTCGCGATCGGCGCTAACGACGCGTATCGTTCACGTGGCTCGTCGCGTTCTAGTATATTGTCGCGTCCGCGTCCCCTAGTTGCCGACGAGCGTCGTTAGATTCGATGTATGGGCCCGTCTCGTCGAAGAGCGTCAACGTAGGCGCGTGTCCGAATAGCGTTTAGCGTCGCCGCGTTTAGCGAGGTGCACGCGGCACCGGTATTGAATACGAGCGGCGTGCGGGGACCACCGTCCCGAGAGCCGAGAAAATAAAGAGTTACGATTAGCTAGGAGTCGACGGTGTTGGGATTTCATTTCGCGCCCTCGCTCGTAGGTTCCGTCCTCCCGTGTCCCAGCCCACGTCCAACGAACCGCCCCTCTACCAAATGCTGTGGTAGCCGGACGCGATCGCGATCGGATCGTTTCCGATCCCGCGGATTTCAGGCGGAGAGAGCGCTCGCCTCTCCACGTGGTGCGGCCGTGTCCGCACCTGGCGCCCATCGAATATAGACCCGCGAGTGGCGGCGTAGCCGCCGTTTAGTGATTTAGCGGAGGGCTTCGCGGGCCCTCAGCGAAACGCTACGTCACACTTGATATTTTTGTTAAAAATTTAATTTAGTTTTGCAAATTTGAAGTGCAGATGCGTTCTGTACCTGGAATTCCCCGTGACGCACTAAATTCCGTTAGAGGAAATAAGCTAATTACTCAAGGATAATCCCTTTCGGAATACATCGAGGTTCGAGGGTCCGGAAGGCCCGGCAATTAGCGGTACCTGTTTACGTGTACTCAGGTTAACGGATATCATTAAAACGAACTACTAGTGAAAGAATAGTTACGATTCCCGGAATATACCGTCCGCCGGGGGAATTCCAGGTACAGAACGCATCTGCACTTCAAATTTGCAAAACTAAATTAAATTTTTAACAAAAATATCAAGTATGAGAATAAAAAATGTAAATTTCTATCGCAATTGTATTGCAGAATCGAATAAATCGACTCTCAATTGCAAAAACCAAAAAAATTGAATTTCGTCGATTATAGCGCCATCTGCCACGAATCGAAAAAAATGTTTCAAATAAAAGTTATGTAGTTTTTAATGTAGAATGCGAATATGCAATCAAAAGTTGGGGTTCCTATTTAAGATTTTGAAGCTTCCCCCTGCCCCACCCACAGGGGTTGGGGTGTGGGATCAATCTTGATATCCTTTGATAGTTTTTAAAAAAATATCGGATGCGTATTTTTCGTTTCCCGTTCTGAAGCGTACTTTTCGAGATATTCAACCGTTTCCATACTTTACGGACACCCTGTATACTGTGATAAGTGGTATCTTTACATGCTATGAAATAATTCGTCGCGGTCATTGGAAGAGTAAACAGTATGTCCGATGGCAAACTCCAACTTTTGAATTTCCCTGACATTTGGCCGGATTAGAATTGGTTTCGGGCGAGTGCGCTGCGGTCTTACGAGCTGAGTGAGAAGTGTCAAACGTCTGATCTCCCAGTAGCTGTCAATTCGGGAGATCGAAGCATCTAACCTCAAAATCGTTAATTTATAAATAATGATAAATAAAGAAATAATCATTCGGGTTTCTTCGATGAGATTCCTCAAGTGTTTAAAAATCGGTGTCCGATTTTTGCCAATAACTGTTGCTTCAACTTCCAGAGATATTAAGTATTACTACAGAACGAGTAGGTTAGAAAATTTTCATGAAGACTCGCGCTATTCTAACATGGAATCTCGTACAGGTGCAACCAAAGAGGATCTAGCTCGTGTCCTGTCCGTAAAAAGATGACTCGATGGACATCGGAGAATGTCAGGCTTGTCACCGAGCGCCTATTACCCACGGTACATTAATTGCAATACGCGCTTCTCGTTTCATTCAACTATTCCAGCGTTAAATAACTTTTACTTCTTTCAAGGTAATAACCTTTTATGAACTGTTCGTGGTAGCAGGCAGCGATCGAGAATAGAGACTCGTCGTAGACAAGTTCGTCTATTAAAACTAAAAGGCAATTCGGTGTGCCGAATTAGGTACTACTGCGATAATGTGCCCGAGCTCGCGGTCTATTCTGCAATTAACGTTAACATAATCGTGATTATGCTCGGGTGATGGGTGTTCCAAAAGAGGTAAGTTGATACTAAACATCGGATGCTGTAAGCTGACTTGCTAGTGTATGCTTTGCAACTGGAACATCATCGCAGGAATAATTTGTCTATGATTAGTCACAATCATTGATCGTTGCCCCCTACGGTCAACAATTCGTACAAGATAAATACTTTGAAAGAAGTAAAAGTTACTTAAGGGGTAAGGCCACCATGGAACTTTTCAAAAATCGATTTTTTTTTTATTAGCTTAAAACCTTCCTTAAACCCTCAAGAATAAGAAAAAAAAAAGGTTTCGTAGTCAAAAAAAATTTCGAATCGGTCGTTTACGTCAATTTACAGAGACGCCGCGCGGCGCATTAACACTTAGCGCCATAGCCAACTATACGGTTTCCACCGCGCTCGGGCGAGCCAAACTACATTGAATAGGGAGATCTCCCCGATTAGTGGGCTAACTGTTAATTAAATGCATGTTGAGACGTATTATCGGAGTTGAGGCTCGTGTTATTAGCAGTACTATTCGGCCATTTATTTTATGTAAAGTCATTCTAGCTGTCAGACGGACGCCGCGTGCGTGATTTTGCTTCGTGTTTCATCAGTTTATCTTTTTACTACGAGTTACTGAAATTAGTGAATAAAATGTGTGATAAATCGAAATATGGTGGCTATAAAGCTAAACGAGGTGGAAGAAGTTTGTTTAAAAAGCCGTCTATGTCACGAAAGCGACCTGCAAACCGTTATGAAGCGGAGGCACTCGATTCCTCCGAAAGCGTCGGCACGTCCGCTAGGAAATTGAAGCTAAGTGGCGATGCTCGTAATATCGAAGTTGATGCATCGTTCGGTTATCGTTTCATCAATTTTGTGGCTGTTTTTTCAACAATTTCGTCAGTAGTGAAGTGTAAAATATGCGACTCAGGCGTCACATTTACTGAAAGTAGTATACGCGGACTTGGTTTTAAAATAGTTCTATCTTGTGAAAAGTGTGCGAAAACTGAAATTCCAAATTGTCCACTCATCAATAACAAAGCATATGACATCAATAGAAGAATTATTATAGCCATGCGACTGCTTGGAGTAGGTTTACACGGAATGAAGAAGTTCTGTGCTTTTATGGAACTTCCTCGGCCAATATTTCACTCATTTTATGATAAAGTAGTCAACATTATTTGTGATGCTACTGAACGCGTTTCCAAGGCTAGCATGGAAAATGCAGTAAAAATAGAAAAAGAAGAAAATGCAAGAAAAGGTTTACCAAATGAATTGATAGTATCAGGAGACGGTTCGTGGAGAAAGCGGAGATTTTCATCATTGTTCGGTTTGGTGTCTTTGATCGGATGGAATACTGGGAAAGTAATCGATATAATTATAAAATCCAGTTACTGCAAGGCGTGCGAATATTGGAGAAAAATAAGTGATACTGCAGAGTATGATGAGTGGCTTGAAATACATCAAAATGATTGTCAAATAAATCACACGGGGTCGGCTGGTAAAATGGAGGTAGATGCAGTTATCGAAATGTTTCAGCGCTCTGAAACTTTATATCAAGTAAAATACGGCAGTTACATTGGAGATGGCGATAGTAAAACCTTTACAGGTCTTTTGAAGTCTGAACCATATGAAAGCTTTGTTATACATAAAAAAGAATGCATCGATCACGTGCAGAAAAGAATGGGCACTAGACTAAGAAATTTAAAAAAGAATGTACGCGGTCTCGGCGGAAAAGGAAAATTAACAAATAAACTTGTCGACGAGCTCTCAATTTATTATGGTTTGGCTATTCGCAGAAATCACGACTCTGTGGAAAAAATGAGAAATGAAATTTGGGCGACGTTATATCACAAGCTGTCAACGAATGAAAATCCTCAACACAGCAAGTGTCCAGCTGGTGAAAATTCATGGTGTTCGTGGCAAAAGGCAAAAGCCACCAATACATCAATTAGTACTTTTTTACACAAGCCGGCTCTATCGAAAACAGTTTTCGACGCAATTAAACCAATCTACGAAGAGTTGAGCAGCGACGACCTTCTAAATCGATGCTTAGGTGGTTTTACGCAAAATAGCAATGAAAGTTTCAACGCAACGGTGTGGTCAATGTCCCCAAAATCTACGTCAAGCGGAAAAACCGTACTAGATATTGCTGGGAATCTTGCCGTGTGCACTTTCAACGATGGAATTTGTAGTATAATGCAAGTTATACGACAGTTGGACATGACAGTTGGAAGGAATTGCTACAATTTCTGCGTTGAGGCGGACGAACTCCGCGTCGATTTTTCGAACCGATCGCTGACTGAGGCTGCAAAAACAGCTCGAATTGCCGCAAAATCAGCCAGAAAAGAAGAAGAAGAACTCAACATTAACAGAGAAGGCCAACTATATGGTGCAGGCATCGCGGATTAAAGGTATACTATAATTTTCGACCGTAAAATGTTACTTAAAACTTTAAACGCGTTTTTCTCAGAACACGAAATTTCAAATCGGGCGAACCGATAGCGGCTACAAATCTTTATCGATTGCCTTGCAATTTTGAGGGTATCTTTATACCTATATAATCTAATAGACCACATAGGGGTTTTTCGATAAGTTGTAAACTTTTTGTTTTATAAACGATTATGTATGAAATTCTTATGCGAAAACGTGAACTTTTCTTTTATATACTCACCATTTCTCGAAAAATCAATATTTTCAAAATCCCCTACGTAGTCTATTAGTTTATGATATATATTAAAGAAAAATCTTTGGATTTTTGTTCTAGGTTCACGCTTGTGGGTACAGCCGGTTCGCCCGTTTTGGACCTCCACAAAAAATTCATCGTAGAAACCGGACCCTGGAACGGCCATTTCTTAACCAAAAATTAAAAACAAAATATTTTTTAGTAGCTTTGAAGATACTTGATAAAGTACTTTATAAGAAAATTCTATAGCTTTTACACTACTCCTTAAAAAAATGCACAAAATCGTCCTTCTTTCTTGACGCACATGGTGGCCTTACCCCTTAAAGCAGGAATAGTTGAAACGAAAAGCGCATATTGCAATGAAAGTACTATGGGTAAAAGGCGCTCGCTGACAAGACTGAAATTCTCCGATGTCCATCGAGTCATCTTTTTACGGACAGGACACGAGTTAGATCCTCTTCGGTTGCACCTGTACGAGATGATATGTTAGAAAATCGTGAGTCTTCATGAAAATCTTCTAACCTACTCGTTCTGCAGTAACACTTAATAATAAAAAACTATTCTCCTACATGTACATATTCTCCTGATGAATAAATTCCAAAAAGTAGTGAAATCCCCCCATAAAAACAGATCCTCTGTAAAAAAGGCGGCATGTTAATTCAGTGCCAACAAAAATGGATACGTAAAATACTCCCCAAAAAAGATTTGAAATCAATTAAGATCGCCATGTTCAAGATTTATATATAAAAATTAAAAGGCATCATTTGAAAGGAAAATTATTGTAAATCAAGTTACTAAAAAATTCGGCTAAAAAATGTATTAAAAACTTTAATAAAAAAGAACGCCGCGTTTTTTCCTTCAAAATAAAAAATTCAGACACCGAATTATACTCTGTTTATGCACTTATGATTTTAAATAAATTCATACACTTATATGATACCATCAGTATATAGTGGACAAAATATGAACTCTCTCTCTCTCTCTCTCTCTCTCTCTCTCTCTCTCTCTCTCTCTCTCTCTCTCTCTCT